>JAXLNO010004152.1:2298696-2879087 GCA_038087875.1 Malacoraja senta
TCTCTCTCTCTCGCGGGCAGTGGAAGCGGCTTCTGATTGGGGGAGCGAGGGATTGCAATGTTTCAACCGCGGATATCCAATCACAACGTTTATAGCGATTCATCTCTCCGAACACCCAATGACGATCCGCTCCTGCTCCATCCTACATTAGCATGGGCGGCGCCGCTGCCTATTTAATTCGCGCTCCGAACGGTTTCTGGTCACTTCATAGAGAGTAGTTTTGAAATTCACGGAGGAAATGCAGAGCAGACGAAAACAACCGCCAAGAGGGCGCCAAGAAAGCATTGGCGAAACCTGTAGGCAAGCCGGGCAAGAAGCGCAGGAGGTCAAGGAAGGAGAGTTACGCCATCTACATCTACAAAGTGATGAAGCAGGTTCACCCTGACACCGGCATCTCATCCAAGGCCATGAGCATCATGAACTCGTTCGTGAACGATATTTTCGAGCGTATCGCGGGCGAGGCTTCCCGCCTGGTCCATTACAACAAACGGTCGACCATCAGTTCCAGGAGATTCAGACCGCCGTGCGCCTGCTGCTGCCCGGGGAGAACTGGCTAAGCACGCCGTGTCGGAAGGGACAAAGGCTGTAACCAAGTACACCAGCTCCAAGGTAAACATCCAGTCAATGCTGACGAAACACCGAAAACCCAAAGGCTCTTTTAAGAGCCACTCGCATTTTCGCTTAAATGTGCTACAGTAAAATATTTCGACATTGAATTCAGATGCTATTTACTGATTAAATGTGGTTTCAGTACCCCGGACATTCCTGGTGTCTCAGTTACATTCCCGGCCATCAACCAGACATGAAACTTCATCCCCATCGAATCAGCTTGTGCCAGTCATCATAAGTTGTGCCCATGGGGAGCCGATTAGTGCTATTGTTGCTGTTTTATTTGCTGAATGTATTGCGGTTTATTAACTTCTGTCCTCATTTCTTTAACTTCCGAATCACATTTCTATGGGGCGTTTTTTCCCCCCAGAGCAACTTTTCACACTGCAGCCCCGTGATCCAATTGCAGTTTGTGAAAATCGACCCGTCCTTAACCCGAAACCGTTAAGTTACCGGCCGCGATTCGTTTTTTTTTCTGATCGATTGCCGGTCGAAAGAATCCTAAATTAATGGTGTTGTATTACCAAGTAGAGAATCAAGCGCGTCAAAAATCAAGACTTTAATTGTCATGTACTGACAGCGGAACAGGAGTATACAAGATACAAGATACATTTATTTGTCACATGTGCCAGTTGGCACAGTGAAATGTGTGTTCACCATACAGCCATACAATAAAAATAAAGAACACCACACACGAGAGTTCAACATAAAAACATCCCCACACAGCAGAATCAAAAGTTTCCCACTGAGAGGGAAGGCACCAGTTAGTCCTCTTCCTCTAATGTTCCCCAATGTTCACCCGTGGTCGGGGCCTCCCCGAGCCCTCCGCAGTCGCCGCTACGGGCGGCCCGATGTTCAGGCCCTCATAAGCCTTTAAACAGAATATCAAACAATAAACAAATATCTATACATCTGTGGTTCTGGAATTTGAATCCACATAATCATGATTACATTTCGATTATATTGGAACAAAATACAGTTTGTCAGGCGTTTTCATATTTCTGGTAATGGCTGGACTGACATTTATTTTCAGGGCTTCTTTTTGAGCTCCTTGATTGGGAGATACAGCAGTTATCTGGGGTATTCTTCTCAATAAGCACATTGAGCGCTTCTCCACTAATTAGCAGAGATCCTGTTGATAAGCAGCTGTTCCCAGGGCGAAAATGTCCAGCCGATTTCAGTGCATTGCTAGTTGAACACATCCCGACGCCATAGGTCAGGAGAGATTGGATCTGGGGATATAGGTTGGAGTTGATGTACATGGAAATCATTTCAGTTGGACAGGAGCAGGCAGAAACAATGGGTCTGCCAGGGCAGTTGTCTCGATGGTAAAACCAGGCTGAGAGTGGATGGGAAACGATGAGGATGGAGGTTGTGGAAGGCAGACACCCGGAAATGATAAAATCAGAAATGTTCTGTGAAATTATAACCTGATGTGTGGGATCCAGGGATAAGTAGGAAGAGGTGTCCGAGAGCGGACACTTAATATGTTGTTTTCTAGGATAGATAATGGGATGCATGCTTTCAAAACAACAGACTGCAGTCACTAAAAATCAGTCACTTCACAATCAAAACAGCAGCAACAAACACAAACATCTTGTTCACGTTAATCCCCTCTGAAGGGATAGATCACGCAGAGAGAAGTATGCAGATAGAAACAAACTAACGGGGAAGGAGAGGGTGAAGTTTCCGTTTTAGAGTGACACCTGGATTATAAAAACATAGAAAATAGGCCAATTGTCCCTTCGAGTCATCACCGCCATTCAAAATGATCATGCAAAATCAGCACCCGTACCTTCTTTCCCCCCCCCCCCCATATCCTTTGATTCAGTTTGCCCTAAATCTCTCTAGAATAATCCAGTGAATTGGCCTCCACTGCCTTCTGTGGCAGTGAATTCCGCAGATTCACAACTCCGGGTGAAAAGGTTTTTCCTCATCTCAGTTTTGGACTCCGTTTTAAATAACGTATTTGTTGGCATACTGAATTTCCCCAATCTTAGCAGTAGAAACATTGATTCGCTTTCTTTATGAGCTTAGGATCTTTGGTCTCGACTCTGCTAGTAGATCAATGTCATCGGCAAAATCTCGGTCTGTGAGGCGTCTTCCTGTTGCAAAATGGGTGGTTGCAAAAAACCGAGGGCGGAGCTGGAAGATGAGAGGCGTCCCTCTTTCTGTCTGTCACTCTGATTCTGCCTTTCCCCCTCCTTCCTCTTTCTCTGCATTTCCCCGGCAGGTCGGGGCGCTGCGTATAAAAGAAGACAGCAATAGTTAGCTTGTCACTGAGCAGCGACTCGAGTAAAGCAGCATCATGTCTGGCAGAGGGAAAGGAGGCAAAGGATTAGGCAAAGGCGGAGCAAAGCGGCACCGCAAAGTGCTTCGCGATAACATCCAGGGCATCACCAAGCCAGCTATCCGCCGCCTAGCTCGGCGTGGTGGGGTCAAGCGGATCTCGGGTCTGATCTACGAGGAGACCCGCGGGGTGCTGAAGGTTTTCCTGGAGAATGTGATCAGGGACGCGGTCACCTACACCGAGCACGCCAAGCGCAAGACGGTCACTGCCATGGATGTGGTGTACGCTCTGAAACGACAGGGCCGCACTCTCTACGGGTTCGGCGGCTAAATAACGACCCCCTTTATTCGAACACAAAACAAAGGCTCTTCTAAGAGCCGCCCACAGACTCACAGAGGGAGCAGTGACCACGAGATCCGATTCATTATAATTTTATCGCTTAAGGGGCCGATGAGATTTTCAATTAATTATATTGCACCCTGTAGCAGTCAATGTTACTGTAAATTAACATTTTGTTACATTTGTGATCGGTTGTGCTTTTGTGGAGTGGTGTCGAACAGTCTGGGTGGCATTAGGTCATGGAGACGCACAGATTCGTGTCGGCGAAATGTCGCTTATTCCTTTCATCCACAAATGCTGTTTAACCGGTTAAATTATTTCACGTAATTGGAGTCGTCACACAAATTAAAGTAGATTAAATTTTCCCTCTATCGGCCTTTCTGTAATTCCCCAGGTCCCCACTCACTGCACCCCGTTGGGATCTGTTCACAGCCGGTGAACTGTTCACAGTTCAGTGAAGCACAATTTCTAGGTGTATGATATTTTGCAGTTGTTTCCACCATCACATGTTCCTGCAGCTGGTGCGATGTGAGGTAATTTATGCTTGCAGCTAGTTCCTCTTGCAGTGGCTCCCCTGTTTGCGAGGGTATCACAAATTATGCCATGGCAGGTAGTTCTTGTGCCTCACGTATGTCGTGCTTTCTGGTATGCTCCCACGGACATACCTCCAAATTCGGAGTCAGGTTAGAACTGAACCCGTACACTCCCCTCCTCAGAGTGGGAGACATTATGCAGCCCTGGACCAGGCGCTGCCGCGGGCCCCCGAGGAGACCCGCGCTGATATAAGAGTAAGAGCAGAGTAAGTCTGAGGTCATCTTTCTCGGCCCCTCGGACTCAATCAAAATGACAGCAGGCAGCCTTGGAAGCCTTACTCCACTACTCAAACCTCACGTCAAAAACCTTGGCGTGATATTTGACTCAGCACTGAAATTTGACAAACAAGTCAATGCCGTGGGATTGACTTTTAAATTTCGTTGTATCAAGGTATTTTATTTGTCACATTCACATACACCCAGGTGTAGTGAAGTGAAATGCTTCTTGCCATTTTGCAGCACACAAAAAAAAAGAGAATACAGACATAACACCAATAAGAGTCTTAAACACAAAAGACATTCCCCCACAATGGCTCCCACCATGAGGGAAGGCACAAAGTCCAGTCCCCAACCCCAGTTCACCCATAGTCGGGCCCATTGAGGCCTCCACAGTTGCCTCTACGGAGGCCCGATGTTCCAGGGCGTTCTCGCCGGGTGATGTTGCTCCGGCGTCGGGATGGGTGCAGGAGGTAGCACCAATGCAGTCGTCGATGTAGCGGAGGTAAAGTTTGGGGATAGGGCCATGGTACGCCTCGATCAAGGATTGTTCAATGTACCCTACAAAGAGGCAGGCATAGCTGGGGCCCATGTGCGTGCCCGTAGCTACGCCTTGGATTTGGAGGAAATGGTAGGAGTCGAATGAAAAGTTGTTGAGGGTAAGGACCAGCTCCGCTAGGCGGAGGAGAATATCGGTAGACGGGGATTGGTTGGTTCTACGGTCGAGGAAGAAACGGAAGGCTTTAAGACTCTCCTGGTGGGGGATGGAGGTGTAGAGTGACTGGACATCCATGATAAAGATGAGGGAGTGGGGGCCTGGAAAACAGAAGTCATGGAGGAGACGAAGAGCATGTGATGTTTCTTGGACATGGGTAGAGAGGGATTTAACCAGGGGTGATAGGATAGAGTCGAGGTATGTGGAAATAAGTTCGGTGGGACATGAACAAGCAGAAACAATGGGTCTGCCAAGACAGTCTGGTTTGTGGATTTTGGGGAGAAGATAATATCGGGCCGTGCGGAGCTGGGAATGATGAGGTTGGAGGCTTGGGAACCGGAAGTGCTGAAGCCAGTGATAGTGTGTGAGATAATCCCCCACCCCCCCAGCCCAAGCTTCAACTCAGTATGTTACCCAAATCATCCGTGTTAAAGCGACTGTAAACTGCTACACCGTGTTGGGTGGGCATTGTGGGCAGAGGGAACAGGTTCTAGGATGAACTGGAAGGAGAAATTAATTTGACATAATGATAATAACACTAACTTAACTTTTACTGTGGAATGGAACCTCACTCCCCCCATTCTCACACTTTCTCTCTCCCTCTCTCTTTTTCTCTCTATATCCCGCTCCCTCTCCCCATCTCTCTTTCACCCCTCTCTATCCCCCGTCTCCCTCTCTCTATCTCTCCCCACCTCTCTCTCTCACGTCGGGTGCTGTGTAAAAAAAGGAGACAGCAGCAGTTTGACTCGTGAAATAGAATCATGTCTGGCAGAGGGAAAGGGGCACCGGAAGTGCTTCACGATAACATTCAGGGCATCACCAAGTCAGCTATCCGCCGCTTGGCTCGGCGTGGCGGGGTCAAGCGGATCTCGTGTCTAATCTAAGATGAGAATGTTTGCTGAATGTTTTCCTGGAGAATGTGATCAGGGACGCGGTCACCTACACGGAGCTTGCCAAGCGCAAGACGGTCACTGCCATGGATGTGGTGTACGCTAAGAAACCGGGGCCCGGGGCCGCACTCTACGCGCAAAATAACTGCTCCCTTTCTTCGAACACAAAACAAAGGCTCTTCTCGTTCTAACAGCCTCACAGTGAGAGCAGTGACCCGGGAGTGGGAGTAGATGCAGACTGTAATGTGCTTTATGAAACTTGTTATTGTTCGACCACTGAACACAAAAGTGTTTTGCTTGATCCCCGCATTCATTAGAAATGCAAGGAATATCGCCAGCCGACAGTAAAAGATCATACACAAGGCAATGTCAGCTTCCCTTTTCCCAGTGTACCTCGTGATGAATGCAGCAACAGGAGGGTCGACTCCAAACCGTTCCCTGGGTAACAGTCGTTTATTTCCAGTCACGGACAGAGCCAAATTCCCTCTGCACCGGGATCCGGTCTGTAAATCCGCGTCGCATATTCGGTCAATGATTTAAGGGAGAAGTTAAAGTGAATTTGATATTAATTTGACAGAAACTGAATTCAATCAGAATTATAAGAAAAATGACTGGCCTCGTTTACCGGCTGCTACGAAATTGGGGGCAATTTGAAAATGTATCCTCAACCAATGACACTGCGTGCATCAATGAAACACAAAGAGTGTGTGCTCTCTGGTTGGCTGAGCTTCCCCCACCCCACCCGCAGGTCACAAATCTCTGTATCCCCCCCCCCCCCCCTCCGGCCTCAGACCATCTGAAACTGCCGCCTGGTGCTGACAAACCTGCAGCCACTCGCAGGGATGGGACACCGTGAGTGACATCTCTGCTCCATCCATTCAGAGGCTGTGGGCCGGCCCTTCATCAATGCTTTAAAAGCCGATCCCAGAGCCGGCTCCGTCATTCAGTCCCTGTATTTCACACTGTGCTCCCACTGTTGAAGGAGAATGGCCCGGACCAAGCAGACAGCGCGCAAATCGACCGGAGGGAAAGCTCCTCGCAAACAGCTGGCGACCAAAGCGGCGCGAAAGAGCGCTCCAGCCACGGGGGGAGTGAAGAAACCTCATCGCTACAGGCCCGGCACCGTGGCTCTGAGGGAGATCCGGCGCTACCAGAAATCCACCGAGCTGCTCATCCGCAAACTGCCCTTCCAGCGCCTGGTGCGGGAAATCGCTCAGGACTTCAAGACAGACTTGCGCTTCCAGAGCTCGGCCGTCATGGCCCTGCAGGAGGCCAGCGAGGCTTACCTGGTGGGGCTCTTTGAGGACACCAACCTGTGCGCAATCCACGCCAAGCGAGTCACCATCATGCCCAAAGACATCCAGCTGGCCCGCCGTATCCGCGGGGAGCGCGCCTAAACTCCACCTCTCCACCAAGAACAAACGGCTCTTTTAAGAGCCACTAATCCGACAGAAGAAAGAGCTGTGGCTTTCTGTTTGATGTCCTGTTACATTAATGTTCTGTTTTGTCTGAAATTATGCCGCATAGTCTGCTGCAGAGCGGAGTCTGACCAGTCATTCAAGTGTAAATGTTTACGATGTAAATGCCAAAACGGCTGATAATGCTGTGTACACGACCCGCACAGACAATGGGCCTGTTCGCTCTGCGCCCCCTTTTGTCACGCGCTCTAAGTCGAAGGACATCAAAACCTTTATTACGCACCTTCCCCGCACGTACCCCAGTCGCTGATCAGCCCTTCCACAGACACCGAGTTGCTCCAACTACATCTACAAAGTAATGTTCCACATAAGCGCTAACTCAGCAAACGGAAATCCGAACGGCTCTGTTCCGACCCACGCAAGATCTCGTGTTGATATTTCGACACCGCATTGCTGCAACTGGTTGGATATTGCCGCTTCAGGCGATAATTTGATCAAATTAACCGTCCAAACTTTGGAGTAGCAATGTTACAACATTTTGAGATTTTAAATATCAAGTCTGCGTAAAGCATAAAAAGAAGTTTAATTTGACACCTAATTCACTTTCATATCTTCAGTATTAAAAAACTATGGCCATTTTCGTACTGAAATTAGCATCTTGCTCCCTATTGCTTTTCCATTGACTTAACTCAAAAGCTGTGATCAAGGACAGTCAAAAGCCCATAACTTTCTTAAAAATTAAGAGAACTGAATGAAATTTTCAGTTATTATAGATTGAAGCATTCTGAAACAAATATGAAACAATCTTACATGGATGACCTGAAATTAAAGCATATAATTAGTTAGTTACCCAATTGTAGCTAATTACAAAATTCAATTACTAGATCTAAACATCTATCCATATCTTAAGAAAAAGTTAACATTTTTAAATAGCGTAAGTGTTCAAATAACATTCACACAATAATTCACAATATAACATGATTTTTAAATCTCATTGTCATGAATTTATAGGCCAAAAGGAAGGAATTTGGTGTTTAATTCCTGTAAATTAATAGCCATATTAATCATCTTGCAAGTGGGTTTTTGTGGAACGCGCTGGTTTGGAACCATATAACCATATAACCATATAACCATAACAGCACGGAAACAGGCCATCTCGGCCCTTCAAGTCCGTGCCGAACATTTTTTTTAATTTTTTTTAAAATTAAAAATAAATACTTCCCCCTAGTCCCATCTACCTGCACTCAGACCATAATCCTCCATTCCTTTCCCGTCCATATACCCATCCAATCTATTTTTAAAGGATAACATCGAACCTGCCTCCACCACTTCCACTGGAAGCTCATTCCACACAGCTACCACTCTCTGAGTAAAGAAGTTCCCCCTAATGTTCCCCCTAAACTTCTGTCCCTTAATTCTCAAGTCATGTCCCCTTGTTTGAATCTTCCCTACTCTCAATGGGAAAAGCTTATCCACGTCCACTCTGTCTAACCCGCTCATAATTTTAAAGACCTCTATCAAGTCCCCTCTTAACCTTATGCGCTCCAAAGAATAAAGATCTAACTTGTTCAACCTTTCTCTGTAACTTAGTTGCTGAAACCCAGGCAACATTCTAGTAAATCTCCTCTGTACTCTCTCTATTTTGTTGACATCCTTCCTATAATTAGGCGACCAAAATTGTACTCCATACTCCAGAATGCTTTGTACAATTTTAACATTACATCCCAACTTCTATATTCAATGCTCTGATTTATAAAGGCCAGCACACCAAAAGCTTTCTTTACCACCCTATCTACATGAGATTCCACCTTCAGGGAACGTTGCATTTACGATGAATTTAAACTTCATATCGGCAGGAAAAATTCTGCCGGTTCGTATATTTACATAATGACATTTTCCCAATGTGAAATTTTGATTAAAGGCATCCTTAGAAGCAAGTTTATGTATAAAATAAACATCTTTCCTTTACCTGACCCGTACATGAAATCCGTCCCCGTTGTCGGCGTTGACGGCTTTAGAAGATTATTTTTAATTTAGTCCTGTTCGTAAAATATCTAGTGCAGTTGAAAAGAAACTTAATAAAACGGCAGTCCAAGCGAATATTCTTTAGCAGCTAAACAGCTTGACAGACATCGATTTGAATAGGCTGGAGAAACCAGGCATTTTAAACCCGCCCCCCTCTCAAAGGCGCCAAAGTGGCGCACACGGGCAGTGACAGAACTGCAGTGCCGCTGAAGGTAAGTTTTGTAACATACCTACCTGTTGTTTCAGAGCGTACACCACATCCATGGCAGTGACCGTCTTGCGCCTGGCGTGTTCGGCGTAGGTGACCGCGTCCCTGATCACATTCTCCAGGAAAACCTTTAGCACCCCGCGGGTCTCCTCGTAGATCAGACCCGAGATCCGCTTGACCCTACCACACCGAGCCAGGCGGCGGATAGCTGGCGTGGTGATGCCATGGATGCTATCGCGAAGCACTTTGCGGTGCCGCTTTGCTCCGCCTTTGCCTAATCCTTTGCCTCCTTTCCCTCTGCCAGACGTAATGTTGTTTTACTGGAGTTGCTGCTCAGTGACAAGCTAACTATTGCTATCTTCTTTTATATGCATCGCCCTGACCTGCCGGGAAATGCAGAGAAAGAGGAAGGGGGGAAAAAGGCAGAATCAGATTGACAGACAGAAAGACGCACATCTCTCATCTTCCAGCTCCGCCCTCGGTTTTTTTGCAACCACCATTTTGCAACAGGATGACGCTTCACAGACCGAGATTTTGTCGATGACATTGCACGACTGGCAGAGTCGTGACACGTCTTTAAAGAGATGACAACAGCTCTGGAGGAGAATACATCAAAGGTTGGATTAAAGATCAGCTGCAGGAAGACCATGCAGAATGGAGACCAGCAGCCAATAGACCATCTGATAATCAATGGGGAACCTGTGGAAAACGCCACAAGATTTACCTACCTTGGCAGCATGTTCACAGTAGATGGAGATGTAGAGGTCAACATCAAAACCCAAATTGGTAAAGCTGCATCAGTCTGCAGAAGAATGCAGCTAATATGGTCTAGTTGCAGGATACCCAAGATGCTAAAAGTCAAGCTATTCCAGTCCGTAATCCTCCCTACAGCCCTCTCTGCCAGTGAGACATGGAAAATCAATGTGAAGATGACAAAGAAATTGGATGCATTCCAACAACGCTGCTTAAGAAAAATCCTGAAGGCTAGCTACAGAGACCACATCACAAATGAGGAGAACTACCGGGAAACTGCAACAAAGCCTCTCAGCCAGGACATAGAGGTACGCAGGATGAAATTTGCAGAACATGTACTCAGAATGTCACCAGATCGTGCACCAATGACCTGGCAACCTGACGGAAGAAGGAAAAGAGGGCGACCAAAACTCACATGAAGGCAAACATTCCAGAAGGATTTGGAAGTCCGGGACACAAACCTATTGAGGGTGGAAGACATTGCACATAACCAAACAGAATGGCGAAAGCTTGCTGCACAATGCACTCAACAGTGGGAGGAACTAAGTCGAAGTAAAGTCATTTGCAACCGTCAACCAACAGCAGAATTTAAATTTAGCACTCCCGCTAATCCCTGTGTTGAACTGGTTGAAATAAGGACCTGCAGATTCTGGTTCATAACAAAGATAGACACAAAGTGCTGGAGTAACCAGCATCTCAGGAGAAAATGGATAGGTGACGCTTTTGTTCGGGACCCTTCTTCAGCCTGAAATTGGGGAGGGGGAGTGGGGAAATTAAGGAGGGAGTGGGAAGGGGGTGGGAAGGGGGTGGAAAGTTGGAGGTGAGAAAAGACCGGGACAAATCGGGGCCGGCAACAATTTACCTTTCCACCTGGAAATTGGAGGAACAGCACCTGGTGTTTAGCTTGTGATTCTCTGTGTTTAGATGACTTCCACCAACACACTCCTCCACTAGGAAGGGCAGATGACAAATAAGAGATGTTGCATTTTGGTCTATGAAACAAAGGACAGGACTTGCACGTAAATAGTAGGACCCTGAAGCGTGTGGCAGAACACAGAGATCTGGGTGTACAGCCCCCTGAAAATGGTGAGTCAGGTGGACAGTGCGGTGTAGGCAGTGTTTTGCATGCTTTAATTCACTGGGAAGGATATAGAGTACAAAAGTTGCCACATCATGATGCTGCTGAGCAAGTCGTTGGTGAGACCATGCTTGCAGTATTGTATGGTGTTCTGGTTGCCCAGCTTTTGCAAGAATGTCATTAAATTGGAACGGGTGCAAAAGAGATGCACCATATGTTACCTGGGTTTGCATTATAGGGAGAGGATGGATGGGCTGGGACTTTATACTTTGCAGCATTGAAGGCTAAATTGTGACCTTTTTGATGTGCACAAGAAACTGAGGGGTAGGGATAAACTGAATGAACACAGTTTTTTCCCCAGGGTAGAGGATTCATAACAAAGAAGGCACACGATGAAGGTGAGATGGGATAAATTTAAGAGAAACCTCAAGGGCAACACTTTTATTCAGAGTGTCGTCCACATCTGGAATGAGCTTCCAGAAGAATCTATAGGAGTGGATACAATTATGACATTTGGACAGATACAAGGACAGGAAGGTTTTAGAGGGATGGAGACAGGCCTGGAAAACACACTATTTGACCGTCACACCGCACAATAATGTAATGACATGGACGTCACACTGCCCTGTGGGGCAACAGATTTCCAACACCAACCCCTTCTGTACAGATAAAGACAGGAACACCCCCTGCACTACACAGTGAAGTCACAGCCCAGTACACAGCCTGTGGTCTGAGAGATTTGCACCAGCCACTCCCAACACTGTAAGGGCACAGACCTGCACAAACCACCTCAGTACTGCATGGAGACTGCCCAGTACAGCTCCAGCACTGACAGCAGGGAGTTGGACAAAGAGAAACCAACCACAGTCCTTTAGAGAACAGATTGGTGTCAGACTTTAGCATGGCTAAAGTACCATCATCCCCTCCAAGGTACTCAAAAAAGCTGGAGCAACTCAGCGGGTGCAGCAGCATCTATGGAGTGAAGGAGATAGGCAACGTTACGGGCCAAAACCCTTCTTCAGACTGATAGGGGGTGGGGGGAGGCGGGGAGAAGAAAGGAAAAAGGAGGAGGAGGAGCCCGAGGGCTGAGGGAGAGGTAGGAAGGGGAGGAGACAGCAAGGGTTAACAGAATTTTGAGAATTCAATGTTCATGCCACCAGGATGCAGACTACCCGAGCAGAATATGAGGTGCTGTTCCTCCAATTTCCGGTGTTGCTCACTCTGGCCATGGAGGAGGCCTAGGACAGAGAGGTCGGATACGGAATGGGAGTGGGAGTTGAAGTGCTGAGCCACCGGGAGGTCAGGTTGGTTAGTGCGGACCGAGCGGAGGTGTTCGGCGAAACGATCGCCTAGCCTACGCTTGGTCTCACCGATATAGATCAACTGACATCTAGAGCAGCGGATGCAATAGATGAGGTTGGAGGAGGTGCAGGTGAACCTCTGTCGCACCTGGAACGACTGCTTGGGTCCTTGAATGGAGTCGAGGGGGGAGGTAAAGTGACAAGCGTAGCAGCTCTTGCGGTTGCAAGGGAAAGTGCCCGGGGAAGGGGTGGAGCGGGAGGGGAGGGAAGTATTGACAAGGGAGTTACGGAGGGAGCGGTCTTTGCGGAAGGCAGACGGGGGGGGGGGGAGATGGGAAGATGTGGCGAGTGGTGGGGTCACGTTGGAGATGGCGAAACAGACGGAGGACTATCTGTTGTATGTGACGGCTAGTGGGGTGAAAGGTGGGGACCAGGGGGACTCTGCCCTTGTTGCGAGTGGGAGGATGGGTAGAGAGAGCAGTGTTGCGGGGTATGGAGGAGACCCTGGTGCGAGCCTCATCTATAGTGGGGGAGGGGAACCCCCGTTCCCTGAAGAATGAGGACATTTGCGATGCCCTGGTGGATGCACCTATGTTCAAAATGTTCAAAAATACCTTCTCCCCAAAATCATCTCCCCAAAATCCACAAACCTGACTGTCCTGGTAGGCCCATTGTCTCTGCCTGTTCGTGCCCTACCAAACTAATTTCCACATACCTTGACTCCATCCTATCCCCCTTGGTTAAATCCCTCCTTACCTATGTTCAAAACTGCGAAATCATCCCCTCCAAACTGGTTACCAAGCTAAGGGAACTGGGTCGCTGCACATCCATATGCAACTGTATCAAATTCCTGTGCATGCATATTTCTGAAGATCTGTCCTGGCCCCAGCACATTGATGCAATCACAAATAAAGTGCATCAATGTTTCTACTTCTAAGACTGGGGAAATTCAGTATGCCAACAAATATGTTATTTAACTGCTATAGGTGGAGAACATATTGACTGGTTGCATCATGGCCTGGTTCAGCAACTTGAACGACCAGAATCAAAGATGATTGCACAAATGGATGAACACTGCCCAGTCCATAGACACAAAAAGCTGGAGTAACTCAGTGGGACAGGCAGCATCTCTGGAGAGAAGGAATGGGTGACATTTCGGGTCAAGTCCTTTCTTCAGGCTGGTTAGGGAGAAGGGAAACGAGATATAGAAAGTGATACGGAAAGGTAAAGAACAATGCAAAAAATAAACAATGATAAAAGAAACAGGCCATTCTTAGCTGTTTGTCAGGTAAAAATGAGAAGCTAGTGCGACTTGGGTGGGGGAGGGATAGAGAGAGAGAATGGCAAGGCTACCTAAAGTAAGAAACATAGCAACATAGAAAAAGGTGCAGGACTAGGCCATTCGGCCCTTTGAGCCAGCACCACCATTCATTATGATCACGGCTGATCATCTAAAATCAGTATCCCGTTCACAATCACAATCAGTTTTATTCGTCACTTGCACATAAACAGCAACTGAAATGAAATTTTGAGCAGCGGTACAATGAAAAACACACACAAAAACACAATAAAAATAAAAAGTTCCGGCCTTTTCCTCCATATCCCTTGATTCCTTCAGCCTTAAGAGCTAAATCTAACTCTCTATTGAACACATCCAGTGAATTGGCCTCCATTGCCTTCTGTGGCAGAGAATCCCACAGATTCAGGCTTTTTGAAAGTCCAGTTGCACCACACCCACTGGCTGTCCCTTATCCATTCTACTTGTTACATCCTCAAAAAAACTCCAGAAGATTAGTCAAGCATGATTTCCCCGTCATAAATCCATGCTGAATTTGACCGATCCTATCACTGCTTTCCAAATGCGCTACTATAACATCTTTAATAATCGACTCAAGCATCTTCCCCAATACCGATGTACGGCTAACTGGTTTATAATTCCCCGTTTTCTCTCTCCCTCCTTTCTTAAAAAGTGGAGTTACAGTGGCTACCCTCCAGTCCACAGGTACTGATCCAGAGTCGAGTGAAAATTGGAAAATGATCACAAATGCATCCATGATTTCTGGGGTACACCTCCTTGAGTACGCTGGGATGTAGACCATCAGGCCCTGGGGATTTATTTGCCTCCAGTCCCAACAGTTTACCTAACACCATTTGCTGACTAATGTGGATTTCTTTCAGTTCCTCCCTCTCACTAGATTCTCAGTCCCCTAGTATTTCTGGGAGATTGTTTGTGTCTTCCTTAGTGATGACAGAACCAAAGTACTCATTTAAATGTTCTGTCATTTCCTTGTTTCGCCATTATAAATTCATCTGTCTCTCATGGTAAGGAACCTACATTTGTGTTCACTAATCTGTTCCTTTTTTTTACATATTTAAATAAGCTTTTACATCAGTTTTTATATTCCCTGCAAGCTTTCATTCATGCTCTTTCCCCCCCTCTTAATTAACCCCTTTGTCTTCCTCAATTGAGTTCTAAATTTATACCAGTTCTCCGGTTTGCTGCTTCCTCTGACCTTGGATCTGTGCCTCTTCCTTGGATTTAACACTATCCTTGATTTCCCTTGTTAGCCACGGTTGAGCCGCCTTCCCCGTTTTATGTTTTCGCCAGACTGGGATGAATAATATTTGGAGTTCATCCATGCGGTCTTTAAATCTTTCCCATTGCATCCACATACAACCCTTTAAGTATAATTTGCAAGATTATCCTAGCCAATTCCCGTCTCATACCTTCAAAGTCTCCTTTCTTCAAGTTCAGGACCCTAGTCTCTGAATTAACTGTGGCACTCTCCATTCTAATGCAGAATTCCATCATATTATGGTCACTGTTGCCCTAGGGCAGGGATGGGGAACCTTTTCATATTGGAATGCCGCATTAAGTTAGCTGTAATCTAATAAGGCCGCATCCAAGAAACTTCAATTAGATATAACTCAAAATGTACATTATTTTGAAAAAATCTAACTACTATGTACTAACTTCAAGAAAATGAAATAAAATTGTTAATTCTAAAGTTAACTAAACTTTTAATGACTTTGTTGTGACTGCCTTTTGTGGGAAAGCATTTGAATACTTGGTTGCAGTTTCAGCTGATCTTCTAGATGGGTATCCGTCATTTGTGACCTTAAGGGCTTCGTGATTTGGGTTAGGTAGGAGAATGTAGATTCGTAGCAATAAGTGGTTGTAAAGCAAGAAAGATTTTTTCGTGCATGTTGCCGAAGATGTGGGTATTCTATTGCATTTTTCCATATTTCAATCAAATCTTTCTTGGTGTCAAATAAGGACTTTAAAATGTCATCTTCTGTGAGCTCAATCAATTCCATGTGTAGTTCTTTAGGAGCCTTGGAGACATCAACTAGGTGAGGTTGAAATGTTAATTTGAGTGTGATGTCATGATTCTCAAAGTCAGTGAACCTTTCATTGTATTCTTTAATTAATAAGTCTATAACTGCTGCATATTCTTCGCATGAATCCTCCTACTCGTCAATGACCTTCGCTAACGGGGGAAAATGGTCATCCGAAATTTCATTTTGAAGAAGAGTTTTGAAAAAAGATAGCTTTTTTTCGATATGCTTGGATTTTTTGCCACATATCATATATAGACTTAGTTTTACCTTGCAAAGAAACATTCAAGTCATTTTGCTTTGACATGATATCACACAGAAATGCAGTATTTCTATAGAAATCTTCTTTCAATAATTCACATTGCTGATTTTGTTCTTCATGAAATTTAACTGTCTGTTCTTGCAAAGATAAAAATGTTCCTAACACCTGTCCCTGCGATAGACAACGAACTTTACAATTATACGGCAAATCCACACTGAATGCCTCATCGTCCAACTTTAGCAAATTATGAAACTGACTATGCCGTGTTGCATTTGCACGAATATAGTTAACAATACTTATAATTTGTTGCAAAGTGTCACTTAAAATAGTAGATTTAGCAGAGATTTTGCTGATGTAAGATACAATGAAAAGAGATGAGAGCATCTGGATCTGATAATACCTTTTTTATCTGTGCAATAAACCCTTCACGTTTTCCTGTCATGGAAGGTGCACCGTCTGTACGTACACTCACTAAATTAACCAAATCCAGTCCAACTTCATGACATTTATCTTGAAAGTTATTGAAGAAATCTATTCCTCGTGTTCTATCCGTAAGAGTGCCTAAAGCGAGTAACTCTTCGTAGCAAAGAAAATCTTCTGTTATGGCCCGAATGAAGTATAAAACCTGCGCCGAGTCAGTAGTCTCAGTTGATACATCCAAAGCGATTGAATAATATATATTTTCCTTTTGGAGTATTGTGTGAAGTTGTTCTATTAGGTTGAGGGCTAATTCATGCTGCCGATCAATTATAGTTCTCCTTTAAAGGGGAAGTTGTTTTTACTTTGAAACCTTATCAGGGTCTAAGCATCCTACAACTTTGACAATGCATTCTTTTACGATTTCTACATCGCTAAATGGCTTCCCTTTATTTCCCGAGTATATAAGCTACTTTATAAGTTGCTTCAGTAGCATTATTTCGGGTCTTTGCAGTTCCCAATCCTCATGAAAAACTATTATTTTCTTCATTCAGCGTTCTCTTGGATTTCTTTGACATGATGGGCTGTTAAGCAGACAGAAAAAAAATAGTCAAACAAATACGCAGTTTAACTATTCTCAAATTCAACTTCAAACGGAAAGCCACGTGCACCGCTATCAAAAGTTGATAATACTAAAGACTGAACGGCCAGTGGACTTTCCCCGACATTTTCCCTCTCATCAACCAGCCTCAGGCGGTGATGGCTCCAGTCAGGCAGGGAGGTTAACGTACATTGTAGAGTCGCATTAGAACTAAATCATGAGCATAACAGGTGTTAAAATAGCCCTCATGACTTACTAATGTTTTAATTGTGGCCGTCAGTCGGGGAGGATTATTTTGTTGAATCTTCTTTTACTCTTTGATATTTTAAATACATTCATTTTAAGATTAAAATTAAAATAATAAAGGCGAACAAAAACATATTAATAAAAATAAAAGGATTTGTTCTACAAAATTTGGATTCATTCAAAAGGCCGCACTTAATGGCCTAGAAGGCCGCAGGTTCCCCACCCCTGCCCAAGGGGCTTTGCACAACAAGATCGCTAACTAATCCTTCCTCATTACACAATACCCAGACTAGGATGGCCTATCCTCTAGTCGGTTTCTCTACATAGTGGCTTATAAAAAACATCCTGTATACATTGCAGGAAATCCTCCTCCTCAGCGCATTTACCAATTTGTTGGCACAATCTATATGTAGATTGAAGTCACCCATGATAACTGCGTACCGTTACTATACGTATACCTAATTTACTGCTTGATACTATCCCCAACCTCCATACTGCTGTTTGATAGTCTGTATACAACTCCAACAAGCATTTTACTTCATAGTCACATGAGTGATTCCGTGAAGAAGCCCCGCCTGTCCGCATGCGTGTCATTATGTCTGACGCATGGCACAAACGCCGGGCTGGCAGGGCGGAGCTCCACCAGCCGTAAGTAAAAACCCGCAGGTAAGTTTTAAAACTTTCGCTGTGGTCGTCTTTTGCGGTCTGTGAGTCTTCTTTACAGGAGGGAGCAGGACCATGGAGAAGACGTTGAAGGGAAAGGCGAGGCGCGCCGCCGGTAAAACAGCTGTAGAAGACCGCGGGAGTGCGGGTAGCTGGCAGCACGGCCAGCAGCACTTATTCCGGTGCTGACTGTGAGCACTGTGGCTATTCCTGTGGGGAGGAAGGCCACTAAGAAATCAGTAAGGCCTGTGGACTCTGATGGGCCAGGAAGATTCTCCTCCCACTAGGAACGACGTCTATGGAAGTCTGGCAAAGAAGGAGCTCCTGATGGAGAGGATGCTCCATCATGACATGCTCCAGGAGGAGCTTTATATCCGTGGGTCACCCCATGGGCCCTTGGCAGCAGCCTCTGTTCAGGGGCTGTATAGGGAAGATCTGCTCCATGAAGAGGAGCCTTATATTCGCGGGTCTTCTTGGGAACCCATGGCAGCAGCGCCTGTACAAGGGGTGCATAATGTCATCTTCATGGAGGAGGTGAGCTTACCGGGGCAGTTTTGTTCTGACCCTGAAGTTGGAGGTATTGCAATGCAGCATACCCCAAGGCACGGAAACCAAGAACCAGGGGTGCCAGGCATGGCATCAAAATTCGCCATATCAACTGGGACTGGTGAGCCATTGGAAGATGACCTGGCTAGCAACATTAATTACATGGCCTGCCATCAGTTGAAAGAGTTGACGATGGAGGAAATGGCGAAGATATACGAGACACCCGCTAACTGTGCCTCAATCAAGGTGCCTACAGTAAATCATGCCATCTGGGGCACATGGGTGCAAGCATTAGAGCCCAAGAATTAAGGCTCCAAAAGATCCTAAAGCTGCTTGTGTCGGGCATTACTGCCTTTGCAAGATCGGTAGATGGGGTGCCCCTGTCTGAGGTTCAGCAGGATGCATTGGCCCTTATGTGCAATGCACATTTTGAGTTGAATTGTCACAGGAAGAGTGCGATACGGCCAACTCTGAATCCAAAATTTGCAGCTTTGTGCAAACAAGCAATGTTCAGCCACAAAACCTGCTGTTCAGTGAGGATCTGTCCAAACAGGTCAGAGACCTTGATGATGAGGCAAAGACTGTCGACCTCATTAAAGCTTAGCCGACCGGTAAAATTCCGTTTTGAAGGTTGCACCATTATAAACGGTTCACTGAGGCTGGTTCGGATCAAGGACCAAGCCGGGCTTAGCCATCCGTGCGCAATTGGCGTATGCCAACGTTCATTCCCTCCAGAACTCAGAGGCAAAAGTATCCACCGACGACTATGGAGGTAGGTGGATCTCGTTCTGTTCAGGACAGGTCATATAAGGATCATTCACAAGTTGGGGGAAGATTGCATTTGTTCTTCAATGAATGGTGCTGCATAACATCAGATTTGTTTATACTGGACAGTATCCAGGGGTTCCGAATTGAGTTTCTTTTCAAATTGCGTCCACCTACACAACATACACCAAGGCGGACATTGTTTTTTTCACAACAAGAGTCTTTACAGGTAAAAGCTGAAATTGAAATGTTACTTCCAAAAGGGGTAATTGAGAAGTCGATTCATCAATCTCACCAATCTGTTTCTAGACAAAAGAAGGATGGTGGGTGTCGAATCATTCTTGATCTAACTAGACTTAACTCCTATGTCCAGTATAAACATTTCAAAATGGAAACTTTTGTTACTGCTAAACAACTGGTTTCCAAAGGATGCTATTTGGCATGTATAGATCTGAAAGATGCGTATTATTCAGTACTGTTTACCAGCATAGGAGATATTTGAAATTTAGCAGGATGAGACAATTGTGGCAGTTTAAAGCGTTGCCTAATGGGTTAACCTCAGCTCCTAGACTATTTACAAAGTTATTGAAACAGGTATTGGGCTCAGAATCATATTGTGATGGCCTATTTGGATGATGTTATAATCATATGCAAGACTCAGGAATCAGCTGAATTATCTGTTTCAGCTACTAAACATATGTTTGAGAGGTTGGGGTTTTTTATCCATACAGCTAAATCCAAATTGATACCATCTAGAATCATTGATTATTTGGGATTCACCATTAATTCAACTCACATGTCAGTGACTCTGCCTAAAGGCAAGAGATTCAAGTTAATTGAAGCTTGTAGTAATCTCGTTGATGAGCAACAGTCCTCCATTCGACAGGTGGCTAGTGTAATTGGCAAATTAGTGGCTGCTTTCCCTGGGGAACAATTTGGGCCTTTACATTTTCAAAATTTACAATGTGCTAAAGAACATGCACTAAAAACACATGCAGGTCATTTCAATAGACTAATGTGGTTGCCAGTTGAAGCCATTACTGAGTTACAGTGGTGGATAACGAATGTTTCGCATTGCTCTAGCAAAATTCTGATTGATCAACCTTCAATTGACTTACAGACTGATGTTAGTGCCTTGGGATGGGGAGCCACTGATACCAATTCTAGCTGCGGGAGCAGATGGAATGTGCATGAGGCATTAATTCTTCAGGCGCATGGTATTAATTATTTATAGTTGCTGGGAGCATTCTATGGCTTAAAGGCGTATTGTTCTACAATGCATGATTTGCATGTTCAGCTGCAGATTGATAACGCTACAGCAGTTGCATACGTCAATCACCTGGGTGGAATCAAGTCGGTATCATGTGATAAGCTAGTTAACCTTATTTGGCATTGGTGTATTGCAAGAAACATCTGGATTTCAGCTATCTACTTACCAGGTAGATATAAGATGGTGGCAGACACCAGGTCACGAAAATTCAATGACAACACAGAGTGGATGTTGAATCCGAAAATATTTAATGATGTTGTCGCCCAGTATGGTTTGCCAGATATCGATTTGTTTGCATCCAGATTAAATCACCAGTTACCAAAGTATGTTTCATGGGAGCCAGACCCAGGGGCAGTAGCGGTAGATGCATTCCCGTTATTCTGGGGTGAAATGTTCTTTTATGCATTTCCTCCATTTTGTCTCATAAGTCGGTGCCTGATTAAGATTGAGCAGAACTCCGCCTCAGGCGTTTTGGTAGTCCCCGACTGGCCTACACAACCATGGTTCCCACTCGTTCTTAGACTGGTCACAGAGCCTTTTATGGTTGTTCCCAAATGAAGCAATCTGCTGCTTCACCATGTGACAGGGGAGAGTCATCCTTTACATGATCGATTTAATCTATTGGTTTGCAGATTCTGACGAGACTGTTCCTGGGGCTCGGACTATCAGGTCGTATGGAGGATGTGATTACTGCAGCCTGGAGGGATAGTACTAAGAAACAATACATATCTTATATCAAGAAATGGGAGATCTTCTGCTTGCAGTCAAACATATCGTATCACACTGCAAGCATACCTGATGTGTTGGAGTTCCTTGCCACATTATATTTTGATGAGCGACTGAGTTATAGTGCCATTAATAGTGCCAGGAGTGCCTTATCATCCTATCTATGGCAGGGATTGGGACAACAATCTGTTGGGTCTCATCCATTGGTGTCCTGATTCATAAAGGGTATTTTTAACTGTAATCCTCCGAAGCCTAGGTATTCGGAGATCTGGGATGTGAGTGTAGTTCTCACACTACTTCGGCAATGGGCTCCAATTACGTATCTGTCTTTGCAAAGACTCACTCTTAAAGTAGTCATGCTCATGGCACTCATTTCAGCGCAACGTGTCCAGACATTGCAAAAGCTACGACTTGACAGTATGGTTTCTTCTGTAAATAACATTACATTTTATGTTTATGATTTAATCAGAGCAGGCCAGGGACGTCAGGGATTAAACTGAGTTTTATGATATATCCCAAAGACATACGGCTATGTGTAGTTACGCATCTACTGCAGTATATCAAGGTCACCAAGAGCCTTAGAGGCTGTGAAATTACAATGCTCATCAGTCACAAAAAACCTCACAGACCATTTCTAGGTGGTTGAAACAAGTTTTGAGTTGTGCCCGAGTGGACACTGATGTTTTTAAATCTCACTCCATTAGGGCGGCATCAACATCGGCAGCGAGGGCACTGGACGTCCCTTTAGACCAAATCCTCAGGGCCGCAGGATGGTCCAATGAAGGGACATTTCAACAGTTTTATAATAAACCTGTTCTAACGCCGGGAGTATTTGGGCATTCTATTTTAAGTTCTGTTTTGTAGGTTACCCCTGGGAGAGAGGGGTCATTATTGTTTATTTTTCTTATTAAAGCATTAACATGTGTAAGTTTGAATTATGTTTGAATGCATTATTTATTCATCCTGTGTCAACTGAGGCAGTGTGTCGTATGGACTTGTATCCACGGCATGAAATCACAGAGCTTTGAAATCTTCACGGAATCACTCACGTGACTACGAAGTAAAATAGTAAGATTAAACAAGAACTTACCAGTTTGAAGTCTGATCTTTATTTTATGAGGAGTTACGTTGAGCGATTACGTGCCCACCGCTCCCAAACCTCTCTAATAAAGATCACTCGGTAGTTCTAGTCTTCTCTAACTCTTACTATGTTACTTCGACTACTATTATCTGTGATTTCACACTGCTGCTTTGAAGATTGACGCGCGTGCGGACAGGCGGGGTTTCTTCACGTAATCGCTCAACGTAACTCCTCATAAAATAAAGATCAAATTTCAAACTGGTAAGTTCTTGTTTAATCTTACTATTCTCTGCCCTTGGCTATTTTGCAGTTCTACCCATACCGATTCTACAGCATCCAAACTAATGTCTCTCCTTGCTAGTGCATTAATCTCCTCTTTAACCAGCAATACCACCCTGCGTCCTCTTCCTTTCTATCTATCCTTCCTGAATATTGAATACCCCTGCATGTTTAGCTCCCAGCTTTGGTTCCCCAGGAGCCATGTCTCTGTAATTCCAACCAGCCCCTCTGATTCTACCTGGTCACCCGCTTGCTGGTCTCTTTAATTCTCCTTCCCATTCCTACACAGACCTTTCTGTCCTAGATCTCCTCCATTGTCAGAGTGAGGCTAAACGCAAATTGGAGGAACAGCATCTCAACAGCTTACTGCCCAGTGGTTTGAATATTGATTTCTCTCACTTCAGGTAGCCATGGCATTCCCTCTCTCTCTCTCTATCCCTCACCCACCCAAGTCGCACTATCTTCTAATTTTCAACCCACAAACAGCTAACAATGTTCCCTTTACCTTATTGCATATCTTTCATTCATTGCTCTTTATCTCTCCACATCAGCGTTTATATTTCTCGTTTCCCTTATCCCTAACCAGTCTGAAGAAGGGTCTTGACTCGGAACGTCACCCAATCCTTTTCTCCAAAGATGCTGCCTGCCCTGCTGAGTTACTCCGGCTTTTTGTGTCTATCTTCGGTTTAAACCAGCATCATTAGTTCCTTCTTACTCACTGCCCAGTCCAGCACGGTAATTGACCTCCCCACTGTCAAAGTGACCTCCTGGAGTAGCAGGCTCAAAAAGGCAAACAACATTATCAGAGACCAACATCAACCTTGCCATGCACTCATTTCACCAATGTTATTGGGAAGGTGGTTTCGGAGCATGAAAACTAACGTCCAGGTTTAGGAGCAGCTTCTTCCCAACATTATCTGGCTATTAAACACTACAAACTCCAACTAAGCTCCATAGCTACATAGACTTGGGCGATTATTTTTGTCTTTGCACTATTATTGCTTGTTCTTTTTAACTACTGAATTTCACAGTTGTTGGTTATTATGCCGTTTGCAGAGTACAATGTTTATATATCTGTTTTGCTGCTGCAAAAAATAATTTCACTGTTCTGTTTCAGGATACAGTATCTGACAATAAAACACTCTTGACTTGACTCTCGAGGACACAGGCCTTTACAAGAAACGAGAAATATAGATTGGGAAACTTTCATAGGACAACAGAAGGAAACAAAACAGGCAATAGAGGCTGAAAAGATGAAGTACGAGGGGAAGCTGGCCAGGAATATAAAGAATGACAGTAAAAGCTTATTTAGATAGGTTAAGGGAAAAAGAGTAGCAAAGTCAAATGTGGGTCCCTTGAAAGCAGACACGGGTGAAATTATTATGCCGAACAAGGAAATGGCAGAAGAGTTGAACAGGTACTTCGGATCTGTCTTCACTAAGGAAGACACAAACAATCTCCCACATGTACTGGAGGACAGACGATCTAAGGGGTAGAGGAACTGAAAGAAATTTTCATTAGGTGAGAAATAGTATTGGGTAGGCTAATGGGACTGAAGGATGATAAATCCCCTGGGCCGGATGGTCTGCATCCCAGGGTCCTCAGGGATGTCGCTCTAGAAATAGTAGACGCATTGGTGTTCATTTTCTTTTTTTTTTTTTTTAATTTGTATTTTATTAGAAGTACATTACATTACAACCACATACATTAGTACTTGTCATTTATATCTTCTTACAATTAATGTACTCCATTTATTTTTTACACTAGAAAAGTAGAAGATTGAAAGAAAGAAGAAAGTGAAGGAAAAAGTGGAAGTGTAGGAAATGTGACAACAAAAAAGGATGAAGACCCTATAAGAGCAAAATTAAAAACAAAATAAAAAGAGTTAAGAAATAGACCCTAGGAAAGAAAGAAAGAGAGAAAGAGGAAAAAGAGAGAAACAAATATTTTTATGAGCATTACGTAAATGGGGCATACCAACTCTTCAACTATCATCCCCCCTTACCTGACCTCAAATTTTTTTTTTTTAAGTACTTTTGCACCCTATGTTTGTAATAATTCTATAAATGCAGACCACGTCAGGTGGAAATGATCTGGTTTACCTGCTAGGAGGAGTCTTATCTCTTCTAGGTGTAATGTTTCAAACATATTTGAAATCCACATATTTATAGTTGGTATTGGAGCCTTCTTCCAAAATTTTAGAATTAGCTTTTTTCCAGTTATTAACCCATAGTCCATTAGTTTCTTTTGAAACACGTTTAGTTCTGGACCATCTTCCGTTATACCGAAGATAATCCATTCTGCTTTGGGTATCAGTCTTGTTTTAAATAACTTTGTAAAGATTTCAAAAATTTCATTCCAAAATTTTTGAATTTTTGTACAAGAAACGAATGAGTGCGTTATAGTAGCTTCTTGGGATTGACATTTATCACAAATAGATGATACATTTGGGAAAATTTTATGAATTTTAGTTTTCGAATAATATAATCTATGTAAAATTTTAAATTGTATTAAAGTGTGTCTTACATTAATCGAGCATTTATGCACGTTTAATAAGTATTCATTCCAACTTTCCTTTGAAATTTTAATAGCTAACTCTTGTTCCCAGTCTCTTCTGATACCCTCCGTAGATGGTATTTGTGCATTTAAGATAATATTATACAAATATGATATTAAGTTTGCTGATTCCGCTTTTATCTGCATTGCCTCGTCCAGTACATCTGCTGGGTTATTATGATGATCTTTTGTATATTTTTTCAAATAGTCGCATATTTGAAAATATTTAAAATATTGATTATTTCCGAGTTTATATTTTATTTGTAATTGTTGAAATGAAAGTAATTTTCCAGTTTCATACAAGTCACCAAGCGTTTTAATTCCTAATCTATCCCATTGTGTATAAGCTTTATCTATAATAGAAGGATTAAACGAAGGGTTATTGACTATAGGTAATAAAAGTGATAAATTTCTTAATTTTAAATTTTGTTTTATTTGTTTCCAAATTCGGATTGTACTATGGATAATTGGGTTCTTATTATAATTTATGTTATTCAATTTCATTGGAGAGAGGAGGATCGCTCCAATGTTTCTAGAGGAGCAATCCTCTTTCTCCATAACAATCCAGTCCGCTTGCTGGGCGGAGTTATCCATCAGTTGAATCTTATTTTTAATATTTACTGACCAATAATAATACATAAAATTAGGTAGTGCTAAACCCCCTAATACTTTAGGTTTATTCAGATGAGTTTTTTGTATTCTATGTGATTTATAGTCCCATATAAAATTAGTGATATCTGAGTCAAGTTTTTTTAAAAACTTCTTTGGTAAGTATATAGGAATTGATTGAAATAGGTATAAAATTTGTGGTAAAAAGATCATTTTTATTGCGTTTATTCGGCCTATTAAAGACATCGGGAGCGTTTTCCAGAATTTAATTAGTGTGTTTAATTTATTAAGTAAGGGGTCAAAATTTGCCCTAAACATACCTTGATATGATCTGGTAATTTCGATTCCCAAATATTTAAATTTTTCTGTAGCTATTTTAAAAGGGAATTTTAAAAGATGTGAGGAATCTTTCGGTTTTATTGACATAATTTCACTTTTATTCCAATTTATTCTATATCCAGAAAAAGATCCAAAATCTTCAATTAAATGTAATATATTTGGTATAGTGATTTGAGGTTTTGTAATGTACAGTAATATATCATCCGCGTATAAAGATATTTTATTATATGAATCTTTAGTATTATATCCATGGATATCAGGGTGTATTCTAATTTTTTCTGCTAGCGGTTCAATAATGAGAGCAAACAGTTGTGGTGATAATGAGCATCCTTGTCTATTTCCCCTTCATAGTTGGAATTTCGAGGATAATATGTTATGTTAGTATTCTAGCTGTAGGTTTGTTATATAGTAACTTGATCCATATGTTCATTTTCTAATGTTCAATAGATTCAAAGAAACATAGAAAACATAGAAAATAGGTGCAGGAGTAGGCCATTCGGCCCCGATTCAATATGATTCAATATGATCATGGCTGATCATCCAACTCAGTATCGTGTACCTGCCTTCTCTCCATACCCCCTGATCCCTTTAGCCACAAGGGCCACATCTAACTCCCTCTTAAATATAGCCAATGAACTGGCCTCAACTACATTCTGTGGCAGAGAATTCCAGAGATTCACCACTCTCTGTGTGAAAGATGTTTTTCTCATCTCGGCCCTAAAAGATTTCCCCCTTATCCTTAAACTGTGACCCCTTGTTCTGCACTTCCCCAACATCGGGAACAATCTTCCTGCATCTAGCCTGTCCAACCCCTTAACAATTTTGTAAGTTTCTATAAGATCCCCCCTCAATCTTCTAAATTCCAGCGAGTACAAGCCGAGTCTATCCAATCTTTCTTCATATGAAAGTCCTGACATCACAGGAATCAGTCTGGTGAACGTTCTCTGTACTCCCTCAATGGCAAGAATGTCTTTCCTCAGATTTGGAGACCAAAACTGTACGCAATACTCCAGGTGTGGTCTCACCAAGACCCTGTACAACTGCAGTAGAACCTCCCTGCTGCTATACTCAAATCCTTTTGCTATGAATGCTAACATACCATTCGCTTTCTTCACTGCCTGCTGCACCTGCATGCCTACTTTCAATGACTGGTGTACCATGACACCCAGGTCTCGTTGCATCTTCCCTTTTCCTAATCGGCCACCATTCAGTCTACTTTCCTGTTTTTGCCACCAAAGTGGATAACCTCACATTTATCCACATTATACTGCATCTGCCATGCATTTGCCCACTCACCCAGCCTATCCAAGTCACCTTGCAGCCTCCTAGCATCCTCCTCGCAGCTAACACTGTCCCCCAGCTTCGTGTCATCCACAAACTTGGAGATGTTGCATTCAATTCCCTCGTCCAAATCATTAATATATATTGTAAATAGCTGGGGTCCCTGCACTGAGCCTTGCAGTACCCCACTAGTCACTGCCTGCCATTCTGAAAAGGACCCATTTAATCCTACTCTTTGCTTCCTGTCTGCCAGCCAGTTCTCTATCCACATCAATACTGAACCCCCAATACCGTGTGCTTTAAGTTTGTATACTAATCTCTTATGTGGGACCTTGTCGAAAGCCTTCTGAAAGTCCAGATATAACACATCCACTGGTTCTCCCTTATCCACTCTACTAGTTACATCCTCGAAAAATTCTATAATATTCGTCAAACATGATTTACCTTTCGTAAATCCATGCTGACTTTGTCCAATGATTTCACCACTTTCCAAATGTGCTGCTATCCCATCTTTAATAACTGACTCTAGCAGTTTCCCCACTACCGATGTTAGACTAACTGGTCTGTAATTCCCCGTTTTCTCTCTCCCTTTTTAAAAAGTGGGGTTACATTAGTTACCCTCCAATCCTCAAGAACTGCTCTAGAGTCTAAAGAGTTTTGAAAAATTATCACTAATGCATCCACTATTTCTGGGGCTACTTCCTTAAGTACTCTGGGATGCAGCCTATCTGGCCCCGGGGATTTATCGGCCTTTAATCCATTCAATTTACCTAACACCACTTCCTGGCTAACCTGGATTCAGGATCAGTTCCTGTAGATTGGAGGATAGCTAATGGTATCCAACTTTTCAAGAAAGGAGCGAGAGAGAGAAAACGGGGAATTACAGACCACTTAGCCTGACTTCGGTGGCGCGAAAGATGCTGGAGTCAATTATTAAAGAGGTAACAATGGGGCATTTGGATAGCAGTAAAAGGATTAGTCCAAATCAACATGGATTTATGAAAGGGAAATCATGCTTGACTAATCTTCTGGAATTTTGTGAAGCTACAGGCCAACAAACAAAACACCAGTGGATTTTACAGAAACAGGCATTTAAATACCCACATTGCATGGACTTTGCATCCCACCATGATGCAAACACAGGTGTCACCATCAGACCACTCTGCACTATGAGCTGCACTACCAGGACAGAGAATATACAAACCACAGTCCTGCAGCTTGAGGACACAACTAAATAAACATCGCACACTACATTGTGGAGAAACAGTCAGCTGTGGACACAATTAGTGGCACCTCATGTAAAATCTCAGGAAGATTTCTAAATAGATTAAGAGCAAAAGTGTTACCAGGGAAATAATCAGGCCTGTTTGTTCTCACCTGTGCTCATTTATAATTCATTATGGCTGGAGATTTTAAGTGTGAAGTGAATTTCTAGAGAACACTCAGATATCTTAGCGGGGAGAAAGGTGGATAATTCCCCAGGACTGATGAAAAATATCCCAGGCTACTTTGTTGGGCATGGAGATGATTACAGGGGCACTGACAGCGATATTTAAATCTTTACTGGCTACAGCTGAGATGCTAATTAACTGCAAGCCAATAAATGAGGCACCTTTATTCAAGAAGGACAACTGCGATAAGCCAGACAATAACAAGCTAATAAGTCTGGGGTCAGTTGTTCGGGAATTCATAGAAAAAGCTTTGAGTGACAGGAATAATCTGCACTTGGAAAGGCAGGGATTGTTCAGATAACACTGATTTGTTGGTGAGAGATCCCATTGAACCAATCCAATTGAGAATTCTGAAAAAATAACTAAATATATTGATGATTGTTTGGTAATAATAATAATAATAATAGATTTTATTTATATAGCGCTTTTCAGGACTCAAAGTTGCTTGGTAGATGTGGTTCACATGGACCTCAGACAAGCCTTTGACAAGGTCCCACACAGAAGGCTGGTCCAAAACATTAGACCCATGGTATTCAAAGTAATGTGGCCAAAAGTACCCAGAAGTGGCTTGGTGATAAGAGTTAGAAGGTGATGGGGGAAGGTTACTTTTGTGATTGAAATTCGGATGAAATAGAATCAGGAGATATAGTATAGATAGAACTGAGGAATTGTAAAGGAAAAAATACTCTAATTGGAGTTATCTACAGGCCCCCAAACAGTAGCTTGGATATAGGGTGCAAGTTGAATCAAGAGTTAAAATTGGCATATCGCAAAGGTGATGCTATGGTTGTTATGGAAGCTTTCAACATGCAGGTAGACTGGGAAAATCAGGTTGGTACTGGACCCAAAGAAAGGGAGTTTGTAGAGTGCCTCCAAGATGGATTCTTAGAGCAGCTTGCACTGGAGCCTACCAGGCAGAAGACAATTCTGGATTTAGTGTTGTGTAATGAACCGGATTTGATAAGGGAACTCGAGGTAAAGGAGCTATTAGGAGGTAGTGACCATAATATGATGTTTTAATCTATAAATTGTGAGGGAGAAGAGAAAATGGGAAGTGTCAGTATTACAGTTGAGCAAAGGGGGCTATGGAGCCATGAGGGAGGAGCTAGCCAAAGTGTGAACAGGGAGTTGCAGAACCATATGACATGGGTGGCTCCAGGGAGCCTGAAGCCTGGGAATGGGTTGCGGAGAGGTTTCTATCCAGTTGGCCTGCAAGTTGTTCATATGTATGGGATTCTGCAAAAGGAGCTATGCACTGCAGCAAAAGCAGGCTTGGGATTGGTTGGGGAAATGTTAAAGTGCCTTCCCGCCGTTAATTGTGATTGGTCCAGGAGAGTGGCCTCACCAAAATGTTTCTTTATCTAGTGATAATGTTTCTTTACTTAATGTAAGTGTCTCCCCCTAAGTGCTATGTGTTGAAACTATGTTATGTGCTATTGTATGATTGGGCCAAAGAGTTGTCATTCTATGTATTTTGCAGCCTGTATCGGTAATTGGCTTGTAGAGGTTGCCTCCCCCAGGTCGTTTCGCGCCTTTAGTTTGGAGGAGTAAAAGGGGTGGGGAGCACATTGGGGTGTGCCGATCGTCTTAAGTCTGTTCTATTTGCGCGAGGCTGTGTTGGGCTTGAGTAAGTGGTAACGAGGATCGGTCCCGCGGTATTGTATACAATAAAATACAGTTGGAATTCCAGTGCTCGTATTCGGTGTTTGACTGAACCAGACTAGGCAGGTACGTTTAGATCCGGAATTAACATTGGGGTCTCATCCGGGATCTCAACGGATTGCCAACATAAGTTTGCGGTCAAAGAAATCGAGCCATGTCGGATCGTGGAAGGTGAAATCGGCGCCATGGTGTGACTTTTCACATCGGTTTACCTCTCTCCGCTATCTGACGATGAATCGGTCATTCGCTTGCTTGTGCTTGGATTTCCGACGAGATCGATCAAAGGTTAGTAGTCTGGCGAGCACTGAGGGAGAGGGTTTGAGGGCCTAGAGGGTTAAAGTCCCCGCCTAGGTGGGTTTGAGTCCCAGCGGGTGAGGGTCGGACTCACAAGGTTTGGTCCTATCGGGTTAAAGTCCCCACCCACGGAGGTCAACAGCTGTTGCAATCAGGACCATTGGAATGGTACCTGAGGATTTGAGGATTGGTAATCCCTGGGGTTTGAGGCCCCCCTCAGTGTTGGGGTATCGATTGGCGAGATATCTTCAAAGACAAGACTGAGTAGGTTAGTACTAACAGGGGCAAGTACTGCATCGGTGCTGAGAGTGTGATTCGAAAGACGACACTTTAAAGATCGGCATCGGGAGCCAGCATGAAGCCGTAGGAGCTGATGACCAGTATTTAGTGGGTAGAAAGGTTTGAGGCCAAGAGGGTTTGAGGCCGTGCCTGTGTGGGTTCAAGTCCCAAACAGTACTGGGAACTCAGTGTTAAAGTAAATTGGCTGCAATACTATAGGTCCATACAAAGAGGACCTTCTGCAGTTGAACAGGGGCCGAGTGAGACCACACCTGGAGTATTGTGTGCAGTTTTGGTCTCCAAATTTGAGGAAGGACATTCTTGCTATTGAGGGAGTTCACAACGTTAATTCCCGGGATGGCAGGACTGTCGTATGTTGAAAGAATGGAGCGACTGGGCTCGTATACACTGGAATTTAGAAGGATGAAAGGATATCTTATTGAAACATATATGATTATTAAGGGATTGGACATGCTAGAGGCAAGGAACATGTTCCCGATGTTGGGGTAGTCCAGAACCTGCGGCCACAGTTTACGAATAAGGGGTACGCCATTTAGAACGGAGATGAGGAAAAACTTTTTCACCCAGAGAGTTGTGAATCTGTGGAATTCTCTGCCTCAGAAGGCAGTGGAGGCCATTTCAAGAGAGAGTTAGATAGAGCTCTCAATAGAGTTAGATAGTGGAGTCAAGCAATATGGGGAGATGGCAGGAATGGGGTACTGATTGTGGATGATCAGCCATGATCACAGTAAATGGCAGTGCTGGCTCGAAGGGCCGAATGGCCTACTCCTGCACCTATTGTCTATTGAGATCCTGTCAGCAGTGGTGTACCACAGGCATCATTGCTGGGTCCCTTGCTGTTTGCCATCTTATTTAACAATTCAGATGCGAATACAGAAGGTATGGTTGACAGGTTTGCAGATTACACAAGAATTGCTGGTTTCGTTTATAGTGAGGAGTGCAGTCTTGGACTATAGAATGATATGGATCAGCTGGTAAATTAACAAATGGAACATAATCCTGATACATGTGAGGTTAAGCATTTGGCAGGGTTAAACAAGAGTCAGATGTACCATGGGCTGAGGATATATTGTGGAATAGAGAGATCTTGATGGACATGCAAAATACCCCTGAAGGTGGCAGCAGAGTTAGGATGGGTGGTGAAGAAGGCCTGTGGGATATTTGACTTCATTAGTCAGAACACACGTATTACTAGAACCTTTTAAAACTTAGGTGAGGCCACAGCTGGAATAGTGTGGACTTTTCTGGTGCCGTATTGTCAGAAGGCCGAGATTACACCAGAGAGGAGATTCACCTACATGTATCCTGGGGGGGTATAATTTAGTTATAAGGAGAATGTGGACAGGCTGGGCTTGATTTCCTTGGAGCAGTGGAGGCTGACCAGGTGAAGATGTATAAGATTATGTGTGATCATTGTGTACTCCTACCTGGTTTAACTTTCAAAATGCATCACTACACACTTGTCGAAATTAAATTGCATTGCCATTCCCATGCCCACTTTCCCAGTTAATCAGTATTCAGTTGTAAACCCCTCTTCACTCCCCACTCTACCAATAACTGTGGAGTGATCTGTAAACTATAATTATGCCACTTATTTATGTAAATATATATGACACACAACAGCAACCAAAATGGATCCCTGCAGCATCTAAAAAGAGAAGAACATAGAACAGCGCAGGTACAGGCCCTAATGATTCCGACTACGTGTACTGTCTGTACGGAGTTTGTACGTTCTCCCCATGACCGTGTGGGTTTTCTCTGAGATCTTTGGTTTCCTCCCACACCAAAGATGTACAGCTATGTAGGTTAATTGGCTTGTCTTGGTGTATGTGCAAATTGTCCCTAGTGTGTGTAGGATACTGTTAATGTGCAGGGATCGTTGGTCGATGCGGACTTCGTGGACCGAAGGGCCTGTTTCAGCGCTGTATCTCTAAACTAAACTAAACAAACATGATGCCAAGTTTAATTAATCCCCTCTGCCTGCATGTGATTCATATGCCTCTATATCCGTGTGTCTATCCAAAAGCCTCAAATGCCACTATTCTATCTGCCTGCACCATCTCCCAGGCAGCACATTCCAGCCAGCACATTCCAGGCACCCATGCCACCCTGTGTAAAACAGCGGTCACACACATCTCCTTTAAACTTTGTGTCTCAAACCTTAAAGCTAAGCCATCTAGGTTTTGACAATTTCAGCCAGGGAAAAAGGATCAGTCTATCCACACTATATATGCTTTTCTTAATTTTATCTAGGCCTCGGCCTCCGATGCTCCAGAGAAAAGAATCCAATTTTATGCAACCTTGCCTTATAGCTAATGCCTTCTAATCCAGGCAACATTCTGGTAAACTTCTTCTGCACTCTCTCCAACATTCCTGGAATGGGGTGACCAAACAATACTCCAAGGCTGCAACTTGGCTTCCTGACCATTTTAAGCAATACACCAACTGACAAAGTATATCATGTGCCGTCTTTACCACACTATCTACTTGTGATCCCACTTTTAGGTTGCTGTAGTTGACCCCAAAATCCCTCTACATTGAGGGTCCAGACATTAACTATATACTTTCCCCTTACATTTGACCTTCCAAAGTGCAACCCCTTTCATTTGCTCCAATCAAACACCATCTGACATTTCTCCATCCATTTCAGTAGCTGATCTGTATCCTGCTGTATACTCTCACAACCCTCTTCATTGACTGTAACTTCACCAATTTTGGTGTTGTTTACGAACTTACATAGATAGATACATAGAAAATAGGTGCAGGAGTAGGCCATTCGGCCCTTCGAGCCTGCACCGCCATTCAATATGATCATGGCTGATCATCCAACTCAGTATCCCGTACCTGCCTTCTCTCCATACCCCCTGATCCCTTTAGCCACAAGGGCCACATCTAACTCCCTCTTAAATATAGCCAATGAACTGGCGTCAACTACCCTCTGTGGCAGAGAGTTCCAGAGATTCACCACTCTCTGTGTGAAAAAGTTTTTCCTCATCTCGGTCTTAAAGGATTTCCCCCTTATCCTTAAGCTGTGACCCCTTGTCCTGGACTTCCCCAACATCGGGAACAATCTTGCTGCATCTAGCCTGTCCAACCCCATAAGAATTTTGTACGTTTCTATAAGATCCCCTCTCAATCTCCTAAATTCTAGCGAGTATAAGCCAAGTCTATCCAGTCTTTCTTCATATGAAAGTCCTGACATCCCAGGAATCAGTCTGGTGAACCTTCTCTGCACTCCCTCTATGGCTATAATGTCCTTCCTCAGATTTGGAGACCAAAACTGTACGCAATACTCCAGGTGTGGTCTCACCAAGACCCTGTACAACTGCAGTAGAACCTCCCTGCTCCTATACTCAAATCCTCTTGCTATGAAGGCCATCATACCATTCGCTTTCTTCACTGCCTGCTGCACCTGCATGCCTACTTTCAATGACTGGTGTACCATGACTCCCAGGTCTCGCTGCACCTCCCCATTTCCTAATCGGCCACCATTTAGATAATAGTCTGCCTTCCCGTTTTTGCCACCAAAGTGGATAACCTCACATTTATCCACATTATAAAGCATCTGCCAAAAATTTGCCCACTCCCCCAGCCTATCCAAGTCACCTTGCAGTCTCCTAGCATCCTCCTCACAGCTAACACTGCCCCCCAGCTTAGTGTCATCCGCAAACTTGGAGATGTTGCTTTCAATTCCCTCGTCCAGATCATTAATATAAATTGTAAATAGCTGGGGTCCCAGCACTGAGCCTTGCGGTACCCCACTAGTCACTGCCTGCCATTGTGAAAAGGACCCGTTTACTCCTACTCTTTGCTTCCTGTTTGCCAGCCAGTTCTCTATCCACATCAATACTGAACCCCCAATACCGTGTGATTTAAGCTTGTATCCTAATCTCTTATGTGGTACCTTGTCGAAAGCCTTTTGAAAGTCCAGATACAACACATCCACTGGTTCTCCCCTATCCACTCTACTAGTTACATCCTCGAAAAATTCTATAAGATTCGTCAGACACGATTTACCTTTCGTAAATCCATGCTGACTTTGTCCAATGATTTCACCACTTTCCAAATGTGCTGCTATCCCATCTTTAATAACTGACTCTAGCAGTTTCCCCACTACCGATGTTAGACTAACTGGTCTGTAATTCCCCGTTTTCTCTCTCCCTCCCTTCTTAAAAAGTGGGGTTACGTTTGCTACCCTCCAATCCTCAGGAACTACTCCAGAATCTAAAGAATTTTGAAAAATTATCACTAATGCATCCACTATTTCTGGAGCTACTTCCTTAAGTACTCTGGGATGCAGCCTATCTGGCCCTGGTGATTTATCGGCCTTTAATGCATTCAATTTACCCAACACCACTTCCCGACTAACCTGGATTTCACTCAGTTCCTCCATCTCATTTGACCCGCGGCCCCCTGCTATTTCCGGCAGATTATTTATGTCTTCCTTAGTGAAGACGGAACCAAAGTAGTTATTCAATTGGTCCGCCATATCCTTGTTCCCCATGATCAATTCACCTGTTTCTGACTGCAAGGGACCTACATTTGTTTTAACTAATCTCTTTCTCTTCACATATCTATAAAAACTTTTGCAGTCAGTTTTTATGTTCCCTGCCAGTTTCCTTTCATAATCTATTTTCCCTTTCCTAATTAAGCCCTTTGTCCTCCTCTGCTGGTCTCTGAATTTCTCCCAGTCCTCTGGTATGCTGCTTTTTCTGGCTAATTTGTACGCAACATCTTTTGCTTTGATACTATCCCTGATTTCCCTTGTTATCCACGGATGCACAAACCGCCACTTCTACCCTTACGCAGTGTGCTGGAGGAACTCAACAGGTATATGCTGCATTTGTGCTGGGAATGTTTCAGGTCAGAATTGGGGCAGGGGAATTAAGTTATTTATACATAAGAAAGGACCAAGTAATAATCCCTGCAGCACACCACTGGTCAGAGGCATCCAATCTGAAAAGGAAAGGGACATGACAATACCACAGGTGGAGGAGAGCATAGATTTCTGAGGGCCAGAAGAGTGGAGGAGGTAAGGGCAAGGAAGGGATTTAAACACCATGATGGCATTGTTAAAACTGAGGCAGGAACTGGTGGAGTAAGGTACTAACCCAAACTCACTGTTAGTCATAGAGTCATGGATTAATACAGTGTGGAAACAGGTCCTTCAGCCCAACTCGCCCACACCAGCGAGTCCCACTTGCCTGCGCTTGGTCCATAATCCTCCAAACCTGTCCTATCCATGTACCTGTCCAACTGTTTCTTAAACGATGGGATAGACCCAGCCTCAACCACCACCTCTGGCAACTTGTTCCATACACCCACCACCCTCTGTGTGGAAAAAGTTACCCCTCAGATTCCTAATAAATCTTTTCCCCTTCACCTTTAACCTATATCCTCTGGTCCTCGATTCCCCTACTCTGTGCATCTACCCTATCTATTCCTCTCATGATTTTGTATGCCTCAATAAGATCTCCCCTCATCCTCCTACGCTCTATGGAATAGAGACCCAGCCACCTCAACTTCTCCCTATACCTCACACCCTCTAGGCCTGGCAAAATCCTCGTAAATCTTTTCAACCCTTTAAAGCTTGACAATATCTTTCCTACTGACAATCAAGAGAAGACCCTGATGTCTATGGTGGAGGAGCGCTCATGTCCACAAGATGCCACAAGTCAGGTCCCAGATCCACATGGGAATGGCACGTTTGATGCAATCGCCATCTTGTTCAACCCTCCAGGTCGTTCTACAAACCACAAGAGAATCACCTCTCATTCTTCTCCAGTGGTTCTTAACCTGTTTGGCGTACGTACGCGCATACGCAAACAAAATACTGTATGTGGTATGTACCTTTGTTAGGTTCCTAAAAATGGGTTCAACAAATTTATGTTATTTATGACCCCTTCATGTCCCCCAGTAAAGCCCCAAATGACCCCCCCCCCCATGGGGGTCCCAACCCTCAGGTTAAGAACCACTGTTCTAAACTCTAGCAAGTACAGACCAACCCCAGTTCCGTTCAGTCCTTAACCTCAGCTTCCAAACTTTAGATGGGAAGGAAATAAAATCTACAGATGCTGGAAGTCCGAGAAAAACAGAACACCTGCTGGGAATTCTCAGCAGCCCAAGCAGCGACTGTGGTGAGAGAAACAGAGCTAAGACCTGGAACCGAAACTCTGCTTTTCTAAAAAGAGATGCTGACCGACCTGCCGAGTGTTTCCAAAATGTCTACCTTTACTTCTCAGTGGGAGCGCCTGTCGACCGCTCTCAGACTTGCCTACTGCAGGAAATAGTGTATCTGCATCGACCGCTTCAGTTCAGTCGAATCAATGCTTCCCCCTCCCAGCCCACGACCCCTGGTCCCAGGTCATGGATAAACCCCATGGTCCTGCATCCTCCGGCCGGAGACCAGGACCACGGCCCACACTGATGCTCTTCTCTTCTCCGCCGCGCTAATGAAGGCGAGGCTCCATCCGCCTCTTCTCACCTTGACTCCCTTCAGTGTGGCCCCGGGATCGGGACCGGGACGAGCTCGAACCGCAATCGGGCACCGAGGCCACGGGCCCCTGGTCGCTCCAACACCTCCCGCCCGGGGAATCTCTCATGTCCACTCCAGGGCCCAGGCCGCTCCTCCTCTGTGGGCCTCGCCGTCAGTTGCCGAGGGAACGACGTCCGCGACACTGCGCGACCTCCGTGACGTCACTGCGTGAACACGTCTGCAAGTGAGGAAGGGAAATAATTCATTGACACCTAAAATGTACAAGGAATTCATAAAATAATTCACAAAGAAATACATCAGAATCAGAATCACACATTATTCGCCAAGTATGTTTTGCAACATACGATGATTTTCATCGGGCAGGTCAGTCATACAATTAAAAGTAACAGATCACTTCAAAAACACATTTTAACATGAACATCCACCACAGTGACTCCTACACATTCCTCACTGTGATGGAAGGCAAAATAAAGTTCAAGTCCTTCCTTTAGTTCTTCCTTGGTCGTGGGTCTCGAGCCCCCGTTGACGGGACGATCTTAACTCCCGTAGCCGGCGGCGTTCGGGCCCTCCATGTCGAGGCGATCTGCTCCCGATCGAACCTCACGTCTGGTGAACCTTCCGCGATGTTGGAGCTCCCGACTCGGCCTCACCCGAGACTGCGAGCCCTTGATGTTTCCCCCGATCCCCTACCCCCACATAAAACAAACCAAAGAACATTAAAACAAAACTTTTAACAAACTAAAAAATAACAAAAAGAGTGAAAAGCCAAACAGACTGCCGGCAGGGCTGCCATCTCCTCTAAATACATTAGAATTTTGCTGACAGTAAGCGGTTCTGCTGAGTTTAAACAGCAGAATCATGTAAAGAAAGTGAGAGCTGATACTGTGCAAAAGTGAACGAATGAATTAATTAATGAATAGGTTTATTGGCCAAGTATTCACATACAAGGAATTTGCCTTGGTGCTCTGCCCACAAGTGACAACATGACACACAGTGACAGTTAGGAATGACACATAAAACAATAAACATTAATAATAAAAAATTATCGATTAAACATGTGAATTAAATAAAATACCAGACCAAAAGGAGCTACAGATTTTTGGTTATTGAGTAAAGCTACTACTCGTGGAAAAAAGCTGTTTTTATGTCTAGCTGTGGCAGTTTTGACAGTCCAGTCGCCTTCCAGAGGCAAGTGATTCAAAGAGTTAGCAGCCAGGGTGAGAGGGGTCAGAGATGATCTTACCCGCTCGCTTCCTGCCCCTTGCTGTGAACAGTTCTTCAATGGAGGGAAGGTTGCACTCAATAACCTTCTCAGCTGATCGGACGATTTGCTGCAGCCTCTGGATGTCGTGCTTGGTGGCTGAGCCAAACCAGACCATGATGGAGAAGGTGAGGACAGACTCTACGATGGCCGTATAGAATTGGACCATCATTGCCTGTGGCAGATTGTGCTTCCTCAGCTGCTGCAGGAAGTACATTCTCTGTTGTGCTTTTTTGACTGTGGAGTTGATGGTGCCCCCCCCCCCCCCCATTTAAGGCCCTTGGAGATGATGGTTCTCAGGAACTTAAAAGACTCCACAGATGTGACTGTGGTGTTGTTGATGGTGTGGGGTGAGGGGAGGGGGAGCTCTCCTAAAGTCTACAATCAATTCGACTGTCTTAAAAGCCTTGAGCTCCAGGTTGTTGCAATGGCACCAGGACGCCAGCTGTGTCACTTCGTGCTGTAGGCAGATTCCTCCCCATCCTGGATCAGTCCAATCAGGGTTGTGTCGTCCGCAAACTTGAGAAGCTTGACAGAGGAGTCAGTGGAGGTGTAGTAATTGGTGTAGAGAGAGTAGAGGAGAGGGGAGAGTACGTAGACTTGCGGTGCTCCTATGCTGAGGGTCTGCGGGTCCGAGATGTGCTTTCCCATCCTCACATGCTGCTTCCTGTCTGTCCAGAAGCTGGTGATCCACCGACAGAGCGGGTCAGGCACAGTCAACTTGGAATGTTTGTAGTGCAGTAGCTCCAGCAGAATGGAGTTGAATGCAGAGCTAAAATCAACAGACAAAATCCTCGCATTGGTCCCCTGGTGGTCTAGGTGCCAGAGGATGAAGTGCAGGCCCAGGTTGTCTGCATCATCCACAAATCTAATGGCCTGATATGCAAACTGCAGAGGGTATATTTTTCAGCATGGCCAGCACAAGCCTTTCAACGGTCTTCGTGACTACAGAGGTCAGTGCGACAGGCCTGTAGTCATTAAGACCAGTAATCCTTGCCTTTTTGGGTAAGGCAACAATAGTGGAGACTTTGAAGCAGGCAGGGACAGTACAGGTTTGCAGGGACTGGTTGAAAATGTCTGTGCAGCCCAGTGCCAGTTATTTAGCACAGAGCTTCAGGGGGAAACATTGTCCGGTCCTGGTGATTTCCGGCTTTTCTGTCTTCTGAACAGCCTCTCTACCTCCTCTATTTTTATTGTAGATTATGCAGAAGTGATGTTGTGCAGCACGGAGGGGGTGGGTAGTGAACAAGGCCACAGTCCTTTGCAGTCAGGCTGTAATTGGGTGTTAAGTGGTGATTGGAGAGGGGTGGTTGGGAAAGGGTCCAGTCTTTTCAGACTGGGGTCAGGCTGTGAGTGAGTGTGAATTGTTGGTTGGGGTGGGAAAGGGTCCAGTCTTTTCAGACTGGAGTCTTGCTTTAAGTAGGTGCGAGATGGTGATTGGGGAGGAGTGAGTGTAGAAGGGTCCAGTCTTTGCAGACTGGGGTCTGGCTCTGTTGGTTGGGGAGGGGTACCAGGGTTACGTTTCTGCTTGTCAAACCTCTTCTCAGCTTGTACTTTGCCTGCCTGTAGAGGTCTGCATTCCCGTTGCTGTTGGCTTCCTCTTTAGACTGTCGGAGCTGTCGGAGTTCTGCAGTAAACCAGGGCTTGTCTTTGTTGAACTAGGTCCAGGTCCTAGTTGGAATGCAACTGTCCTCACAAAAGCTGACATATGATGATACAGTGTCATCGAGGCTTGTGGTTGCTTCCTTGAACACAATCCAATCCATGCAGTCAAAGCAGGATTGTAGGATCTCACTGCCCTCGCTTGTCCACCTTTTTGTTGTTCTGACCACAATCTAGCAGATTTTAGTTTCTGCCCGTAGGTCGGAATAAGGTTAACAAGACAATGATCAGTGAGACCCAGACCCACCCGGGGAACAGAGCGATATGCGTTCTCGATTGACGTGTAACAGTGGTCAAGTGTTCTCTCCCCTCTGGTGGGGCAGGTAACCTGAAGTCTGTACTTTGGAAGGTCACGGCTGAGGTTAACTTTGTTAAAGTCCCCAAAACAATGACCATAGAGTCCGGAAAGTCACTCTCTACCCTCATTACCTGGTCAGCAAGTTACGTTTGTGCCTCACGTACGCCGGCATGGGGGAGGATGCAAAGTCCAGCGAGAATAAAATAGTTAAATTTCCTTGGAGAGTAGAAGGGTTTGCAGTTTATAAAGAAGGATTCTAGGTTGGGAGAGCAGATGTTTGACAGTACCGTGATGTTGCTGCACCAGTCCTGGTTGGTGTAGAAGCATATTCCACCGCCTCTTCATTTCCCCCCTGCCTCCACTTCAACTGTGAAGTTGCAGTGCGCAATTAGCCAGTTGAGCCTAATGATGGAGAATTAGGAGACAGCAGAGTGAGTGGGAGGTATTTTGAGTGAACTGTAAAACGTTGCTTCTTCTCCTTCTTGCGTATGGTGTGCACAGCCTAAAGTTGTAAGACAATTTGTTCTGTTTGATCTTCTGTTTGTGCACGCCAGGTTGATTGCATTCGTCGAAACAGGGTGGGCCACATGAAGGTTGCAATCTCCCACCTCAAAACGTTGCTGAGGCCACAGCTGGAGTGCTGTGTGCAGTTCTGGTCACCACACCATAGCAGGTGTGGGAATGCACTTCAGATGTGCAAAGGAGATTGACCAGTCTGTTCCCTGGGACAAAGCGTTTCAGATATGAGGAGAATCTGGTCAGGGCGAGCTGTGGATTATGTGGGTAGAAGTCAAAGGTTTCAAAGGTCTTTTATTGTCACATGTACCAATTAAGGTACAGTGATATGTGAATTACCATACAGCCATACGGGAAAAAAAGCAACAAGACACACAACTCCACACAAGTTAAAATAAACATCCACCACAGCGGATTTGCCTCATTCCTCACTGTGATGGAGGCAAAAAAGTCCATCTTCTTCCTCCTTATTCTTCCGGGTCGGGACAGTCAAACCATCCGTCGAAACTCACGTGGCTTGAAGTTCCCGAAGTCGGTCTCTGACGAGAGACCGCGGGCTCTGTGATGTTAAGTTCGCAAGCACCCACGGTTGGTGCTCCGAGGTCGACCCCTGGCAAAGGGATCGCGAGCTCCGCAATGGTAAATCCACAGGCGACCGTGGTGGAGCTCTCAAAATCTGTCTCCAACAGAGGCCGCCAACTCCTCGATGTTAGCCCGCAGTGCAGACAGGGGTACGATATGGGGGAAAAATCGCATTTCCATCGAGGTAAGAGATTAGAAAGAGTTTCCCCGACCCCCCCCCCCCCCCACCACCCAGCACCTCCTCACTGTGATGGAAGGCAAAAAGTCTCATCTCTTCCTTGCTTGTTCTCCCGCTGCATCAAGGCAATCGAGGCTCTCAATGTTGAAGCCCTTGCCGGGTGATGGTAAATCCCGCAGCCGATTTTAAGCTCTGTTAACGTGCCGATTAAAACTCCGCGACTCGGGGCGGACGAAGCCGCTACCTTCCAGTCCAGCGGACTAAGGTGCTGTTGTGGCAGCTCCCGAAAATCGGTGACCAACCAGGAACCTGCGAGCTCCTGATGTTACCGTCTACAGTGCCCGCGGCCGAAGCCTCCGAAGCTCCGAAGTCGAGTCGCAGCCACAGCGCCACCACAGCCTCCGAAGTCCACAGGCTCTGCCGCCGGAGCCCCCAAGGTCGATTCCAGTTGGAGGCCGCCAGCTCCACGATATTAGACCTCAGCGCAGATGGAGACGGAGACAAGGAAAAGGTCGCATCCCTGTTGAAGGAAGAGATTTAAACAAGTTTCCCCCACCCCCCACATATACACAACTAAAAATAGACTAACACATACATCTAACAAGACAAAAGGAAAAAAACAGACTGTTGGCGAGGCAGCCATTGCTGGCGCCACCTGGTAACGTGGATAAAGACTTCCTTCTCAGCAGACAATGATCTATATGAATTGGCAGCAACACTTCCTCCTTGATAATCACCAGCATTTGAGGACCTCAAGGCTGTGTGCTCAGCCCGTTGCTCTACTCACAACTGTGTAGCTGGACACAGTTCAAACTCCATCTTCACGTTTGCCAATGACACCACTGTTGTTGCATGAATTATTGATGACGATGAGTTGGAGAATAGGAGGAAGATCGAACGACTGATCAAATGGTGCCAGAACAACAACGTTACATTCAACGTCAATAAGACCAAGGAACTGATTGTGGACTTTGGAAGATGTAAAAAGAGGATCCACAAACTTGCCTTCATCGCAGGACAGTGGTGGAGAGAGTCAAAGCTGGAAATTCCTTGGCCTGCACAACTTTGTCGATCTGACCTAGATCCAGCACTCAGGTGCAATCATGTAAAGCCGATCAACTTCTCTACTTCCATAGAAGATTGAGGAGATTCTGTATGTCAACAAATACTCTTGAACTTCGACAGGTGTACAGTAGAGGGCATATCTATCTCACTGGTTGCATCACTGCCTGGTTTGGCAAATCGAACACCCAGGAATGAAGAAGATTGCAAAAACTGGTAAACCCAGTCAATCACGGGTACTGACCTTCCCATTATCAAAGGGATCTACAACAGTTGCTACCTCAAAAAGGCAGCCTGCATCAAAGACCCACACCACCCTGGCTATGCCCTTATTTCACACCTGCAATTGAGAAGCAGGTACAGGACACTGAAAACTGAAACATTCAGGTTCAGGAGCTGCTACATCCCGAAAACCACACACTACCCTTCCGTGCACAACAACCTCCAAATAGGCCCTGAACTATATAGACTTATGGACATTATATTTGCACAGTAAATATCAATGTATTTGTCTGTTTATGGTTATATCTACATATATACATGTATATATAAATATCTATATATTTATATATATACTAGACTAAGTGGTACCCGTTGGGTCCCAGCTTCACATGGGAGGGCTGCTCCGCAAACCGAATATTCCACCTCTCCACCAATTCCAATATTGCTGGCCAGCATGGTGTTGTGGGCCGAAGGGACTGGTTTCCAGAGGGCTAGTATGTACATTTTGGGTCGAATGGATTATTGGGCTGTCACCTCAGTCACTGAGACCACACACACACACACACACAGACATACACTCAGGAACACATACACACACATATACACAGACACACACACACACCATATATATGGCTGTAAACTGGCTAAAAGAGGAAGGGGAAGACCCAGTGGAACCCCCACTGAGGTTCCCTGTAGAGTGGGGGGAGCAGTAGGACCCAGCACAGTCAAACCACGTGGTGTAAGAATCTGCATCGTGGAGACTGTGCTGAGCCTGGGAAACAGGTAAGGTGGCGGATGTGGCCCGCTGGTGGGCAGTGGAGTGCAGAGTGTTCACAGAGTCGCTGGTGGAGGCCGGGTGGAGTTCGGGTCAGCGGACGAAGTGTCGGAAGTCCCGGTCAACGGATGGCTGGGGAGGACATCCCAGGCCCAGTACCAGGCGCACAGTCTCCATGATGTAGACTCTCACACCACGTGGTTGGACTGTGCTGCATCCCACGGCTCGCCCCCCCCCCCCTACAGGGAACCTCAGTGGAGGTTGTGAGATGTGTTTTGGTGCTCACAATCACGATGCCAGAGACAAAGTCGTGAAACAAGAATTCATTTATTACGAGTCTGCAGAGCCGGGTGCCTCTCGAAACCGAGACACACCGAGACAAGGAAAATCCCCTCTCCTTATACCACACAATTTGCTGAATCATCCTACCCTTCTGGCTCCTTCCAATTAGAGCGCCGAGGTGCACAATCTTCCCGTGTCGCCCATGAACATCCCAGATCATACATCGCATGTCCACGGTAATTAGCAGTTTCCTGATCAGGGGCGTATATGTAATATTCATTTAATTCAATAAGCAAGCGCAGTAGCTATTTACATGACTCAGTTAACCCTTTCTTCCCGCGTAGGCAGTTTCTTGCGGTTACAGCTGTTTGTACAACTTATCTCTGTTTTAGTGCAATGTTAATCAGTGCCTTACAAGAGCGGTGGTGGTTCAATCATCCTGTCCCTCAAAATCCACCCTTTTTCTTTTTGCTACGCATTTCTGATTAAACCCCATTCTCAAACCCCTTCTGCTCCAACTGATGTAACATTCTCCTAATTTTCTCTCTCTGTGGATCCGGAACCTTCCTCGGTCGCATTATCATAATTTTCTGCACCTCCCCTTTTGCCCCCATTGTTACTGCTACAGCCTGCATCTGGATTATGCTCCTGGTTATAAGCTCTCTAAGACAAGGTATACAACAGGGGATAGAGATCAGGCCAGCCAGCGCACATAAGATCACAAGTCCCACTGTTTTCCACCATGATCCTCCCAAGAGGGAATCCCACCATCCAATACCCATAATTGTTTTCCACTTTTGCACCGGGACATGTGCCAATTTTCGGATTCCTTCGGATATGTCCATTACTGCCTGTCCATTATCGTCAATATTCAGGCAACAATTAGAGAGGTTGGATTTTCCACGCACCCCTCCATCTTTGGCTAGGATGTAGTCCAGGGCTAATCGATTTTGGTATATTGCTGTTCTCATCTGTGTTTGCTGCTTTGCCAACATCTCTAGTGCTGCAGCCGTCCAATTAGTGATCACCTCCAATACAGCCTGCAATCGTATTATCCGGTTTAGCATGTACACCGGGTTACGATATCCCCAGGCACCGTCCTGAGCCCAGGTGGTTGGCCCATAATATGAGATGATTTGGGCCGGAGGCCACTCATCATCCTCCCAGGTTCCTATCTCTAAATCTCTTTTCTTCCTTTGTAGGTCATCAAACACTGGCGTGCCCAGCATTCGTCCTCCTTCAGCTGGCAATAAAAAGAATCCCGGCTGCACTACCCCAATAAAACACGCTCCACTCCATTTTTCCGGAAGTACTGATAGGCCTTATGTCCACAGATCCAGAGTAATCCCTCTGGAGCAGGTCCACTAACCGTGTTACTTTCCTAGAGGTCCCGTAAGACTGGTAACCCCTGATATGGGTTGTTTCCTGTGCAGTTCCAGATTCGGCTCTCGTTGTCTGTCTTGTCTCTGACTGGGGCGATGATGGTACAGTTCCCCCAGTCCTCTTCGGCCAGATACCATTTAGGTTCCTCAGGCCACCAGGTCCGTGTCTGGTTCTTCCACAAGGTTAGGATGCGTTGACACGGACTGATGCCGACTTCTTCTTTCCCCGGAGTCCTTGGTCGAGCTATACATTCCGTCCCTACTGGAGTGTCGATCAAGAGCCACTCCTGAGGTCCTCGATTTCTTCCTTCCGTGATGTTCCACTCAAATAGGTCCCACACTTCGACAGTTGATCCCCTCCAAGGCCATCGAGAACTCATGAGAAGTCCTCCACAAACCCAGCAGTCCTTAACATCCAGTGTCTGAGCAATCCTGGTAGCCAGGTCCACGAAGAGATTCCCTCCTAATTCAGGAATTTCTATCTGCTTCTGTATTTCTTCGTACAAGGATGCATATACTTGAGGTCTCTTAGTTGGGGCTGGTTGAGTTATCTCTTTTTCTTGTGGCCTTTTTATTAGTATTTCCTTTTCCTTGTCTAAATGTTCCTTCACCAACTGGGATCCCGTCCCCCATTGCCCGGCTTTCCATACGCAAATCCATCTCTCTCCTCTGGGGCAGGTTATATACGTCCTTATTCCTGTGTATCCCAAATTCTGCACTAAGTAGTATTCTACTCTCCCCTCCTTACAAATGGTTCTGGTTTTATGGGTATAACATGAGTCATGCACATAGGAATGATAGGTAAAATACCTTCTGGTTTGTCCGTCATACCTGATGGAGTGGTAACATTTATCACAGCTGTCCATACATTTACTTACAGTGACGACCTTCATTAGTACAAGTGTCAAGCACTGCATTGTAATCTTTTAGTTCAATCGTTCTTTCTCAAAGATCAGAGTCAGTGGTTTCTTTCCTTGTCTTACTGTCCAGTCCTCCTCAGCCGGAGGTTCCACTGGTCCCTTTATTCGTGCTGCGTGGGTCCACCCTTTTTCTTTAGTCCACACTGCTGTTTCCGTGGTGAATAGTACCAAATACGGACCAGTCCAACGGGGTTTCAACTTTTCTTCCTTCCACGATTTCACAAGAACCCAGTCTCCCGCTTTCACAGAATGTATTGGAAAGTCGAGAGGGGGACTCTGTGCCAGCTGCCCCTTGGTTTTTAATTCTGTAATAGAACGAGATACTGCCAGTAAATAGTTCCTTAAGAAAACATCACTACCCTCTAGGGTGGGTATTCCTTCTATCTTTCCCAAATAAGGTAACCCAAACAACATTTCGTAGGGGATACTGCTATATCCTTTCGTGGAGCAGTTCGAATTCTAAGCAAGGCTATTGGCAAGCACTTAGTCCAAGGTAGTCTAGTTTCCTCCATTCATTTGGTAATTTGTGTCTTCAAAGTGCCATTCATCCTCTCCATCATTCCTGAACCTTGTGGATGCCAGGGAGTATGCAACTTCCATTTTATCTCTAGGGCATCGCAGATGAGCAAATGGGCCGTTGAGGCGAAATGGGTTCCTCGATCTGAATCGAGAGATTCGATGATTCCATATCGCGGGATTATTTGTTCCAATAGAATTTTGGCTACCACCTGAGAAGTGGCATTTACTGTGGGAAATGCTTCTACCCAACGGGTAAAGTGATCCACCACCACTAGGAGGTATTTCCATTTTTGTATTCTGGGGAGTTCAGTAAAATCTACCTGTACTCTCTGGAATGGCCTGATGGCTAACTGCTGCCCTCCTCCCTGTGCTGCCCTCATCACTTTCTTATTTATCTTCTGACAGATCACACAGCTTGAGACTGCTTGTTTAGCCAGAGTATATATCCCCCTACAAGCATACGTACGTAAAAGAGTATCGCATAATGCCTGAGCCCCCCAGTGTGACTGGGAATGTAATCGTCCCAATAATCCTCTGATAACCTCCTTATTTAGCAGTTGCTTCCCATCCGGTGTCCGCCACCGTCCATCTTTTGTTATTCTTGCTCCCAGCTCATTCATCCTATCTATATCGAATTCGGAGAACACGGGTATCTTCTCTATCCCTTCCCTGAGAGGTATTAGAGACATCATTTTTACCGTCCTTTGTAAAGCTGCCCGTTTTGCCACCTCGTCCGCGGCTCTGTTCCCATGGACCTCTGGAGAATTTCCCTTCTGGTGTCCTGCCACATGTACTATTGCTATTTGCTTTGGCTTTGTTAATGATTCCAAAGTTTTCTCAATTAACTGCTCATGTGCTAACTCCTTCCCTCTCGTTGTTATCATTCCCCTTTCCTTCCAAATCTTTCCAAAGGTATGCACCATTCCAAAGGCATATTTCGAATCAGTATATATGGTACCTTCTTCGCCTTTAAGTAACTCCAATGCCCAGATCAGGGCATAGAACTCACAAGACTGAGCTGACCAGCTACCGGGTAATCGTCCGGATTCTATATTACTTAACGTATCCCCGTCGATTATGACGTATCCACTGTGTCTTTTCCCATCTATGCACCAGGATGACCCGTCTATGAACCATCGGCTTCCCTCGGCCAGAGGCTGTTCCCCCAGGTCTTCCCTACTTTTGGTCTGTAATTCTATTATTTCACTACAAACATGCTCTGGGTTCCCTGTCTCTTCTCCTTTTTCTTCGGGCGGGTACAGAAACTGAGAGGGGTTTAAGTTCTTGTCCGTAATTATGGTCAAATCATCCTTTTCCATCAGGATAGCTTCATACTTTAATATCCTCGAGTCTGTCAACCACCTACAAGACTTCTGTGTCAATATTGTTCTCACCGTATGTGGGGTGGAGACCACCAAAGCCCCCCCGAAGGTTAATTTCCTGCTCTACTCCACTAGGATTGCTGTGGCTGCCACTGCCTGTATACAGACAGGCCATCCTCGTGACACTGGGTCCAATATCTTTGATAAAAATGCCACGGGCTGCCTGTTCCCTCCTCTTCTTTGAGTCAATACCCCGAGGGCTATCCCGTTTTCTGCATTTACAAACAGATGGAAGGGCTGGTCTATTGAGGGCAGGGCCAAGACAGGGGCGGTTATCAAGCTATTCTTCAGCTGGTGGAAGTCCTGTTATTCTTTTGGGTCCCATTCTACCTTATCTTTCTCATCTCCTAGCTTGTTATACAAGAACCAGACTTGTCTGGCATAGTTATCAATCCAGAGTCTACAGTATCCAATTAGCCCTAGACATTTTCTGATTTCCTTTTTATTCCGAGGCATCGGCAAGCCTGTGATTCCTGCGATTCTTTCAGGATTTATTCTTTGTTTCCCCCCCACTAATCAGGTGGCCCAGGTACTTCACCTCTTGTTCAACAAACTGGAGTTTATTCCTTGATACCCTCAGTCCCTTTTCTCCCAGGAAATTTAGTAATTTTACAGTGGCATCTCTCACTTCCCCTTCTTCTTCTCCAGAGATCAGGAGGTCATCCATATACTGCAAGAGCTGGATCTGGGGGGGACATGGGTATTCCTCTAACACCTGTTCCAAGATTTGGCTGAACAGATTTGGAGATTCTGTAAATCCCGGAGGAAGTACTTTCCAGCGGTACTGTTGCTTCTAGTTGTTGGGTTTTCCCATTCAAAGGCGAACAAGTCTCGGCTTTCCTCATCCAAGGGACAACTCCAGAATGCATCTTTTAGGTCTACCACACTGAACCACTTGTGACTGGGGGGTATCCGTCCCATTATCGTCTATGGGTTGGGGACCACCGGATGCCTAGTCCGGACCACCTTATTTAGTTCTCGGAGGTCTTGTACAAGCCGGAATGTTCCGTCCGTCTTTCGTAACGGGTAAGATCGGGGTATTATAAGGGGACATGCAACTTTCCAATACTCCCTCCTTCAATAAATTTCCGATGATTGGTTGGAGTCCCTTTCGGCCCTCAATGGAGATGGGGTATTGCCTGACTCGTACTACATCATATCCTTCCCGGAGAGATATCCGGAGGGGTGGTATTTGCAATCCCCCTCTATTTCCTACCTTAGTCCAGACCTGATCATTGATTCTCTGTTCATCTTCTTCTTTTAGTTTATATAGTTGGACCACTATCCGCCCTTCCACAGGCGCAGTTCCTATTCCCAACTGGATCTGCAGGTCCCGCCCCATTAGGTTTATTCCTGTCTGTGGAACTAGAATCAAATCTTCCACCGCTTCCCTATTTTCATATTTGACTTTTACTCCTTCTATCTCCGGGGCCATCATCACTTTTCCTCCTACTCCAGAAATCTTCACATGCCCTTCCCCGGTTGCCATCCCTTCAGGTATTCTGGTCACACTTGATCTCTCCGCTCCCGAATCCACCATAAACACTGTGTCTTCTCCTTGGGGTCCAAGTTTTAAATTTACTAGGGGTTCCCTTTTGTGTCCTGTTAACCCCAAGGAGGGGAACCCCTGACCCCCCTATTCCTCTTCCATCAGGGCATACGACTGGACTTCTCTCCTCATTTGAGCACACTCCCTTTTGAAATGCCCTTCTTCATTGCAGTGATAACACCTGTAAGGTCCTGTTCTCCATGGCCGATCTCGTCCAATGTCTCTTCTCTCGCTTCCCATTCTGCCCCTTCCTCTTCCTCTTCCTCTATAGGTCTCTTTCCGTCTATCCCCTTCTCGGTCCTGCTCAACCACTTGCTTTACCGCCTGCATCATCATTTTGGCTTTTCCCTTCTGTCTTTCCTCATCCCGTCGCACATATACTTTCTGTGCGTCTGTCAATAATTGATTCAATGGTCTCTCATTCCAATCCTCTATTTTCTCTCATTTCTTCCGAACATCAGGCCAGGATTTAGTCACAAAATTCGCCCTTAAACGTTGTTGCCCGGCCCCTGAATCCGGGTCGATCCCTGAATATTGCTGCATGTTCTTTCTCAGCCTTTGTAGGAAGACTAGGGGCCTCGTCCTTTGTCTGCGGGTTCTGAAATGCTCGCTCAAAATTTTGTCCCTTTGGCACTGCCTCCCTTATTCCTTTGATTATTATTTCCTGGAGGTATTTCATGCTTTTCCGGCCTCCTTCGGTCTGTTTGTCCCAATCGTGCGGGGCAATCGGGTACTTCACATCCCCGCTCACAATTTGTTGACCAGGGGCGGCCTGTCGCTCCCATAGTCTAATTCCGGCCTCTCTAATCATCTGTTTTTCCTCGGCCATGAACAGATTTCCCGTAATGGACATCAGTTCATCCCAGGTATATGTGTTTGGGCCCAGGAACTGATCAAGTTGTTCTGCCAACCCCAAAGGGTCTTCCAGCAGATTCTTCATTTCGTTTTTAAAATTTCTAACCTCTGTACTAGTCAGGGGCACATTCACGAATCCTAATCCCCCTCCTGCTCCGCCCATGGGGACCTCCCTTAAGGGATTCATACCTACAGTTGCAGTTTCTTTCTTGGCTTTTAGTCTATTAGATTTACGGGGTGCTGAGGTCACGTCTTCCTCCCTGGGGTTTAAATCCCCTTCTTCTTCTGACGATTCCCCTCCTGTTCCTGACGATTCCACTCATCTTTCCCTTTGTTGGTCGGGTGCCTGCGCGGGATTGGGAGGCAGTGGGACTGCATATGGCAAATGTTCCAAGGGATCCCATTGGGGAGCATTCGGTACTTGTTTATCTGACCATTTTAGTAAATGAACCTGGGGAACCCAACAGCCTGCATAACCACTTTCCTCCGGATTAGGGGAAGTTTTTGAATTAACGAATGCATTTAGTGCCTGCCGGACCCAATCCTCATTGGAGCCCAGTCACGGCCACCAGACTGAACTCCCTTTTATTGGTTCCTTTGGCCAATCGAAATAACAGAACTTAATCATCGTTTCCTTACTTTTAACCCTGGTGCTTCCTTCTCCCCAAGTTTGCAACATTCGCCCCAACGGACTATCGGGCGGAATGTGAGGACTCTCTTCCCTCGGTCCCTTTTTCTTAACACATTGTTTTTCTCCGGGTTCGTTATTCTTAACGTTTTTATTACCCATCCTCCCTGTCCGACCTTTCCCGTCCGACAGAACCCAATCGCCCGAGTAATACTTAATAGTCAGTTTTCTTACCCGGGTCCTGTGCACAGGAATTGCTCGATTGTCCCCTTCCTTACTCCGGATTTCCTCTTGTTTATTACGAGTCTGCAGAGCCGGGTGCCTCTCCAAACCGAGACACACCGAGACAAGGAAAATCCCCTCTCCTTATACCACACAATTTGTTGAATCATCCTCTCCTTCTGGCTCCTTCCAATTAGAGCGCCGAGGTGCACAATCTTCCCGTGTCGCCCATGAACCTCCCAGATCATACATCGCATGTCCATGGTAATTCGCAGTTTCCCGATCAGGGGCGTATATGTAATATTCATTTAATTCAATAAGCAAGCGCAGTAGCTATTTACATGACTCAGTTAACCCTTTCTTCCCGCGTAGGCAGTTTCTTGCGGTTACAGCTGTTTGTACAACTTATCTCTGTTTTAGTGCAATGTTAATCAGTGCCTTACAAGAGCGGTGGTGGTTTAATCATCCTGTCCCTCACAAGGTTCCACTGGGTCTTCCCCTCACACGCGCTTCTTCTCTTTAATGACTTCCGTTTTCCAGGCCCCCACTCCCTCATCTTTACTATGGATGTCCAGTCACTCTACACCTCCATCCCCCACCAGGAATGTCTTAAAGTCCTCCATTTTTTTACTGACCGTAGAACCAGCCAATTTCCGTACACCAATACTCTTCTCCGCCTAGAAGAGCTGGTCCTTACCCTCAACAACTTCTCCCTCGATTCTTCCCACTTCCTCCAGATCCAAGGCGTAGCTATGGGCACTCGCATGGGCCTTTGCTATGCCTGCCTCTTTGTAGGGTACGTCGAACAATCCCTGTTCCAGGCGTACACTGGCCCTATCCCCGTACTCTACCTCAGCTACATTGATGAGTGCATTGGTACTACCTCCTGTACCCATGCAGAACTGACTGACTTCATCAACTTCACCACTAATTTCCATCCTGCATGCAAATTCACTTGGACCATCTCCGAAATGTCCCTAGGTCTTGACTACACTTCCTCCCACCCTTCTTCTTGTAAAGAATACCCCATACTCCCAATTCCTCCATCTACGCTGCATCTGCGCCCAGGACGAGATTTTCCATACCAGGGTATTGGAGATGTCCTCATTCTTTAGGGAACGGGGGTTCCCCTCTTCCATTATAGATGAGGCTCTCACTGGACTCTCCTCGATATCCTGCAGCTCCGCTCTTACTCCCCCTCCCCCCTCTCGTGACGAGGACAGAGTCCCTCTTGTCCTCATCTTCCACCCCATCAGCCGTCGCATACAGCATATAATCCTCCAACATTTTCTCCACCTCCAAAGGGATCCCACTACTGGCCATATCGTCCCATCTCCACCACTCTCTTGTAGAGATAGTTGGAAAATTTGATCCATTTTTACTGGCTCATATCAATCGGTATGGAAACTCCGGATCAGGAAATCCCTCTTATTTGTCAAAAACTGTATGTGAGTAAATAATTCAACTCATGGCAAGAAAAGTTGAGGATGCAATTCTGGCTGACTTGAAAAAGGCTGGATATTTCAGCTTGTCAGTGGATTCCACCCCTGACATTTCACATACATATCTGATAATTAAAGTCAACTGATCATTATCACCTGAAGATTGTTTACCAAGTGAGAGATTTTTAACTTTCCTTGAGCTAAAAGACCACTCAGGAGAAGCATGGCTTATTTTCTTCTTCTTCTTCTGTCGTGTGTCTTTTAGACCTGCAGCTCCGTTGAGGCGAGCCAGGCCAACGTGTCATCGTCCAGGTCAATCAGACCTCGTTCACCATTCGGTGGCCGGTGTTTGGGGCAACTGGTGACTATGTGCTCCACTGTCTGTGTTGGGTCCCCACACTCGCAGGAGGCGCTGTCCATGAGGCCCCACCTCTTCATTGCTACTCCATAGCATCCGATGCCTGTCCTCAAGCGGTTGAGGGTTGTCCTCTGCTTTCGGGGCAGGTCCTGGCCAGGGACGTCCATGGGGGTCATCGATGTAATGGTGTAGCCTAGATGGTTCTGCTGACTTCCACTGGTCTCTCCATCTCGTCTTGACCCAGGCAGCCTTAGAAGAGTCAGCCGGTGTTGTGTAGAGCAGCTCTTGGGCTTGCGTGGCAAAGGGGTGCCGTGACTTGAGGCGCACTCGTCGTGGTGTCTCTGTGACGATCTGATGGAGGAGGTGGGATTCACTGGTCTGTGCCTTTTGAGAGAGGGCCAGCGTGGCTGTTTCTCATCTGATGTTGGCTGAGATGATGCCAGCGAGGACGGGCAGTTGGTTTACTGGGGTGGCTCGTAGGCATCCGGAGACAGTCTGCAGGGCGCTGTTGAGGTCAGCATCCAGCTTCTTGGCATGAGGGCTACGGCAGCAGTACTCGGCGGCTGAGAACACCAGGGCCACTGTGGACATGCGCAGTGTCTTCGTCGTGGCTCCCCATGTGGTGCCGGCTAGGCGCCGAATCAGTGAGGCATGGGCGCTTGTCTTTGCCTTGGCACCTTCCAGGTGTTGTTTGAATGACAACGTTCTGTCGAGCTTCACACCGAGGTACGTGGGGAAAGGCTGGGACCGTATCGGGTGCTATCCACAATGATGTTCATCTCGCGGGACGCTTCCCTGTTGTTGAGGTGGAACATTGAAGATGTTGTCTTACCCATGTTGAGCTTGAGGCGCCAGTTCCTCAGGTATGAAGACAGGATGTTCATGTCTTCAGAGAGGCCCTCTTCTGCTTCTTCCCAGGATGGCTTACTAAGTAGGATGGCCAGGTCATCAGCATAGCCACACTTCTTTGACTGGGTTGCAGGCAGGTCATGGATGTAGATATTGAACAGCATTGGTGCCAGCACTGAGCCCAGTGGGATGCCGTTCTTAAGTTTCCTCACCCTGCTGCATTTCCCGTTGCTGGTGTGTAGCCTGAAGCTGCGTTTGCTCAGTATCTCCATGATGAAGCTCAACGTGTGCTTGTCTGGGATGGTTTCCAGAAGCTTCATGTGTAGTCCACGCAGCCAGACAGTATCATATGCAGCTGTGAGGTCCAAGAAGACAGCGCCAGCCTTCTCCCCTGGCTGATTTTGTGTTTAACCATCTCACTACTGAGCTTGAAATTGACTTTAGAAAATGCCGAGGGCAGTCTTATGACAATGCTGCCAACATGGCTGGTAGGTACTAGGGTATGCAGCAAAAAAATCCTCGAAAAAAACAAATTTGCAAGATTTATTCCATGTGCTGCTCACTGATTAAATTTGGTGGGCCGTTCGGCTGTTGATTGCTGCCTTGATGCAGTGAACTGTTTGGGAATTATCAATGAAATTTATACCTTCTTTTCATCCTCCACAAAGAGATGGGCAGTTCTAAAATCATTTTTGCAACCTCAGTCAAAAGTGCCTAAATATTTGTCAGACACGAGGTGGGAGGCATATGCAAAAGCCACAGAAGCTATTTTGGAAAGTTACAGCGCTATCACTGATGCCCTCGGTCATTTGTACTCTGATGTTAATGTGAAGGGTGATACACACTTCAAGCTAACAATCTTTTGCAGAAAATGGAAGACCTGGAATTTGTGTTTATGCTGCATTTTTGGACTTGTCTGCTAGTTCATTTCCACAAGGTCAACAACGCCATTCAGAAATCCAAACTGTTATTGAGTACTTGTGCAAGTTTGTAGTTCACTTCAGGATTTTGTATGCAAAATTAGAGAAGATTTTGATGAGCTTGTGCAACAAGCAAAGGCCACCTTGCCAGATGTTAACTACAGAACTGTCACAGGGAGACAAAGAGTAAGGAAATGGCAAGGAAATGATGGAAGTGCACCTGGTCCTGATGCTTTAGATAAACTCTCTTCAAGAGATAAGTTTAGGATAAAATCCTTTAATCCTATACTAGATGCACTTGAAACAAATTAAAAAAGAGGTACTGTGTATACTGAAGTTGCACAACAGTTTTCCTTTCTTGCTAATCTGACCGCATCTAAGCAAGAAATTCAGCAAGGTGTTGAGCTGTTGATGGAAGCATACCCAGAAGATGTTGACCTGGAACTTACAGATGAACTTTTGCACCTTCACTCGTATGTGAGACAAAGCCATAGGCATACAGAAGAGCACTCTGTCTCATACAGACCTTTATCAAATAATATACAAGGAAACAATTCAGATGGCCTTCCCCAATGTGGAAGCAATCTTGCGGCTGTTTCTTAGCTTAATGGTCACCAACTGCTCGGGAGAGAGGCCTTTTTCAAGACTCAAACGAATTAAAAATGAATTAAGGTCCACAATGTCTCAAGAGAGGTTGTATGCTCTGCTTCAACATCATGGAGCTGTGGTTTGAAGAGCTCCCAGCCTTGGGCCGCGCTGATTTCAACATCGTGGAGCCCTGGGATCCCTTTGCCGAATTCTGTGCATTGAGAGTGACAAACTTAGGCAAACAGATCTTGGTGAAATTCTGCATGATTTTGCTATGAAGAAGGCGAGAAAAAAACATTTTTGCTCTTATTATATTTGTAGTTTCTTTATTTCTTAATATTGCACATTCAATTCAAGAGACACTTATTGTCACGTGCACCAATTGGTACAATGAAATTTTGGGGGTCACCATCCGACGTCGGAACGGGAGAACATTCTCAGCGGCTTGGACTTCCGAATCGGCCACTTCCTACTGGAGACCGCGGCTCCCGAAGTCCACAGGCTGAGCTGGGCGGAGATTCACGCTGGCGGCCCTCGGCAAAGGGATCCCAGGGCTCCACGATGTTGAAATCAGCGCGGCCCAAGGCTGGGAGCTCTTCAAACCACAGCTCCATGATGTTGAAGCAGCAGGCCTAACACTCCAGAGCTTCAAACGGCGATCCAGGTAAGGCATCGCCTGCTCCGTGGTGAATCCAATATGTATTTTAAAACCAACTGTTTAATGACAACATACAGTAGGATCTAAAAGTGTCATACTGTCACTGTCGGGTAGTCATGGTCCTCTAGTCATGGGGGTGGGGGATTGGGGGGGTGCTTCACAAGTGAACTAGCTTAGGGCCTCTCTTCATCTAAATACGGCACTGCCCGGTGGCCCAGCACTTCAACACCCCTCCCATTCCAAATCTGACCATTCAGTTCTGGGCCTCCTCCATTGCCAGAGTGAGGCCCAGCGCAAATTGGAGGAACAGCACCTCACATTTAGCTTGGGTAGTTTACACCCCAGCGGTATAAACATTGACTTCTCTGACTTCAGGTAGCCCTTACTCTCTCTCTCCATCCCTTCCCCCTTCTCAGTTCTCCCACTAGTCCCACAGTCTCTGCCAACATTCTTTCTTTATCCTAGCCCCTCGCCTGACATCACTCTGAAGAACGGTCTCAACCCGAAACATCCCCAAAACCTTCTCTCAATAGATGCTGCCTCACCCGCTGACTTTCTCCAGCATTTTGTGTCTACCTATATATATACTGAACCTATATTGTTTTTTTAATTATGGAATTATCAGACTCACACATTGTGATTAGAATCCAGTCTCTTATTAGCAACACTGCGGTGGAAACACAAGGTGCTTTTGTCTCCATGTATTCAGCTAGTCTAACTGGAGAGAGAGAGAGAGAGAGACATAGGACAGGGTGCAAGGCCACCAAATTCAACACCGCTTTTCAATAAGGCAACACCAGCTTTTGCATTTTCAAACCAAAGACAGCTTTTGCATTTTCAAACCAAAAATGCTTTTGCATTTTTAAACCAAAAGAGAATTTTGCATTTTCAAACTACATTTTCAAACCACATTAAGGGCACTGGCAGGTCAGTAAAACCACTCACAGTTTAGTAGACATGTGTTTAGTATTATTTCCCTCTGCCATCTTGCAGAGAACTGAGGCACCTCCCACACTTCTGGGTTTTATAGTCCCTCCCCCTCCCACCAGAAGGGATGTGGCATTCATGGCATGATTGACAGGAGAGAGAATCTCAACATTTTTTAAACATTAATGTCTTTTATTTTTCATCGATGGGAAAAATCCTCTTGTCCTGCGCAGCGGAGGAGGACTCTGAATAAGATGGCCAAAAATCACAGCTGTAAGTGGGAGTGGGACAGGAAGTGGTCAAGATCAGTTTTAATTATATAGATGGTGACCTCACCGAGCATTGGCACATCTTTGAATAGGATTTCGCAGTGGCTGTGCATGCGGCACACGCTGCCGCCGCTCGATGTGTCGGTCCCTCTATTCCCCTCAACCTGGCCGGTATAGAGGCTACTCGATGTACTAGAAGATTTCATTATGCCCCGGCACAGTTCAATGCTGTGGGTGTCCAAATTGTTCCAGCTGAATCTATTCAAGACCCTGAGTGCCTACTTAACAAGTTCAGATACTTGTGTGAGCCTTAATTTTTTTCACGCAGCCAAAGGCATGGTGAACCGGTCGAAGCGTACATTAGCTCTTTGAAGCACATCGCCAGCCGGTGCAAGTTTAACAATTTGTGCGATAGTCTGATACGAGACAGGCAGGTTCATGGAATTCTCAATGATAAGGTACGTGATGAACTTCTACGTGATGCTGATCTCACTCTGGAGACTGCTGAAAATCGCTGTCGTAATGTAGGAAATGATCAGACTCACACATAGTGATTAGAATCCATAGTATTTTATTAGCAACTCTACGGAGGAAACACAAGGTGCTTTCGTCTCCATGCATTCAGCTAGTCTAACTGGTGAGAGAGAGAGAGAGAGAGAGAGAGAGAGAGAGAGAGAGAGAGAGAGCTGACTAATAAGTCTGTGGGTGGACCAGTAGTATGAGTGACATAAGGAATGTGCAGCAAACATAATCTGTGTGGTAACATATATATAGTATCGACACACTAATCTACAGTTTTCCAAAGTACTGTGTTTACATATCTGTTGTGCTGCTGCAAGTAACAATTTAATTGTTCCATTTTGAGACAAATGACAATAAAACACCATTGACTCAACTTGGAAGTGAGTGGAAACTCAGGAAAATTTACAATTACTGGAGAATTGTTTCCAAGACATATTTTGGAGCTGTGTGCAGACAAGTCTTTGTTCATCCTCTCTTCATCCCAGTGTTCTATGAGAAGTGGCTGGTGAGGAGGTGGGTGGGATTTTTTTTTAAATTACCAAAAATCCCCAGATTAGGAACAGGATCCCCATGATGAGGGTAAGAAAGTAAAGGATCTACTGGCTTTTCTGTAAGGGAATCCACCCCTCACAAAATGCACTTGTTTTGATGTAACATTTATTGCAGCACAGGAGAAAGCACACAGATATACATTAGGCATTTGGTTAGATTCAGATCAAAAGTTTTGTGGAAAATTAAAGTTCAGAGTTTAGGAGATGACAAGCTGGTGTGAACCAAAGATTGTCTGATAGAGAATGAACATACAGCAAATTGATCCTTCTCAGTTTGGCAACTGACATTAGTGGTGTGTCACAGCAATGGGTCTGGGCCCAAACTTCTTACAAGTAATGTCACTGACTCCTCTGAAGACTGAATTACTGAACATTGATGATGCAAAGAGAAGTTGGAAAGTACATTGTGAAGGGGACTTAAGAAACAATGGAGTATGTCTAGGTTAGGTAAGTTGGCAGAGATATGGCATATTTTATCCTCGATGCGTCAACATACCTATGGAGTAAAGTACATACGATACGATATTACTTTATTGTCAGAGCAAGTCTGAAATTTGTTTTGCATCGCAGCAGCTCCATTTACAGCCACAGAAAAGACAAAAGAGACGAGAGAAGACAAGTATTAAGACAGGACACAAAAATACATACATTCAACACAACATTACAATAACAGAAGACCACATACAAGGCCCATCAGCTTGCATTTGATCTGGGATTAAGCACCATATTTAGTTCGAGGATTGACTGGTGCACAAAAGAGTGCTTCAGTCTAACCTTATTAAATTTTGGAACCCTATATCTCCGGTTTGATGGTAACAAATTGTACTCACTGTTCAGAATGTGGTTGGGGTCAGAAGAAATGTTGTTGGCCATCCTTAGTATGTTTTTATGGTAGGATGAATCATACAATTTCTGAAGAGGTTGACCTACAATCTTTGAGCAGATTTTTAAATGTTGGAGCAGTTTTGATTTTAAAGTAGCAGACAAACGCTTGTACCATGTAGTGTGACATTACTGTAAAACACTCATTATCACAGCGGTAACAAATGATAACAGGATCTGTCTACTTGCTCCGAAAGATCTAAGTCGGCAGAGAAACCAGATTCTTTGTTTTGTCTTATTGCAAATCTTATCAATGTGGCCATTCCATGGTAACTGATGGTCTATCGTTACCCCCAAGTATTTAAATGAAAATACCTGCTTGACTTTTTCATAATGGATAACAAGAGAAACTTTATGAGAGTCAGATGGTGAGCCAAATACAATCTCTTCCATTTTCTTTGTGTTAATCTCAAGAGCATTATTATCAGTCCACTCGACCAGTTTGTTGATGCCGATTTGGTGCAGCCCAGGGTTGTCTAAGTTACTTAACAGAGATAATAGAACTGTATCATTTGAGTACTTATGAATATATTGATTCGGTGTATCTGTACGACAATCATCAATGTAAAAGGTAAAAAGCATAGCTGAACTCACACAACCCTGGGGGGCCCCCGACATTGGTTGTGATGGAAGGTGAAAGGGTTTTATTAACCTTTACAATCTGTACTCTGTTCGTGAGAAAGTAAGTATACGAATGAATCAGATATGAACCATTTTTGACAGCAAAATGTCTGCTTGTTTGGTGTTGAAAGCTGATGAAAAATCTAGAAAGAGGGCTCTTGCATAGGTGTTGGGTTTGTCTAAATGTTTAGAAATAATATGAACTAAGGAGGCAACAGCGTCTTCCGTGCCACAGCCCTGCTTTTTGGCAAATTGATTTGAATCGAGTTTATAGTTTGTTGCACTGATGAAATGTTCCCTGAACATTTCCCTGAAAATTGCATTGAGTAGATAGGCTGGTGAAGAAGGTCTAAGGCATGCTTGCCTTCCAAGGTTAGGGCAGGAATACAAGTAATGGTACGTTATATTGCAACTTTACATAACACTGGTTCATCCACATCTGCAGTATTGTATACCATTCTAGTCACCACACTATGGGAAGAATGTGGTTGTGTTGGAGTGAGTGCAGAGGTGATTCACCAGCATCTTGCCTGGACTTGAGACATTCAGTTGTGAGAAAACTTTATAGATTCTTGTTTTCTTTTCCCTGCAGCGAAGGAGATTGATTATTAACCAGATGAAAGTATATAGGGCTGTAATATCCGTACCCGGACGTGGCGCCGACAGACAAGAAGCCGAAGCAAACAAGTCGAAGCCAAAGAACGGAATGGAAACGATGCCGAAACGCCAATAAACCGAAAGAGTCCAAAGACGAAACGCCTACTAACCGAAAGGATGGGACGCCTAAATGCAAACTAACCGAAAGGGCGGGACACCTAAATCCCAAGGAACCGGACAGCTGCGTCGCCTAAAAGCAAAATTACCGAATGGCCGCCCTGTCGAAACCTATCCAAAAGGCGGCGTCGCCTACAGGCCAAAGGACCGACTGCTGCTCAACAGAAAATTCCAATAACTGACTTGACGTTGCCGGGGGGCAGGACTTGTCAGTGACTGGTCCAGACCCCCGTGTCCATCACATCACTGTGAAGGCATGAACCTTGTCCCAAACCTCCGCTCCACCCGACCCGCAGGGTGGCCGTGGGAGACTGGGGGCTGTCCCGAGCGATGCACACCTTTGGCCGCTTTCAACTTGGTGCTTGGGTTCAGATTGCCCAGTCACCTATGGCTTGTGGGAGAAAATGAACCCCACGCTCCCATCTCCCACTTCTCGCTCCTGTGTCCCACTTCTCTCTCCCCTCTCCCTCCCCCCTCTCTCCCTTATCTCCCCCCCTCTCTTCTCTCTCTCCCTCTTCCGTCTCCACCTGCGGGAGCGTCCCACAGTCACTGACCGCGGTCGGGGGGGGGGGGGGGAGGAAATCACCCTGGTGTGGAGGTTGGGGTCCGATGGTGGTGCATCGTGGTCAGTGTCAGTCAACTTTGACCAGCTCGTCCCTCTTGTCTCCATGGTTCCCTGTGCTCAACCGTAATAATGACACTTCTGATTTTCCGTACTCCCTCTTAATTGTAGATTAAAACAGATCATATTACGGTGACTACCTCCTAATGGCTCCTTTATCTTGTGTTCGCTAATCAAATCCGGTTCATTACACAACACTAAATCCAGAGTGTTGTGGGCTCTAGTACAAGCTACTCTAAGAATCTGTCTCGGAGGTACTCCACAAACTCCCCTTCTTGGAGTCCAGTACAAACGTGATTTTCCCAGTCTACCTGCATGTTGAAATCACCCATAACCACCGTAGCATTACCTTTGCTACATGCCAATTTTAACTCTTGATTCAACTTGCACCCTATATCCAGCTTACTGTTTGGGGGCCTGTAGATGACTCCTATTAGGGACTTTTTACCCTTACAATTCCTCAGTTATATCCATACTGATTCTACATCTCCTGATTCTAATGTCACCCCTCGCAAGCGACTGAATTTGATTCCTCACCAACAGAGCTACCCCACCCCCTCTGCCCACCTGTCTGTCTTTTCGATAGGATGTATGACCCTGAATATTCAGTTCCCAGCCCTGGACCTCCTGCAGCTATGCCTCTGTAATTCCCACAACATCATACTTGCCAATTTCTAATTGAGCCTCAAACTCATCCACTTCATTTCTTATACTTCGCGCATTCATATTCAACAATTTAACTTTGGTATTCACCTCCCCTCTCACACTATTGGCCCCGACCTTACTCTCTTATCCCTTCTCGAACTTTCTTGAACCCATTAATTTGAGTCTTTTTAAACTTTTCCTGTACTCACTTCCCCTTTAACTCCATCCTTACACTCCCAATTTGTGAACCACTCCCCCTCCCGCTATTTAGTTTAAGCCCATAAGTGTAGCACTAGCAAACCTGCCTGCCAGAACATTGGTACTTCTCCAGTTAAGGTGTAGCCTGTCCCTTTTGTATCGCTCAACCCTACTCCAGAAATGATCCCAGTGGTCTATAAACCTAAATAAATCTTTGTTCCCTGTACCAGCTACCCAGCCACATATTCAGATCCCCTATCTCCCTGTTCCTGCCCTCACCAGCATGAGGTACAGGAAACAATCCAGAGATAATCACCCTGGAAGTCCTGCTTTTTGGTCTTCTTCCTAACTCACTAAACTCATGTTGCAGAGCCTCCTTCCTCTTCTTCCTGACGTCATTTGTGCACACGTGCACAACTACTTCCGGCTGCTCACCTTCCCTCTCGACGATGTTCTGAGCAAAGATACTAAAGGAGCTCCTCTAGTACCTTTGTTCTGAGGTTGGGCTGTGACATCTGTGACGTCTGTGTCAGAAACAGGTGAATTGATCATGGGGAACAAGGATATGGCGGACCAATTGAATAACTACTTTGGTCCCGTCTTCACTGAGGAAGACATAAATAATCTGCCAGAAATAGCAGGGGACCGGGGGTCAAAGGAGATGGAGGAACTGAGTGAAATCCAGGCTAGTCGGGAAGTGGTGTTGGGTAAATTGAATGGATTAAAGGCCGATAAATCACCAGGGCCAGATAGGCTGCATACCAGAGTACTTAAGGAAGTAGCTCCAGAAATAGTGGATGCATTAGTGATAATTTTTCAAAACTCTTTAGATTCTGGAGTAGTTCCTGAGGATTGGAGGGTAGCAAACGTAACCCCACTTTTTAAGAAGGGAGGGAGAGAGAAAACGGGGAATTACAGACCAGTTAGTCTAACATCGGTAGTGGGGAAACTGCTAGTCAGTTATTAAAGATGGGATAGCAGCACATTTGGAAAGTGGTGAAATCATTGGACAAAGTCAGCATGGATTTACGAAAGGTAAATCATGTCTGACGAATCTTATAGACTTTTTCGAGGATGTAACTAGTAGAGTGGATAGGGGAGAACCAGTGGATGTGTTGTATCTGGACTTTCAGAAGGCTTTCGACAAGGACCCACATAAGAGATTAATATACAAACTTAAAGCACATGGTATTGGGGGTTCAGTATTGATGTGGATAGAGAACTGGCTGGCAAACAGGAAGCAAAGAGTAGGAGTAAACGGGTCCTTTTCAAAATGGCAGGTAGTGACTAGTGGGGTACCGCAAGGCTCAGTGCTGGGACCCCAGCTATTTACAATTTATATTAATGAGCTGGATGAGGGAATTGAAGTCAACATCTCCAAGTTTGCGGATGACACGAAGCTGGGGGGCAGTGTTAGCTGTGAGGAGGATGCTAGGAGACTGCAAGGTGACTTGGATAGACTGGGTGAGTGGGCACATGTTTGGCAGATGCAGTATAATGTGGATAAATGTGAGGTTATCCACTTTGGTGGCAAAAACAGGAAAGCAGACTATTATCTAAATGGTGTCCGATTAGGAAAAGGGGAGATGCAGCGAGACCTGGGTGTCATGGTACACCAGTCATTGAAAGTAGGCATGCAAGTGCAGCAGGCGGTGAAGAAAGCGAATGGTATGTTAGCTTTCATAGCAAAAGGATTTGAGTATAGGAGCAGGGAGGTTCCATTGCAGTTGTACAGGGTCTTGGTGAGACCACACCTGGAGTATTGCGTACAGTTTTGGTCACCAAATCTGAGGAAGGACATTATAGCCATAGAGGGAGTGCAGAGCAGGTTCACCAGACTGATTCCTGGGGTGTCAGGACTTTCATATGAAGAAAGACTGGATAGACTCGGCTTATACTCGCTAGAATTTAGGAGATTGAGAGGGGATCTTATAGAAACTTACAAAATTCTTATGGGGTTGGACAGGCTAGATGCAGGAAGATTGTTCCCGATGTTGGGGAAGTCCAGGACAAGGGGTCACAGCTTAAGGATAAGGGGGAAATCTTTTAAGATCGAGATGAGAAAAAACGTTTTCACACAGAGAGTGGTGAATCTCTGGAACTCTCTGCCACAGAGGGTAGTTGAGGCCAGTTCATTGGCTATATTTAAGAGGGAGTTAGATGTGGCCCTTGTGGCTAGAGGGTTCAGTGGGTATGGAGAGAAGGCAGGTACGGGATACTGAGTTGGATGATCAGCCATGATCATATTGAATGGCGGTGCAGGCTCGAAGGGCCGAATGGCCTACTCCTGCACCTATTGTCTATGTATCTTGGACCCTGGCTCTGCCCGACGTCGGTCTCGCCGGTCGAGTCGCATCGCTGGGATTGGAGCCAGCGCTCGGTCTGGAAGCGTCGTTTGCCCCAACATCTCCCAAGAGGGGCATCTGGTTTTCCCGGATGGCCCCCGAGGTCATCCAGCTGCTTCTCCAGTTCCCCAACACATTCATTCAGGAGCTGCATCTGGACACAATTTCTGCAAGTGTATTTCCCTGCCTTCCCACATCCTGCAGGAAACACACTGCACCAACATGCCTGCCATTTCTTCAGTACACAAAAATCACAAACTTCAATCGTGTAGCCTCCTCGCTTCAGCCTCCTCGCCAAGGACTCTTGAGCCAGCGACTCACACTTCACCTCAACAAGGCCGCTCCGCTACAGCTGCACTTCTTTATCTGTTGCCAAATTAACTAATTTAGGGCTAATTAGTAAATTACTTGAACCTGGGCCTTTGGCGCTCTTTCTAAATCTTCTTTCCCTTTGACTCACTTACTTCCAGCCACCCCTAGCTCTCGCTGCTTCTCTCCTCTCTCCGGCCGTCGGAGCTCAGTCAATCGGAGAAAAGACTGCAGTGTGATTGCCTGCCAATTTCAGTGCAAACAAGAACAGAGGGAAATGTTATCATAATATTGTTTCCATCAATTTAAATCGACTTTAATAATTTACTGATCCGCTAGCGGAACTGGAGGAATTCAGCTCTGCCCGAGGCTGGATATTAGTCGCTGTTTTCGGAGAGAAGCGTCGAGTCGGTTTTGGTGTTGCTGCATTGATTGTTCTGTAGGTGAGAGGGAAACGGAGTTGGTTTCGAGGAGGATCGCCGCCAATGTTCTGAGGAATATTTGCCTAAATGTATCTTCCCGCATCAGCCAACCACTGTTTCATGTTTAGTTTTGAGGTACAATGCGGAAACTGACCCTTCGGGCCAGCGAGTCCGCATCGACCAGCGACCCCCCCACACATGACCACTATCCTACAAATGATAAATGTTTGAAAAACATACTTTTGAACATTTATATCAAACGAATTAACTTACAACCCCGGACGTCTTTTGTGCCTGGGATGAAACGGGGAGAATGTACAAACTGCCTACAGGCAAGCGCTCGTAGTCATGGATCGAACCAGGGTCTCTGGCTACGCCACCGTGTAGACAATGTGCAGGATCGGTTTTCGACAACGACTAGGAACACTTGTCCCGCACTGAGCATAATCGATGATCAGCCCTTTCACAGACACGGTGAGTGGCTCTGAAAAGAACCTTTGGGTCACTATGTTGAGTTTCTCTCGCTTACTTGCTCGTTCCGCCAGTTTTCTTGGGTAACAGCACGGCCTGGATATTGGGCAGCACACCGCCCTGAGCGATGGTCACCCCTCCCAGCAGCTTGTTGAGCTCCTCGTCGTTGCGGACGGCCAGCTGCAGATGTCTGGGGATGATGCGGCTCTTCTTGTTGTCCCGGGCTGCGTTACCGGCCAACTCGAGGATTTCAGCCGTCAGATACTCGAGCACAGCAGCCAGATAGACAGGGGCTCCTGCACCGACCCGCTGAGCATAGTTGCCCTTCCTCAAGTGCCTATGAACACGGCCCACCGGGAACTGCAGTCCAGCCCGGGACGAGCGAGACTTGGCCTTGGCCCTGGCCCGAGCTTTGCCGCTGGTTTTTCCTCGTCCAGACATCTTCTGATGTTTTTAACACGCAGAATGAGAAAATTACCAGACTCGCCTTTCTTATGGTACACAAAAATGCTGGAGAAACTCAGCGGGTGCAGCAGCATCTATGGAGCGAAAGAAATAGGCAACGTTTCGGGTCGAAACCGTTCTTCAGACTCGCCTTTCTTATACCTGTTTGAGGAATCCAGTGAACCGCTGATGATTGGTGAAAAAGGACATTATTTCATTGGTGTGAAGAATGACCCAATCAGAGAACTGTTTTATCTACCAATTAAAACCCACAACAGAAAAGCGCTGAAAATAACTGCCAGTCCCTCGAAAACTCGAACTTTGAAATAGCCCGCCAAACTATAAATCTGTATGTTAATACAATTTGCTACATCACATAATCATTGCTTTTTTGATTATTATTTTTTATCTAAGTGCATTGCGTTAAGATGATTTTTATACTGCTGCGCGTAAGAATGTCATTGTTCCGTTCACGGCACATATGACAATTAAATACTCTTGATTGTTGACAACCTTCAAACCCGGGCAATACAGCACAAAACATTTAAATTACGATTTATTTTGGCCGGTAACCGATTACAAAAAACGATCCTCGGCATCAATTAGCGCTCGGCCACGATGTAAACGGTCTCGGATGATAGTCTGGTTCATTTTCACAAAAATCGGAGTGTGGGCGACAATGTGAACTGTTCCTCCTTGAACGACTGGACGAATTGCCGAGTAGAAAAGCAATTCAGAAGTTGGAGATGATGACAATAAAAGAGCAACCACAGCACTAATCGACTGGCCGTGGGCACAACCTATGATGACTGGGTAGACAAAAATGCTGGAGAAACTCAGCGGGTGAAGTAGCATCTATGGAGTAGGCAACGTTTCGGGTCGAAACCCTTCTTCAGACTCTGGTTTATTATGACTGGGACAAGCTGACGTGCAGGGAAAGGAGTTTTACTTGTTTGATGGACAGGAACGCAACGTAGATACCGGGAATATATAATCACTAAACAAAATGTGAAATAAATCGCCAAGCAAAAATATCCTGAAACAATTCTGCTGCGATCAATGACGAAACATTAGTACAACTCTTTCTGCGAAAATGTGGGTGGCTCTTATAAGAGCCGTTGGGGGTGTTTTTCAAGAATGTGTGGATCTTTATTTGGAACTGGTGTACTTGGTCACCGCCTTTGTCCCTTCCGACACGGCGTGCTTGGCCAGCTCCCCGGGAAGAATGAGGCGCACGGCGGTCTGAATCTCTCGGGAGCCGATGGTCGCCCGCTTGTTATAATGCGCCAGGCGGGAAGCCTCGCCCGCGATACGCTCGAAAATATCATTCACGAACGAGTTCATGATGCCCATGGCCTTGGAGGAGATGCCGGTATCCGGGTGAACCTGCTTCATCACTTTGTAGATGTAGATGGCGTAACTCTCCTTCCTCGACCTCCTGCGCTTCCTGCGGATTTCGGCAAAGCTTTCTTTGCGCCCTTCTTGGCGGCTGTTTTCGGCAAAGATCCTACAGCGTCTTTGGTTTTCGGCTGATCAGGCATTTTCTCGGTTGATTTCAAACACGGAAGTGACCAACTCGGAGTGGGAGCGCGGATTAAATAGGAAGCGGCGTCGCCCTATGCTAATGAGGGATGGAGCAGGAGCGGATCGTCATTGGACAGTCGGAGAGATGAATAATTACAATTCTCCTGTAAAAGCTCTGATTGGTTATCTATGGGGAAACGTCAAAAATCGCTCGCTCAGCCAATCAGAAGCTGCTCCCACAGCAAGGGTACCCAACCTGGGGTAAATTTCGCCGACCCAGGGAATAAATTTCGCCGACACAGGGGCCGCACCCCCCATCAGTCTGAAGAAGGGGTTTCTCCCGAAACGTTGCCTATTTCCTTGGCTCCATAGATGCTGTTGCACCCGCTGAGTTTCTCCAGCATTTTTGTGCACCAGGGAGTACATTTGTTGATTCTGGATTTGTACATACTTTTTCTCATTGAGTGACTGTGTTTGGTTCTCGTGTACCAGTATCTGTTCATCATTAGTTGTTCATAAATAAGTGAAATGACATTGTTATGTGCTATTAAGGATGCCAGAGGTAAACGGGACAGACAAGATTGGGAACCCCTGGTCCACAGGATAACTGGAGGGTTGTATTTTGTGATCAGTGCTGTGCTGCAGGGGTCGGTGCACAGTTCAATGTTGTTTGTAACCTACATTAATGTTTTGGATGACAATGCATTGTGAGTAAATCTGCAGATGACACCAACATTGATCTAGATCAGTTGGTGGGGTGGGAGATTGCAACCTTCACGTGGTCCATCCTGTTTCAACGAATGCAATCAACCTGGCGTGCACAATCAAATAAAACAAGTTATCCTACAACTTTAGGCTGTGCACATCATATGCAAGAAGTTTGGTTTGGTGGGGAATGACAAATATAATTTAACTCTGACAAATGTGAGATGTTGCACACTGAAATGCAAATCCAGGGTAGGACTTGCACAATAAATGGCAGAACCCTGGAGCTTGTTGCAGAACTGAGATATCGCATTTGTTTCTAGAACGTAGTAAGATGGATGGTGTGATGAAGCCTTTGCCATACTTGCCTTCAATGGGAAGGGTATTGAATACAAAGATTTGGATATCATGATGCAGCTTTGTATTGGTAAGACTACACCTGGAATAGTGTATGTAGTTCTAGTTGCTCAGCTGTAGCAAGGATGCCATTATGCTGGAAACGGTGCAGAAGAGGTTTACCAAGATGTTTTGGGGACTTGGTAAACCCCATTAATTATAATTTGAATTATAGGGAGAGGCTGGATAGGCAAGGATTGATTTGGGATCATAGGAGGCCGAGGGGTGACCTGAATAAAGAGTAAAAAATCATGAGGGGCATAGTAGTGAATAGTCAGATTTATTCGTCACATACACAATAAAGTGCATGGATATTGAACACTCAGTTTATTTCCCCAGGATAAAGGATTCTAAAACTAGAAGCATTGGCCCAAGGTGAGAGGAGATAGATTTAAGAGGGACATCAGGGCAACATTTTAACTGAGAGTAGTTCATATCTGGAATGACCTGCTGAGGAAACAGGTACAATTACAATGTTTAAAAATATTTTGACCAATATTGGGATAGGAAGGGATTAGAAGCTAAGGGTCAAATGTGGGCAAGTGGGACTGACCCAGAATGCAGACATGATTGCCATGGCCAAGGTAGACCAGGCGGCCTGTTTCTGTGCTATAAAGCTCTATGACTCATTAATTCCAGAAATGTTCCACAGTTCCAATGGCCGGTGTCAACATCCCGGGCCCAGCGCAGTGTGCAGGTGGGGAAAGGAGAGCGGACAGGGGTTGTTGGCATTGGATTGCACGGGAACTGAGAGAGAGATCCTCCGGGGTTCAGTGCTGCAGATTCTAATCTCTGGTACAGTGTGAAAGTGTGGGGTTCATTATGTACCTGCCAGTTCCTGGTACAATGTCTGGTCTGTGACTTCCAGCACAAGGCCCGACACAAGCTCAAGGGACAACACATCATCTTTCACCTATGCACAATGCAGCATGTAGGACTCTATGCTGAATCCTCTTGTTGATATCAGTCTGACCAAGTTTGTCTGCCATCCCTCTTCCTTACTCTTTCAGTTGTATTGTCTGGCCCACTCAGAATGTACCAGTCGACCAGACTACACCAGATTAGGTGTGTTGGAAGGAACTGCAGATGCAGGTTTACATCAAAGATAGACACAAAAGTTTGGAGCTACTAAGTAAGTCAGACAGCATGTCTGGAGAGAAAGGATGCATGATGTTTCGGCTCATGACCCTTCTTGAGACTGAGAGTCGGGGGAAAGGGAGTCTGGAGATATCACCGGGTAAAATTACAGTTCAAAGCAGACGATGATAAGGAAATGTAGAATGGTTCATTGTTAGCTAAGGTGATAAGGAGGCATAAAATCAGTAAAATTATCAGAAGGACAGTGAAACTAGTCAGAGAATTAGGGTGGGGGAGGGATGGAGAGAGAGTCAGAACTAAACCAAGGGATTATTGGGCTGGCAGCTCAGTCACTCAGGTCTGGTAGGCTGGCAGCTCAGTCATTCAGGCCAGGTGGGCTGGCAGCTCAGTCACTCAGGCATGCTGGGCTGACAGCTCAGTCACTCAGGCCTGGTGGGCTGGCAGCTCAGTCACTCAGGCCTGTGTGTGTGTGTGTGTGTGTGTCTCACCTCACCCCAGTACTTTTCTCCCTTCATTGCCTACCTGTGAGATCAAGGATTGACTATCAAGGTCCTTCACGGCTGGTGAGCTCACACACACACCCCACCTCACACACACCCTCCATCTCTCACACACACACCCCCACTTCACACACACCCTCCATCTCTCACACACCCACTCACACCCTCCATCACTCACACACACACACACTCACACACAACATATATATGACAGAAAAACTCTCTTGAATCTACTCACATGGTTGAGCATGGCCTCTTCACTAAGCGGGACATCCGGAATGAGCGCAAACTCTCCACTGAGCAGGATTTCCGGAGTGAGCGGGAATTCCGGAATGAGCATGACCTTTGGAATAAGCACAGTGCACGCCAACAACTGAATTCAAGCACGATGCATGCCAGCAACTGAGTTCAAACACGGTGCAGGCCAAAAACTGATTTCAAGCACAGTGCAAGGACAACAACTCATTTCATTTCTATTTCGAGCACAATGCAGGCCAACAACTCATTTCATTTGCATTTCAAGTACAGTGCAGGCCAATAACTCATTTCAAGCACAGTGCAGGCTAACAATTCATTTCAAGCACAGTGCAGACTCACAGTTCAGTTCACTCAAAGGATACAAACGATATTTATTATCACATACACCAATTGGTGTAGTGAAATTTGACTTGCCATGCAGCACACATATAAAGTTAAGACACAACATTAACAAATTTAACAATAAACATAAAAACATCCCCCCACTGTGAGGGAAGGCACAAAGTCCAGTCCCCAACCCCTTGTCCACCCATAGTCGGGCCTATTGAGGCCTCCGCAGTCGGCGCTACAGAGGCCCGGTGTTCCAGGCCGTTCTCACTGGGTGATGGTGCTCCGGCGTCGGGAGAATCCTCTCAGTGGCTTGGGGTGCCAGGAACGACTGCCCCCTAACTGGAGACTGCGGCTTCCAAGCCGACAGGCCGCGCTGGATGGAGCTCCACCATTGGCGATCCTGGCGAGAGATCCCAGGCTTCGTGATGTTTAGGGTCAGCGCCGCCGCCCACAGCTGGACACTCCACAGACCCGCAGCTCCGCGATGTTTTTGTCGCCGGTCCCAGCTGTGGTTCTGGCGTAGACTCGTGGTGTAGACTCACAGTTCTGGACTCAACTCTCACTCACATTTTTCCAGAGTGACTGACTCACGTCTGGCCTCCGGGGATTTATTTTCCTGGGCCCCCGGAAGGGGCGTGAAATGCATTATGGTGACTGACAGGCGAGAAGAACAATCAGCTGATCTCACAATTTTTTAAACATTCATAATTTTTTATTATTTCATTGATCGGAAAAAAACCTTGGGGCGGTTGGAGGAGAGGAGGACAGTGAGTAAGATGGCGAAAAGAATCATAGCAATATATGGTAGCGTTTTTTCTAAAATGTATTTACAACGTAGATAAGTGGTCAAGATGAGAATTTTAGTAATAGTATAGATGTCCCAGATAGAACAATGAAATTCTAACTTGCTGCAGCACAACAGAATATGTAAACATAGTACATAAACAAGAGAAAAAAAGTTCAGCGTGTATATATACACATACACACATACTCACAAAACAAATAATTATAGTGCAATAATAATAATAGTCTGTTGTTGTTCTGATCTTATTTGTTGTCATGTTTAATAACCTGATGGCTGAAGGGAAGAAGCTGTCCCTGAACCTGGATGTTACAGTTTTCAGGCTCCTGTACCATCTTCCCGATGGCAGTGGTGAAATGAGTGTGTGGCCAGGATGATGTAGGTATCTGCTGATGTTCGCTGCCTTTTTGAGGCAACGACTCCGATAAATCCCATCGATGGTGGGGATGTCAGAGCCGGTGATGGACTGGGCAGTAGTCACAACGTTTTGCAGTCTTTTCCACTCCTGGACATTCAAGTTGCTGAACCAGGCCATGATGGGCAACCAGACAATATGCTCTCTACTGTACACCTGTAGAAGTTCAGGAGAATCCTCTTTGACATTCCAAATCTCCGTAATCTTCTCAGAAAGTAGAGGCGCTGATGTTTAAGCAAGAACTGCAAATCGAAGGTAGAAAAAAATGCTGGAGAAACTCAGCGGTGAGGCAGCATCTGTGGAGAGAAGGAACAGGCGACGTATCGGGTCGAGACCCTTTTTCAGACTGATGTCGGGGGGGCAAAGAAAGGAAGAGGCGGAGACATTGGGCTTTGTGGGAGAGCTGGGAAGGGGGTGGAGAAGGTGGGAGAAAGCAAGGGCTATCTAAAATTAGAGAGGTAGAGTAGGACTATGGAGTAGAGGCGCTGATGTGCCTTCTTTATAATTGCATCAGTATGCTTTGTCCAGGAAAGATCTTCGGAAATATGCACGCCCAGAAATTTGAAGTTTTTGTCTCTCTCCACCATCGTCCCATTGATATAAACAGGATTGTGTGTCCTCATCCTGTCTCTTCCAAAGTCCACAGTCAGTTCCTTGGTTTTACTGGTATTGGGAGCCAGGTTGTTGTGCTGGCACCATTTGGTCAATCGGTCAATCTCACTATCTGACTCATCACCATCTGTAAGTCGTCCAACGGTGGTGAACACTATTGAACTCCAACTTCTCCCAGTTAAAGACCCTGTTTCACAAACAAAACAAATTATTTTCACGACTACCTTGAAACAGATCGAACCATGGCCTCTGTTTGGAAAATGTTTTTGCCATAGATACACCTATCAACTTCCCATCCTCGTTCCCCAAGATAAAGTCCGGTACTGCCCCTCCCCAGTAGCACTCTCTACATACTGCTTCAAACATGCTCTCGGATGCCATTTACAAATTCTTCCATCAAAACCCTTTTTACCGAGGCAATCCCCGTCAATATTGAGGAAGTTAAATGCCATCACTTTTTTTTTATTTTTTATTTTTTTTTATTTTTTTATTATTGGAGATAAGTACACAATTTATTTACATCATTACAGTCTAACATTTTTAAATTGATAATATTATCAATTATTATTACATTGTCTCCAATACCTTTTGCCTTTTTTTTTTTAAACTGGATAGAACTAAAGAGATAGATGAAGTAAAGAAAGAAAAGAAAGAGAAGAAGAATAAAAAAAATTAAATTTTTTTTTAAAAAATAAACAAAGAGAAAAAAAAAAAAAAAAAAGAGAAAATAGTTAAAGAAGAATGGAAAAATATATTGAAATAAAAAACTTCATTCGAGATATATTCGTACATTTCAGAGTATAGCATTTCATCCATTCTTTAGCCCGAGTGTTAGTCAGGTTCCTGTGCTGAACTATTCTGACCCTTTAAGTAATCAATAAAAGGAGACCATGTTCCTACGAATAATTCCTGTTTGTCCAACAGGGAAAATCTGATTCTTTCCACGTTTAAGGTCTCCGTCATTTCTATAATCCACATTTTGATTGTGGGGGCCGTAGGGCCTTTCCAAAATTTTAGAATTAATTTTTTTCCTGTTATTAAACTATAATCAATAAAGTTTCTTTGTGTTCTAAATATTTGATTTAATTCTAATATTCCGAGTATTATTAATTTTGGATCTGGGTCCAATTGTGTGCCGGTTACTTTAGATATTATACTGAAAATATTTACCCAGAATTTTTTAATTTTTATACAGTTTGCAAACATATGAGATAATGTAGCTTCTACATGTTGACATTTATCACATATAGGTGAGATATGTTGAAAATTTTTATGTAGTTTTGTTTTTGAATAATGTAACCTATGTATTACTTTAAATTGTATTAGAGAATGTCTGGCGTTTAGTGAGCACTGATGTATGTGTTGCAAACTTTCTTCCCAAGTATCTTTCGTTATTACTTGATTTAATTCTTTTTCCCATGTTTGTCTGTGTAATTCCGTCGAAGGAATGTCACTGTCTAATAAGATATTATATATATAAGATATTAATTTTTCTGTATTAGGATGTTTGTTCCAACATTCATCAAGAATTTCTGAATTTCTAAATCGAAAATTTTGAGAGTTCGATTTTACATAATCTCTAAGTTGAAGATATCTGAAATAATCATTTCCTCGAAGTCCACAAGTCTGTTGCAACTCCTGAAATGTCAGAAAGGTGCCTTCCTTATAAAGTTGTCCCATATTTTTAATTCCATAATTCTTCCATTGTGTAAAACCCCCGTCCAACCATGAAGGCTTAAACAAAGGGTTATTCACAATTGGAAGAAAAAGTGATAAATTATCTAATTTTAATGTCTTTTTTAATTGTTTCCAAATTCGTATAGCACTAAATATTATAGGGTTTTCCCTATAATTTTTTTTGTTTAATTTAGACGTAGCAAATAATATCGAACCGATATCAAAAGGTAAACAATCTTCCTTTTCCATTTTTAACCAGTCTGGTTGATGATCTATTTCTTCCAACCAGAAATTCATATTTTTAATATTAACAGCCCAGAAATAAAACAAAAAGTTGGGTAAAACCAAGCCTCCATTTATTTTTGATTTACACAAGTGTCTTTTGTTTATCCTATGATTCTTATAATCCCAGATAAAATCATTAACAATAGAGTCCAGTTTTTAAAAAAGTTTTTTGTCAGATATATCGGAATTGTCTGAAAAAGGTATAATATTTGCGGTAAAAAAATCATTTTTATAGCATTAATTTTGCCAACCATTGAGATAGGAAGTGTTTTCCAGTATTGAATATTCTTATGTAGTTTGTTCAGTAATGGGGGAAAATTTGCTTTAAATAATGATGTATATCTCTTCGTTATATAAATACCTAGATATTTAAATTTTTCATTTACTATTTTAAATGGAAATTGTTGTATTATCTGTTTGTTATGTTCCCTTATTGGCATAATTTCACTTTTATTCCAATTTATTCTGTATCCTGAAAGTGAACCAAATTGGGTTATTAGCTTTAATAAGTTTGGAATACTAATGTCTGGTTTTGTAATGTAAATTAATACATCATCTGCGTATAGAGAAATTTTATTCACTGTGTCCTTTGTGTTATACCCATGTATTTCCGGATGCCCCCTAACTCTTTCTGCCAGTGGCTCAATAGCAAGCGCAAATAATAATGGAGATAACGGGCATCCTTGTCTACAACCTCTAGATAGGCTAAATTTAGATGACAACCTTTGGTTTGTAAGTATTCTAGCCGTGGGATTTGTATATAACAGTTTTATCCATGTACAGAATTTCTCCCCTAGCTGCATATTTTCCATCACCGAAAATAAATAAGACCATTCCACCTGATCAAATGCTTTTTCAGCGTCAAGTGAGATTATTGCTAGATCTTCGTTAATAATTCTCTTGGAATATATAATATTAAATAATCTTCTTAGATTATAATATGAATACCGTTTCTGAATAAAGCCTGTTTGGTCAGGGTGTATTAATTTATTCATCACTGTACTTAATCTATGCGCTAGTATTTTAGTTAATATTTTCTGATCTGTATTTAAAAGTGCAATTGCTCTGTATGATCCCGGGTCTTCCGGATCTTTATCAGCTTTAGGAATAAGTGTTATTATAGATTCATTTAAAGTGTCTGGAAGTTTCTGTTGAGTATAGATATATTCATACAGTCTTTGTAAACGTGGGCAAAGCAAATCATAAATTTTTTTATAAAATTCGGAGCCTAAACCATCTGGTCCTACTGCTTTACCATTTTTTAAAGAACCAATAGACTCTTCAATATCCTTTATCGTAATCTCCCTTTCTAATAATTCTCTATCGTTTGAATCTAAACCTTTTAAATTACATTTTAGTAAAAAATCTGCTATTCCTTCTGGTTGTGCTACTGTTTTAGTTGAATAAAGGTTATAATAGTATTGGAGAAATCTATCATTTATGTCCTTGGGCATTTTTAATAATTCTCCTGTCTCTGTTCTAATTTTATGAATTATTTTTTCCCCTTCCATTTTTCGTAACTGACGTGCTAATAGTTTTTGTGGTTTATCTCCAAATTCAAAATGTAATTGTTTGGTTTTTTAATAAAGTTTTATTACTTGTTCTGAATACATTTTATTTAATTTATATTTCAATACAACAATTTTATTATGTTTTAAAGTAGATGGCATTCTCGCATTTTCTATATCTAGTTGCTTGATTTCGCTTTCCAATGTTTGTTGCTTAATCCTGTTCTCTTTATTATAAAATGCTTGAGCAGAAATTAATGTACCTCGAACATACGCTTTAAACGTTTCCCACATAAGAGAAGTAGGTGTGTCAGGGTTGTCATTTACCTCAAAAAATATTTGAATCTGTTTAATAATATATTCCTGGCATGATCTTTCATTCAAAATTTGTGGGTTAAATCTCCAATATGCTTGTTTCTCGGACATTCCATTCAATTTAATCATGAATGTTACAGGTGCGTGATCTGAGATTATAATGTTATGGTATTTTAAATTATAAATAAATGGGGTAAACGTAGAGTCAACTAAAAAATAATCTATTCTTGAGTATGTTTTATGTACTGGTGAGTAAAATGAATATTCCCGTCCAGTTGGGTTTTCTATTCTCCAGACATCCTTAATATTAGAGGTATTAATAAATGAATTTAGAAATACACTTGATTGGGATTTTACTTTTATTTGCCTTGATGATCTATCTAAGTATGAATCTAATGTACAATTGAAGTCTCCTCCAATTATTAATTTATATTGTGTAAATTCTGGAATTTTATTAAATGTTTTATTAAAAAACATGGGGTTATCAAAATTAGGCCCATATACATTCAGCAGAATCACTTTTTCTCCATTTAACTCTCCAACTAGTATAATATATCTACCATCAATATCCACTATTGTTGAAGAGTTCGTAAAAGGTATTCCTTTACGAATTAATATTGCAACTCCTCTGGACTTGTGGGAAAAGGAGGAATGATATGCTTCAGCGATCCACTTAGCTTTAAGTCTATGTTGAGATTCCTTTTTAAGGTGTGTTTCTTGAAGAAATATTACATCTGTTTTGATTAAATTTAAATGTGCCAATACTTTACCTCTTTTAATTGGTTCATTGATTCCCTTGACATTCCAACTACAAAATGTTATTCCCTGACCCCCTCTTGTCATATTAACATCTTGCATATTGTTTCTAAGGTGGTCTATAGCCGAGCAGAAAGTACAACACAGAGAACCTGACCCTACTCCCGAACCTCGAATAGATGAATTTAAAATCATATACGTCGCTCTTCCGAACACATCTCCTTGTATTAGTCTTATTTTTCCATTCAAACATTAAATTATAAAAATATTTAAAGTGAAAAAAGTGATAGAGTTGATTAGTATAGGGTGAAAGAAAAAGAACTACATCTACAATTAGTGTAGTTAGTGATAGCCACACTAACGTGGCTAGAATTCTAAAGACTTCCGTAGCCTTTGTAAGAAAAAAAAATTTCCCAGCTCCGTGCCCGAAGAAGAAAAAAGATTATTTCTAACATTCAAATAACTTCTTTGGGATTAACAAACTTATTTACATACCCATACGTACACACACACAATATACACATATATATATATATATATATATATATATATATATATATATATATATATATACCCATATGTATACATACATAAGCACGTAACCCTGCAAAACAGCAAAAATTCACAACGTTATTATTCTCTACCTATCCTATTAATTTTTTCACTAAATCTATAAATCTAATTTTAAATTGAAAAATAAAGAGAAAAACCGTCAAACTTTATTATGACATAGGCTAAATTACTTCTTACATATCTTCCTTTATAATATAAGTATGTAATTCATTTCTACCTTAATCAAAGACTATTAATTATTAATCATTGTTATCAATCATATACCATATTAAATTTTTATGAGAAATATTAATGTTAATAATTTTAGTGGTAATATGGATTTTAATAAGTGTTAGTTGTTACCTATATAGTTAGATATGAATATACAAATAATAATGATGATTAGTAAACACAAAAAAATAAAAAAAATAAAAACAAATTTTTATATATAAAAAAAAATTACAAAGATCACGGTTTTGTCCAATGTCCTCCGTCCATTTCGGTTTCCGAATGTCCTTAAAGCTCTTAAAAGAACTTTAAAGGTCCTTTTAAATCTGGTAGTCCTGTTGGTCCTTGACTCCTAAGGAGTAATGTAAATCCTTCAGTCTATGGTCATGTTACCAACTTCTTTGGCGTATTGCAGTGCTTTTTCGTGGTCTGTAAAAAAGTGTTCCTTGGACTTGTAAGAGACTCTTAGTCTTGCGGGATAAAGCAAGCCGTATCTCAAATCGGGTACATTCTTCAGTATTCTTTTTGTCTCAATGAACAGCGCTCTTTTCTTGAAGACTTCTGCCGGATAATCTCGGTAAATACTGAATCTCACACCTTCAAAATGGAGTTGTCCGCCTCGAACAGTTTTCTTCATTATATCGTCAAATTCATGATCCATTTGCACCTTTACAATAATTTGTCTTGGATGGGCATCGTCTTGAGTACGTCGTCGCTGCGCTCTATGAGCTCGACCGAGTGAGGGTTTGTAATCCAATTTTAAGGCTTTTTGTAATAGGTCTGCCACGAAATCCCGAGTGCCCATTTCCCTCTCACTTCCTTCTTTCACCCCTACAATTCTTAAATTTTTACGTCTTTGCCGCCCCTCCAAATCGATACATTTATCACTTAATTTGATCACCATATCTGAAAGGCGTTGGTTTTCAGTAAGAAGTCGACTTACAGTTTCCTCACTTGTCGCCGCACATTTCTCAAGTTCGGTTATCGCTGTTCTATGTTGATCAAGTACGTGATGAATGGGGTCCAGCTCCGTTTTAACCTTCGTTTCCACCGAAACGAGCCTGGCTTCCAGCACTTCCATCTGATCCTTGACCTCTTCCTCCCTCGTCCTCTTCCAGATTTCCAGCATTTGTTGAACGGTAGAATGCATTTCTGCTTTAAAATCTACCTTAAATGAGTCGAGTTGCTCTTTAAAATTCTCTCCAAAGATTCTCATTTCGGCAGCGAGAAAGGCTTTAAGGTCCTCCATTTCAGACTTTTTCTGTTTTGTCATTTTCTTCGGAGGGTCTTCCTGGGTTTCCTGGGGCGTCTTTGTAACTGAGGCCGAGGCCTCTGTAGGGCCTTCCTCTTCCATCTGCGTTCTACCTTTAACGGCTTTTTTTTGTGTCACACGTGGGGGGGGTACGTTGTAACGACATACCGTAAAGTAGCGCGCTTGATGACGTCCCGCATGCAGCCGTTCAGATCGAGATCGCTGCAGGTAAGACCCGATTTTCTCCCGTTTTTAGTTTTCTTCGGCACGGAGCTAGTTGGCGCTCGACTCAAGCCTCCATAGCGCTACCGGAAGTCAAATGCCATCACTTTTACACCCTTCCTCATTCTCATATCCTCAGGCTTACCGGTCTCTTGTCCCCAGGTTTTTCTTTGCAGCTGTTATTAAAGGGAGGCACAATATTGGCCAGCATCCAGTGTCCCAGCACCTCACCTGTGTGGAATCATGATCGATAAATCTCAGCTTGGGTTCCTGTAATTTCTTTCCCAGCTTTGCACAGTATACTTGAATATGGCTCATCAGTCCTTAAAGAATTATCTGCTTCATACATCCAGCGCCTCCTCTACCATATTGAAGACCACCACAAGACTTCCCTGTTAAGTTATTGACAATGGACAATAGACAATAGGTGCAGGAGTAGGCCATTCGGCCCTTTGAGCCAGAACCGCCATTCAATGTGATCATTGCTGATCATCCACTATCAGTACCCCGTTCCTGCCTTCTCCCCATATTCCCTGACTCCGCTATCTTTAAGAGCCCTATCTAACTCTCTCTTGGAAGTATCCAGAGAACCGGCCTCCACCACCCTTTGAGGCAGAGAATTCCACAGACTCACAACTCTGTGCGAAAAAGTGTTTCTGTCATCTTCATGTATTTGTCTATATGAAAAACAGAGAAATACTCTCCGAGGTCCTTGCCAATCTCCTGCAGCTCCACACATAGACTTTGGTCTTTGACGGAGTCACATTCTCTCCAATTACTTTTTTCCATTTTTCTCCTTAAACTTCTATGCCAAAGTATCTTATTCCCCCATTTTAATTTCCTTATTCCTTCCCATGCATGCTTCTGCATCTACTGTACATGTCCAGGGATCACTTGATAGCAGCTGGCTGTACTTGAACACTCCTTCCTTTTTTCTGACCAGACCCTCCATACCCTGTGACCCAGAGCTCCCTCCTCCTGCTGGCCCTGCCCTTCACTCCAACAGGAATATTCAGAACTTGACCTCTCACTATCTCACTTGCTGGACGTTCCTTTATACTCAAACAACATACTCCAATCATTTTTTGTAAGATTCTGTCATATACTGTTAACATTTATCTAGCTGCAGTTTATAACTTTAGCTTGTGGAGCAGTGCTGCGTTTTTCCATAACGGTATTATCACAAATAGAACTAAAGTGCCTCCAAACCTACATTTCAGGCACTTGCCCTATTCCACAAGAATAGGTTAAGCTTTGCCCACCCCATCTAAGCCCCAAGTCCTAGTCTATATGCAGAGATGTAAAATCCACTTCACAGCCTTTGTTATTCATGCAACTTTCTCCAATCATTCTGCATTTTGCTCCTCTAATTCCCAACATGATCACCCACTTATTTCAATGTTCCATTCATAAATCCTCAATACTTTCATCTTAGATAACTGCGTGATGTTCCCCCTCATCAAAAACTCAACTACCTCTCCTCTCTTTCTCCTGCTCCATCTCGCCTGTCGCACTGGTACCCAGGAACATTAAGCTACCAGCCCGACCCTCCATTAACTATATTTCTGCAGCAGCTATAATATCCCAATCCCATGTACTTATTCACGTCCAGTGTTCGACGATCTTATTTGTCCGGCCACTTTTACTGAAATAAATGTCATTTAATCTTCCCTGGTATCGTGAGCAAATCTGCCCGCCAGAATATTGGTCACCCTCCAGTTCAGGTGTAATCCGTCCCTCATGTGCAGGTCACTGCTGCCGCAGAAAAGATCCCTATAATCCAATAATCTGACTCCCTGCTCCAACTTTTTAGTTTTGCATTCAACAGTCCCATCTTCCTCTTCCTATCCTCACAGAATTTCCTTCTTTTCCCCTGACTATCGAGTATCCTATCACTGTCGCCTGACTGGTCTCATTCATCCCCACTGTGCCACAGAGCCAGTCCTAGTAGCACAGACCTGGATGTTGCTTTCTGTTGAAACATCACAGCTATTCCCCACCCAACAGTTAAAATTACCCACGACTACAAACACATTGATTTCACACCCTTCCTCATTCAGCCTACATGTCTGGTCTCCTCATGCATGCTGACTATTGAGAGGCAGACAGTATAATCCGAACATAGTGATTGTCCATTTCTTATTCCCAAGTTTTAACCATAAAGTTCCATGAGTCGATCCCTCCAGGATATCCCAGCTCACCCATCTTACCCGTGAGGCTCCTTTCATTCAAGTAAATGCAGTTAACTCTACTGGCCCTTCTCAAGATTCCCCTCCTGTCTCTGTCTACTCATCCCACAGGATTTTACTGTCCCATTTTCTACATAGCCCACCTGGTCAGATTCACTGTGGATCCCAGCCCACTGCATCACCAGATTAAATCCTGAGTAGCCCTGGTGCGAACTTCACTCTGTTCCACCCACTGCCCTCCCCAGCCCTCTCTGCTGCTGAGACACATTTATTTCTTCCTCTGTTCCAATCAAGCATGTCAGAGTTAAAATGTCAGCCATTTCTCTTTCCACAGATCCTGTCTGACCTGCTGAGTTTTCCACCATGTCCTACATTTCACATTGACATCAGAGTTGTCGCTTCTCATCAACAGCACGGACATGACACAAGTTCCCAGTGAGTCCCACTGCCAGCAGCCGTCGGGCACTAAAGCATTTGTCAACAACTGTACTCAATCCTGTCACTGACACAGTCTTGGGATAAACTTGCACGTCACACAGATGCCATGTTTTCACTCCTCAGATCAACCTGATTTGTCACACTATGCACCAATGTGCAAATCAACCATCTTGGATGCACAAACATCATAAAATATTCAGATTTCTTCAGATAAACTGTCCTTTAAACCCCTTCAATTTCCAACCCCGCAGACCAGACACCTGTGTGAACATTGACTGCACCCCCTCTAGCCTGCATGTTACCTATCATTTTGGTTACAAGGACACTTAAGTTCCTCTGAACATCTCACTCTGTTCCCAGTCATAGAGTTCTACAGTATGGAAACAGGTCTTTCAGCCCATCTTGCCCATTCCTAACAGACTTTATAACTGAGCTAGTATAATTTGCTTGTGTTTGTCCTATGTCCCAATAAACCTTTCCTATCCACGTAAATGTCTAAATGTTTTTGAAACCTTGCTATTATTCCCACCTGTTCAACTTTCTCTGGAAGCTCGTTCCTTGTACTCACCACCCTCGGCATGAAAACAATTCCCCTCAGGTCTCTTTTCAATCTTTTCCCTCACACCTTAAACCTATGACCTCCAGTCTTCAATTCCTCCACCCTGGGATAAAGACCAATAATTCACCAAGTCTATTCTCCTCATGACTTTTTATATCTCTACAAAGACACCTCCAACCTCCTTTGCTCCAGGTGAAAAATCCCAGCCAATCCTGCACTCCACATAACTCATGCTCGCACATCACAGTGACATCCTGGTGATTTTTTTCTGTACTCTATCCAGTCTAGTGACATCCTTGCTATAGCTGGTTGACCAGAACTGCACACAGTAGTCAAAGTGTGGTTTCACGAACAAATTGTACTGATGAGTCATGATGTGACAACTAATGTACTCAGTACCCTTCCCAATGAAGGCAAGTGTGGCAAATGCCTTCTTCACCACCCTGTCCACCTGACTCACTGCATTATGGGAAGAATAATCCTGTGCTCCCCTGAACCTCCATCCACAACACCCTGAGGGCTCCACCATTTTCTGTGCAAGTCCTGCCCTAATTTGACTGACCAATATTCAACACGTCACTCTTGTCAAAAATAAATTCCATCAACCAAACATTTCAACACCTCCCCAAGTGATCCAGATCACTTTTGTAAACTCAGAAAGCCTTCATTGCAGTCACTGTGGCATTGCACTGAGTGAAATGGAGTATACAGCACGGAAACAGGCCCTTCGCCAACTTGCCTTTGCTGTCCATGATGCTTATCTACACCACACCCATCATGGAGATATGTGTCTGGGTTGCGTGTCTAAGACCCTGGAACTGATGTGCTGTCGGAGTCTGTGTGCTCTGTAACGTACCTTGTGAGTGAGAGATGGAGCGGCTGCTCTGTTCCTTGTGCCACGGGGGAGGAAAAAATGATTGATTGAAGTATTTTCCTGTGGAATGGAAAAGGAAATTGAATAATTGAGTGAGAGTGAGCCGAAGTTGGCTGCTTAAAAAGCATCTCTCACCGGGAGCCCCCACCCTAAGTGCCCGGCTTTGTGTCCACTGATCACGGTCCAGTGGCAACCCCATGCGGGGAGAATTTAACTCAACCGAGGACTCTCCATCCTGGTTCTCTCCATCCAAAGCGGGGACTCTCCATCCTGAAGAAACAACAATGATGATGTCTCAGGTAGGACAAGAAATGCTGGAGAAACTCAGCGGGTTAGGCAGCATCTATGGAGAGAAGGAATAGGCGACATTTCGGGTTGAGACCCTATTTCAGACTGACGTTGGTGGGGGGGGGGGGGAGAGAAAGGAAGTGGAGGAGATAGTAGGATTTGTGGGAGAACCTGGAAGGGGAAGGACTGGAAAAGCTGATTGGGGCCTTGGATGGAGTCGAGGGGGGAGATAAAGCAACAAGTGTTGCACTTCCTGCAGTTGCTGGGGAAAGTACCTGGGGAGGGGGTGGTTTGGGTAGGGTTGGAAGGGGCGAATTGACCAGGGAGTTACGGAGGGAAAGGTCTCTGCGGAAAGCAGAAAGGGGAGGAGATGGGAGGAGATGGGAAGATGTGGCCAGTAGTAGGATCCTGTTGGAGGTGGCAAAAATGTTGGAGGATTATATGTTGTATGCGACGGCTGATGGGGTGGAAGGTGAGGACAAGAGGGACTACTGCAAATCTACTGGCTCTCATAGGTATCTTGACTACACTTCTTCCCACCCTGCTTCCTGTAAGGACTCTATCCCCTACTTCCAATTCTTCCGTCTACGCTGCATCTGAGCCCAGGATGATATGTTCCATACTAGGGCATCGGAGATGTCCTCATTCTCTGGGAACAGGGATTCCCCTCTTCTATTATAGATGAGGCTCTCACCAGGGTCTCCAATGTACCCTGCAGCTCTGCTCTTACTCCCCATCCCTCTACTCGCAACAAGGACAGAGTCCCCCTTGTCCTCACCTTCCACTCCATCAGCCGTCACATACAACGGGATCCAATCAGTCTTTCCAGGTGAGGCAGAGGTTCACTGCACCTCCTCCAACTTCGTCTGTTCCAGGTTGAACTTCTCTACATCGGCGAGACCAAGCGATCGCTTCGCTGAACACCTCCACTCAGTCCGTGTTAACCAACCTGATCGCCCGGTTGCTCAGCACTTCAAATCCCCCTCCCATTCCCAATCTGATCTTTCTGTCCTGGAAATTGGAGGAACAGCACATCTTATTTTGCTTGGGTAATCTACACCGCAACAGTATGAACATTGACTTTCCTAATTTTAGATAGCCCTTGCTTTCTCCCTCTTTCCCAGTTCGCCCGCAAGTCCTACTGTCTCCGCCTCTTCCTTTATTTTCCCGCCCCCCCCCCCATATCAGTTTGAAGAAGGGTCTTACTCTCGATTTATAGAGAGATTAAAACACCAGAAGACAGCTTGTCCTTACAGAAGGATCTGGATGCTCTCTGTGAGTGAGGAAAGACCTGGCAGATGTCATCAATACATCCAAATGTCATACCATGCATGTCTCACACAAAACTAAACCACTTTTATCGGAATACACCATGGGTAGCCACACATTGCTTGCTGTCAACCATCACATGGACAGGAAGCTAAGAATAGTAATTAACGGGCCCTTTTCAGAATGGCAGGCGGTGACTAGTGGGATGCCGCAAGGCTCAATGTTGGGACCCCAATTATTTACAATATATATGAATGATTTAGATGAGGGAATTAAATGTAACATTTCCAAGTTTGCGGATGACACAAAGCTGGGTGGCAGAGTGAGCGGCAATGATGATGCTATGAGGCTGCAGTGTGACTTGGATAGGTTATGTGAGTGGGCAGATGCATGGCAGAGCCATATAATGTGGATAAATGTGAAGTTGGTGGCAAGAACAGGCAAATGGAGCAAGAACAGGAAGGCAGATTATTATCTGAATGGTGTCAGATTATGAAAAGGGGAGGTTCAACGAGACCTGGGTGTGCTTGTACATCAGTCACTGAATGTTAGCCTGCAGGTTCAGCAGGTAGTGAAGAAAGCTAATGGCATGTTGGTCTTCATTGTGAGAGGTTTTGAGTTTAGGAGCAAGGAAGTGCTACTGCAGTTGTACAGAGTCCTGGTGAAACCACACCTGCAGTTTTTGTCTCCTAATTTGGGGAAGGACATTCTTGCTATTGAGGGAGTGCAGCTTTGGTTCACCAGGTAAATACACGGGATGGCGGAACTGACTTATGAGGAAAGAATGGGTCGATTGGGCTTGTATTGACTGGAATTTAGAAGGATGAGAGGGCATGTTGTAAAATTCTAAAGGGATTGGACAGTCGAGATGCAGGAAAAATGTTCCCGATGTGGGGGGAGTCCAAAACCTGGGTTCACAGCTTAAGAATAAGGGGTAGGCCATTTTGGACTAAGATGAGGAAAAACTTTTCACCCAGAGAGTTGTGAATCTGTGGAATTCTCTGCAAATTCACTGGATGTTTTCAAGTTAGATTTAGCTCTTAGGGATAACGGAATCAAGGGATATGGGGAGCAGGAACGTGGTACAGAACATATTGAATGGAAGTGCTGTCTCGCGAGGGCCGAATGGTGTACTCCTGCACCTATTTTCTAAGTTTCTATGTCTAAATCATTAGTATACAACCTGAAGCGTAGCGGCCCGAGCGCTGACCATTGTGGATCTCCACTGGTAACTGGCAGCCAACCTGAAAAAAGCCTCATTTATTGCCACTCTTTGTCTTCTGCCATGCAGCCAACCAGTTATCCACGCTAGTATCTGCCCTATGATACCGCGGGCTCTCGTCTTCCTACACAGCCTAACGTGTGGCACCTTATCAAAGGCTAAGTAAACAACATCTACTCACTCTCCTTTGTCTTTCCTGTTATTTACTTCCTCTAAGAATTCTAGCAAATTTGTCAAGCAAGACCTCCGCTTCACAAAGCCATGCTGACTTTGGCCTATTTTGTCGTTAACTTCTGAGTACCACGTAACGTCATCCTTTATAATCTATCTATACTATTACTAAAAGTCTCATCTTGACCACTTCCTGTCTACATTGTGAATACATTTTAGAAAAAACGCTACTCTATATCGCTATGATTTTTAGCCATCTTACTCACCGTCCTCGTCTCCTCCAACCGCCCCAAGGTTTTATTTCCGATCGGTGAAATAATTAAAAAGTTATGAATATTTTTTAAATCGTGAGATCAGCTGATTGGTCTTCTCACATGTCACTCACCATGATGAAGGTAACGCCCCTTCCGGAGGGCCAGGAAAATAAAGCCCCGGATGCTCGACGTGAGTCAGTCACCCGGAGTGAGAGTTGAGTCCAGAACTTTGATTCTACGCTATGTGTGAACTCAACCATGCCTGCCCCGTGAGTGAATTGAGCAGGGTCAACCCCGTGAGTGAATTGAGCTGTGCCTGGCCCGTGAGTGAATTACAAAACAATACAATACAATACCGTTTATTGTCATTTGAACCTCAAATGAAGTTCAAACTAAATTTGGTTTCTGCAGTCATTCAACAAGAAGAAACAATTAAAAAGGCACACAACTAACATAATTTCAGATTCAGATTCAATAGACAATAGACAGTAGACAATAAGTTCAGGAGTAGGCCGTTTGGCCCTTCGAGCCAGCACCGCCTTTCGATGTGATCATGGCTGATCATCCCCAATCAGTACCCCGTTCTTGCCTTCTCCCCATATCCCCTGACTCCGCTATTTTTAAGAGCCCTATCTTTATAGAGCCCTATTTTTAAGAGCTCTCTCTTGAAAGCATCCAGAGAACTTGCCTCCACCATTCTCTGAGGCAGAGAATTCCACAGACTCATCACTCTCTGTGAGAAAAAGTGTTTCCTCGTCTCCATTCTAAATGGCTTACTCCTTATTCTTAAACTGTGGCCCCTGGTTCTGGACTTCCCCAACATCGGGAACATGTTTCCTGCCTCTAGCATGTCCAAGCCCTTAACAATCTTATATGTTATAATGAAATCCCTCTCATCCTTCTAAACTCCAGAGTGTACAAGCCCAGCTGCTCCATTCTCTCAGCATATGACAGTCCCGCCACCCCAGGAATTAACCTTGTAAACCTACGCTGCATTCCCTCAATAGCAAGAATGTCCTTCCTCAAATTAGGGGAACAAAACTGCACACAATACTCCAGGTGTGGTCTCCCCAGTGGTCTGTACAACCGCAGAAGGACCTCTTTGCTCCTATATTCGATTCCTCTTGTTTTAAAGGTCAACATGCCATTCGCTTTCTTCACTGCCTGCTGTAACTGCATGCTTACTTTCATAGACTGATGTACAAGGACCCCCAGATCCCGTTGTACTTCCCCTTTTCCCAACTTAACACCATTTAGATAGTAATCTGCCTTCCTGTTTTTGCTACCAAAGTGGATAACCTCACATTTATCCGCATTAAACTTCATCTGCCATGCATCTGCCCACTCCCCCAACCTGTCCAAGTCACCCTGCATTCTCATAGCATCCTCCTCACAGTTCACACTGCCACCCAGCTTTGTGTCATCCGCAAATTTGCTATTGTTACTTTGAATCCCTTCATCCAAATCATTGATGTATATTGTAAATAGCTGCGGTCCCAGCATCGAGCCTTGCGGTACCCCACTAGTCATTGCCTGCCATTCTGAAAGGGACCCGTTAATCCCAACTCTTTGTTTCCTGTCTGCCAACCACTTCTCTATCCATGTCAGCACTCTACCCCCAATACCATGTGCCCTAATTTTGCCTACTAATCTCCTTTGTGGGATCTTATCAAATGCTTTCTGAAAGTCCAGGTACACGACATCCACTGGCTCTCCCTTGTCCATTTTCCTAGTTATATCTTCAAAAAAATCCAGAAGATTAGTCAAGCATGATTTCCCCTTGGTAAATCCATACTGACTCGGACCGATCCTGTTACTGCTATCCAAATGTGCGGCTATCTCATCTTTTATAATTGACTACAGCATCTTCCCCACCACCGATGTCAGGCTAATTGGTCTATAATTCCCCATTTTCTCTCTCCCGCCTTTCTTAAAAAGTGGGATAACATTAGCTACTCTCCAATCCACAGGAACTGATCCAGAGTCTATAGAACATTGGAAAATTATCACCAATGCATCCACGATTTCTGGAGCCACTTCCTTAAGTACCCTGGGATGCAGACCATCAGGCCCTGGGGATTTATCATTCTTCAGTCCCATCAGTCTATCCATCAGCATTTCCTGCCAAATGTGGATTTCCTTCAGTTCCTCTGTGACCCCAGATCCTCTGGCCACTACTATATCAGGAAGATTGTTTGTGTCCTCCTTAGTGAAGACAGATCCAAAGTACCTGTTCAGATTCAGATTCAAACTTTATTGTCATTGTGCAGTGTACAAGTACAGCGACAACAAAATGCAGTTAGCATCTCACCCAGAAGTGTGAACACAGAGTAATAGAACATTAATATATATATATATGTATATACAGTAGTAGTAGTGCAATTTTCATGGGGGGAGATCAGTCACTGGGGGAAGGATTGTCCGAGGTTGGGGATGACTGGCAATCACCAAGGTGTAAAGTTAAGGAGGGTAACAACCGCAGGGAAGAAGCTGTTCCTGAACCTGCTGGTTGGGGAACGGAGAGACCTGTAGCGCCTCCCAGATGGGAGGAGGGTAAACAGACTGTGGTTGGGGTGAGAGCAGTCCTTGACGATGCTGCGCGCCCTTCACGGACATCACTTGCTATGGACAGATTCAATGGAGGGGAGTGAGAAACCGGTGATGCGTTGGGCAGTTTTCATCACCCTCTGCAGTGCTTCCGGTCAGAGACAGAGCAGTTGCCATACCATACTGTGATACAGTTAGTAAGGATGCTCTCGATGGTGCAGCGGTAGAAGTTCACCAGAATCTGATGAGACAGATGGACCTTGTTTAGTCTCGTCAGGAAGAATTGACGCTGGTGAGCCTTCTTGATCAGTGTTGAGGCATTGTGGGTCCAAGAGAGGTAATCAGAAATGTTGACCCCCAGAAACCTGAAGCTGGAAACATGCTCCACCTCCATCCCGTTAATATGGATGGGGGTGTGCGTGCTACCCCTCAACATTCTGTAGTCCACAATGAGTTCCTTGGTCTTCTTGGTGTTAAGGGCCAGGTTGTTGTCAGCGCACCATGCTGTTAGGAGCTGGACCTCCTCCCTATAGGCCGACTCATCGTTGTCGCTGATGAGGCCAATCACCGTTGTATCATCTGCATACTTGATGATGGTGTTAGTACCATGTACAGGTGTGCGGTCGTAGGTGAAGAGGGAGTAGAGGAGAGGGATCAGCACACAGCCCTGTGGAACGCCAGTGTTCAGGGTGAGGGTTGAAGAGGTGTGGTTGTCTAACCTAACAGACTGGGGTCTGTTGGTTAGAAAGTCCAGTATCCAGTTGCAGAGGGAGGGGTCGATGCCCAGGTCGATGGGTTTGGTGATCAGTTTGGAGGGAATAATGGTGTTAAATGCTGAGCTAAAGTCGATGAACAGCATTCTCACGTAGGTGTTGCTGTTGTCGAGGTGGGAGAGGGCGGAGTGAAGTGCCGTAGAGGTGGCATCCTCCGTACTCCTATTCTTGCGGTAGCGAACTGATGGCGGATCAGTGTGGGAGGTAGGCAGCCTTTGAGGTGTGCCTGGACCAGCCTTTCGAAGCACTTAGTGATGATGGGAGTAAGTGCAACTGGGCGGAAGTCATTAAGGCTCGCCGCAGTGGAGTGTTTTGGCACCGGCACGATGGAGGTGGTTTTAAGGCACGTGGGGACAACTGCTTGGGCAAGTGACAGGTTGAAGATATCAGTCCAGATGTCTGTCAGCTGCGCAGCACAGGCCCTGAGGACGCGCCCGGGGATGCCGTCAGGGCCAGCAGCCTTTCGTGCATTAATTCTGCTCAGTGCCGCATACACGTTGATGGGGATGAGTGTGAGGGGCTGGTGATCGGCAGGGAGCACAGCCTTGATTGCCATCTCTTGATTGTCCCTGTCATAGCGGCCATAAAAGTGGCTTAGCTCCTCAAGGAAGGAGGCGTCACTGGATGTGGGGGTGGTTTTGGTGGGTTTATAGTCCGTGATGGCCTGGATGCCTTGCCACATGCGTCGGGGATCGGAGTTGTTCTTGAAGTGCTCCTCGATCCTTAGCTTGTAGCTGTGTTTGGCCTTCTTGATGCCCCTCTTCAGGTTAGCACTGGATGAACTATAGGCTCGAGCATCGCCTGATCTGAAAGCGGTGTCACGTGCCTTCAGCAGTAGCCTGACCTCTCTGTTCATCCATGGCTTCTGATTCGGGAATGTGGTAATCCGTTTGGGGGAGGTGACACTGTTAATGGTGGAGTTGATAAAGTCCAAAACGGAGGAGGTATGTGGGAGTCAAGGTTGGCCTGAGCTGCAAACACATTCCAGTCAGTGTTTCCAAAACGCTGCTGAAGTGTGGGGTCCGCTCCCTCTGACCAAACTTTAACTGTCCTAACTGTGCGTTTAACATGTCTGATGAGTGGGGAGTACTATGGTAGCAGGAACAATGAGAGGAGATCAGAATGTCCAAGGTGGGGGAGGGGGATTACTTTGTAGGCTTCAGCCATGTTTGTGTAAACTTTGTCCAGTATCTTGTCTTCTCCAGTGGCAAAGGAGACATGTTGGTGGAATTTGGGGAGTACAGTTGTCAAGTTGGAGTGATTGAAGTCACCCGCAACAATGAAGGCTGCCTCGGGGTTGTGAGTCTGCTGTTTGCTAATGGCAGTATGCAGTTCTTTCATTGCAAGCTTAGCATTAGCATCCGGAGGAATATAGGCTGCAGTCACAACAGTGGAAGTAAACTCTCTGGGCAGATAGAACGGTCTGCATTTAAATATGAGAAACTCTAGGGTACCATCTCGATGATGGTAGTGACCGTGCACCAAGCTTTATTTGCATAAATGCACAGACTCCCACCTCTGGTCTGTTTACACAAACATCCATCACAGTGAATCTCCTCCTCACTGTGATGGAAGGCAAAGTCATTGTCTCTCCCCTGTTTTCCATTCTTGTCTCGATGTTAAAGACCCCGGCAGGCGATGGCAAGTCCCGCAGCCGTTAAAGCAGCGGCAGGCGATGTAAGGCCCCACTCCGGGTCGTCTTCAACCCCACAAATCGGGCGGGAGAAGTTCCCGTTGCGGGAGCTCCGAAAAGCGGTCTCCCACCAGGGACCCACGAGCTCCCGATGTTACCATCCACAGGGTCTGCGGCTGGAGCCTCTGAAGCTCTGGAGTCGGGTCGCAGCCGCGTGCCACCACAGCTCTCCACGCTCCGAATCCGGCCAGCTTCACAATGGTAAGTCCGCAGGCTCCGCGACTGGAGCCCTCAGGTCGTTCCGGTTGGAGGCGTTCCACGGTGCTAGGGCCCTACGACAATTGAGACCCGACAGGGAAAAGGTCGGGTCCCCCGTATAGGGAAGAGATTTAAAACATCTCCCCATCCCCCCCCCCCTCCCCCACATATACACAGCTAAAAACAATATATAAACTACAACCAAACTATACACTCAACAGGACAAAAACAATTTCTTAAGACCGACGGACTGCAGAGGCCGCTGCCGTGAGACACCGCCATTTTACATATGAACTGTGCCTGCCCCATGTGTGAATTGAACAGTGCCTGCCCCGTGCCGATTGAACTGAGCTCTGCCTGCTCCGTGAGTGAATTGAACTGTGCCTGCCCTGTGAGTGAACTGAATTGTTAGCCCTGCACTGTGCTTGAAATGAATTGTTGGCCCTGCACTGTGCTTGACTTCAAATTAATTGAATTGTTGGCCCTGCATTGTGCTTGACTTGAAATTAATTGAATTGTTGGCGCTGCACTGTGTCTGACTTGAAATGGAATGGATTGAGTTGTTGGCCCTGCACTGTGCCTGACTTGAAATGGAATGGATTGAGTTGTTGGCCCTGCATTGTGCCTAACTTGTAATGGAATGGATTGAGTTGTTGGCCCTGCATTGTGCCTGACTTGTAATGGAATGGATTGAGTTGTTGGCCCTGCACTGTGCCTGATTTGAAATGGAATGCATTGAATTGTTGGCCCTGCACTGTGCCTGATTGGAAATGGATTGGACCGAGTTGTTGTCCCTGCACTGTGCCTGACTTGAAATGGAATGGCCGAGTTGTTGGTCCTGCGCTGTGCCTGACTTGAAATGGAATGGACCGATTTATTGGCCCTGCACTGTGCCTGACTTGTAATGGAATGGACCGAGTTGTTGGCCCTGCACTGTGCCTGACTTGAAATGGAATGGATTTAATGGTTGGCGCTGCACTGTGCCTGACTTGTAATGGAATAGATTGAATTGTTGGCCCTGCACTGTGCCTCACTTGTAATGGAATGGATTGAATTGTTGGCCCTGCACTGTGCCTGAGTCCCTCTCATTCCAGAAGTCCCGCTCACTCCGGATGTCCTACTCAGTGGCAAGGCTCAGCTACGTGAGAAGATTCAAGAGAGTTTTACTGTCATATATATGTTTTGTGAGTGTGTGTGAGTGAGTGTGTGTGGGATGGAGGGTGGCTGTGAGTGTGTGTATGTGAGATGGAGGGTGTGTGTCTGTGTGTGTGTGTGTGTGTGTGTGCGTGTGGCTGTGTGTGTGATGGTGTGATGGTGTGTGTGTGTGTGATGGATGGTGTATGTGTGTTTGGCTGTGAGTGTGTGTGTGATGGATTATGTGTGTGTGAGAGATGGAGGGTGTGTGTGTGTGTAAAGGACGGTGTGTGTGTGTGTGATGGAGGGTGTGTGTGTGTGTGCGTGTGAAGGATGGTGTGTGTGATGGAGTGTGTGTGTGTGTTTGAGCCCACCAGCCGTGATTCAACTGCCATCCCACCAGCCGTGAGTCAACTGCCAGCCCACCAGCCATGAGTCAACTGCCAGCCCACCAGCCGTGAGTCAACTGCCAGCCCACCAGCCCTGAGTCAACTGCCAGCCCACCAGCTGTGAGTGAGTGTCAACTGCCAGCCCACCTTTGGCCTATCTGAACACTCATTTCTGCCCACAAGCCCCCTATTAGCCCAGAAACCAGCCCCCTTTGCCCAAAATGCATATATTAGCTCAGACCGAGCATTTTGGTCCAAAAGGCCCCAGCCATGCTAGGAAAAGTCCAGAAAAAGTGCCTTTCACTGAGATTGCACTCAGATTTTTTTTGTCCCTTCGGCCCATCAGGCCTGTACTAGCCCAGGATGAGTCCCTTCGGCCCATCAGTAAGTATTAACATGGAAACATAGAAAATAGGTTCAGGAAGAGGCCATCCGGCCCTTCGAGCGAGCACCGCCATTCATTGAGATCATGGCTGATCGTCCCCAATCAATTACCCATGCCTGCATTCTCCCCATATCCCTTGATACCACTAGCCCCTAGAGCTCTATCTAACTCTCTCTTAAATCCATCCAGTAATTTGTCCTCCACTGCCCTCTGTGGCAGGGAATTCCACAATTTCACAACTCTCTGGGTGAAAAAGTGTTTTCTCACCTCAGTCTTAAATGGCCTCCCCTTTACTCTAAGACTGTGGCCCCATGTTATGGACTTACTTAAACATTGGGAAAATGTTCCAGTAAGTTTTCCCCCTGTAAGTATTAACCGACACCCCAGTATTTTTCTCCCTTCCAGGCCAGGAGATCCAGGCCAGGATAGACTTTCCTACTTCATAGCTGAGATCTGTAGAAAAAGATGAAAAATGTCTAAAATTGATTCTCCACCCTCTCCCCCTTCTGTCTCACACTCTCATCTGTTTTGGGCAGAATTTCTGCAGTTTCTGAGCTGCCATCCCACCAGGCCTGAATGACTGATCTGCCAGCCAACCAGGCCTGAGTGACTGAGCTGCCAGCCCGCCAGGCCTGTGTGAGTGAGCTGCCAGCCAACCAGGCCTGAGTGACTGAGCTGCCAGCCCACCAGGCCTGAGTGATTGAGCTGCCAGCCCACCAGGCCTGAGTGACTGAGCTGCCCGCCCACCAGCCCTGAATGGCTGAGCTGCCAGCCCACCAGGCCTGAGTGACTGAGCTGCCAGCCCACCAGGCCTGTGTGAGTGAGCTGCCAGCCAGCCAGGCATGAGGGACTGAGCTGCTAGCCCACCAGGCATGAGTGACTGAGCTGCCAGGCCTGAGTGACTGAGCTGCCCGGCCTGAGTGACTGAGCTGCCCGGCCTGATTGACTGAGTTGCCAGGCTTGAGTGACTGAGCTACCAGGCATGAGTGACTGAGCTGCCAGGCCAGAGTGACTGAGCTGCCAGGCCTGAGTGACTGAGCTGCCAGGCTTGAGTGATTGAGCTGCCAGGCTTGAGTGATTGAGCTGCCAGGGCTGAGTGACTGAGCTGCCAGGGCTGAGTGACTGAGCTGCCAGGCCTGAGTGACTGAGCTGCCAAGCCTGAGTGACTGAGCTGCCAAGCCTGAGTGACTGAGCTGCCAGGCCTGAGTGACTGAGCGGCCAGGCCTGAGTGACTGAGCTGCCAGGCCTGAGTGACTGAGCTGCCAGGCCTGAATGACTGAGCTGCCAGGCCTGAGTGACTGAGCTGCCAGCCTAAGAATCCATTCGGCCCACAATGTCCCTACTAGCCCTCTGGAAACAAGTCCTTTCGGCCCACAATACCCATACTTGCGCTCCAGAAAGCCCCCCACTCACCACCAATATTGGAATTGGTGGATAGGTGGAATATTGCGTTGGGTGACCAGCCCTCCCATGTGAACATGGGACCCAACGGGTCTCACTTAGTCTTGTGATTGTTAATTCTCAGCAAAGGTTCCTGTACTTTCTTCCCCAGCTTTGCACAGTATTCTTGAATATGACTGATCAGTCCTTAAAGCCCCTCCTCTTGGACACCCCTCATGGCCATCTACCTGCTTTAGACCTTTTCAAACTGCCGGCGGGACATCAACCGCCTCATCTTTTCCACACCCCTTACTCACTTTAACTTTCCCCCGTTGAACGTACAGTACAGCCCTCTGCTCACTCTGCAACAACCCCGACCTGGTGATCTAACCTGCCAACACGGGAGGTGCCGTGGTAGTCTGGCGCATTGACCTCTACCAGTCTAAGGCCAGGAGCCAACTCTCAGACACCTCCTCCTAATTATCCATGAACCATGATCCCACAAACGAGCACCAAGCCATTATCTCAAGCCGGTGGCACCATGTTACACTAACAGACGCACACCTAGCTCCGGGTCTACTGGTCGGGACCGATTAAAAAACCTTACCGGAGCTTCTGGTCGTCGCGCTGATGACGTCATCAGTAAGCGCGGTGAATTAAACGGTAGTTTAAGGACTTTTAAATGAAAAAACAGTCTCCAGCTCAAAGTCCTCAGAGAACAAGACAGCTGCTGAAAAGCCTGAAGAATCCTGAAGAAGTCACCTCTGAAGGGGTCCCTGAAGTGGCTGCAGAAATGTCTACAAGATCCAAGACAGATCTGGCTAAGGATAAGGAATAAAGATAAAGAATTTGAGGATTTGAAGAAATCGGTGAGAGATGTAAAAGATGAAATTGTTGATGAAAATAAAATTATGATGGGAAAAATGATGGAAAAAATCGAAAAGATGATGGAGAATATGAGTGCTGGTAATCAGAAAGTTATTGATTCAATTGGCACTATAAACAAACGAATTGATGATGTGAAAGGAGAATTATCGGGGAGAATTGATAAGGTGGAAGAAGCTACCACGGACAGGTTCACGGCTGTGCTTGAAACAGTGGCTGCAAGTATGTCTACAATCATGGAAATGGAGAGAAATATGGCTCGAATGGATGAAGATATGGAGAGAATGAGGCAAGAACATGAGCAAACTACAGGACAGATGGCGACTCATCTGGGGAAAGTTTCAGACAAATGCCTGGACCTGGAAGCTCATTCAAGACACCAGAATTTAAGAATTCTTGGAGTCTCAGAGGGAGCTGAGGGAAGGGACATTCGTGAGTTTGCTATGGGCTTATTCAAACAACTGCTTAATCTCCCCAAGGAACCAAAAATTGAAGTGGCATATCGAGTACCGAGATTTAAACCAAGACCAGACCATCCACGACAGATTATTGTGACATTTCGGGACATTTCAGAACTTGAAGAGGTGATGAGTAAAATCAAATATGGAATGCAACTGAGGCTTGATAACGACTCTATCAAAAATATTCAAGGACGACTTCCGGTGGCGCCATGTTGGATTAACAGACGTGCACCTAGCTCCTCTCCCGAAAAATTTCACGATTTATCGTGTAAAACGGGTCCATAAATCGGGATTGTATTTAAAAACCTTACCGGAGCTTCTGGTCGCCGCGCTGATGACGTCATCATTAAGCGCGATGTCTTAAACGGTGGTTTAAAGCCCTTTAAATGAGTAAACTGTCTCCAGCTGAGAGCCCTCAGAGAACAGTGAAAAAGCTGCTGAGAGACCAGAAGAAGTCTGAAGCAGAAGTTACCTCTGAAGTCTCTGAAGTCTCTGAAGTCTCTGAAGTCACTGAAGTGGCTGCAGAAATGGATACAAGAGCTAAGAAAGAGTTTGATGACTTGAAGAAATCAGTGAAAAATATGAAAGATGAGATTTTGGATGAAAATAAAATTATGATGGAAAATATGAAGGAAAATATGGGAAATATGATGGAAAAAATGGAAAAGATGTTGAAGGATTTAAATGCTGGTAATCAGAAGGCTATGGATGCTGGCAATCAGAAGGTGATTGATTCACTGGACATTATGAATAAACGAATTGAGGATGTGAAAGATGCATTATCAGAGAGAATGGACAAGATGGATGAAACTACTACGGACAGGTTCACGGCTGTGCTTGAAACAGTAGCTGCAAGTATGCGCACAATTACGGAATTGGAGAAAAACACGGCTCGAGTGGTTGAAGACATGGCGAAAATGAGGCAAGAACATGAGCAAATGAGGCAAGAAAATGAACAAACTTCACTAGAGATGGTGATTCAACTGGGTAAAGTCTCAGAAAAATGCCTGGACCTGGAAGCTCGCTCTAGACGGCAGAATTTGAGAATTCTTGGAGTCTCAGAGGGAGCCGAGGGGGAGGATGTGCGTGAGTTTGCCATGGGCTTGCTTAAACAACTGCTTAATCTTTCCAAAGAACCGAAAATCAAAGTGGCTCATCGTGTCCCAAGATTTAAACAAAGATCTGGTGCGGGAAAAACTTATCCATTTTAGAACTGGAAGATGTTATGAGCAAAATCAAACATGGTGTGCAACTGCGGCTGGACAATGACACTATCAAGATATTCAGGGACTACCCGTATGAAATTGTGCAAAAAAGAAACAAATTCGAGAAGGTTAAGGATCTTTTAAGAGGGAAAGAAGGGATCAGAGATGGAGTTTTTTATCCAGCGAAAATGCGTATTTCCTTCAAGGGTTCTGAAAAGTCATTTGTTAAGCCTGAAGACGCGTTCAAATATGCCCAAACTATCGTTGAAAAATAGAAATCAAATGGGGGTTTGGCAGATCTGAACCATTCTATGCAATGCTTTGTCTGGGGATAGCTAGACTGTTATCTTTGGAATGTTGAATCAAGGACACTTTCTGTTCAAAATGAGTAAACAGCTGAACAGACAGGAATGGTATATACCAGAAGCATTTACTTGTTTATTAGATTATAATATTAAAACCAATTGTAAGAATTTATCCTATTAATAACTTAATAAGTTATTCATGTTAGATTAGAATACTAACAAAAATAAAAATTAAAAATAACGAACTAACATACTAATATGAATTTTTAATAAATTGAAACCTTATCTATAAGTGGGAGGAGGGGTTGAGAAACGAGCACCTGGCTTAGGTCCAGGGGCACGTCTCGTTAACTCCTTCAACCAACAGTTGATTCTTATTGAAGACAAAAGTATCGGTTTAATAATTAGTAGCTAATATTGTGATATATATATGATATGTTATAATTAAATATATAGGGTAAAATTGTATTATATATCTGAATGTGAGGCCCCGTTTTAATATTTTAATATGTTATGATCAACCAAGAGAGCGGAGCTATTTGTTTAACATCACAATGGAAGTCAAAACAAGGTTTTTTCCCACCTACAGGTGGGACACTCGCTACAGTGCCGACTATATTAGACACTGTATTTTCACTTTTTTAGTTTTTTTTTTATTACCACATAAACTCACATGTTTGTGTTTTGTGTTTAGTGATAAGCGTAAAATGGATATACCAACAAAACTTAAAAATTCAAAGTTCCCCCAATACCCAAAGACCTGGGATATGGATGCACCACAAGATTTAAAGGTACTATAATTATTCAAAATGCATGACACTAAACAAAAGAACCTAGGAGGAATCTCATTTTGTAGTTGGAATATAAGAGGTATTAACGAACCTATTAAAAGGGGTAAGATACTAGCTCAGCTGAAACTGTACAACTCTGACATCATCTTCTTACAAAAGAAACACACTTAAAATCTCAGGATCAAGTTAGGTTGAGGGCGAAATGGATAGGTCAAACATACCATTCTTCATTCACTTCGAAATCTAGAGGCACGTCAATCATTATAAGAAAACGTATACCATTTAAAGCAAAGAATATCACAACAGATATAGAAGGGAGATACTTAATAGTTAATGGAGAAATTCATGATACTCCACTTACCTTGGTAAATATATATGCCCCTAACTTTGACAACCCCCACTTTTTTAATAAAATTTTCAACATAATTGCAGAGTTTAACTATCAAAATGTTATAATAGGAGGAGACTTTAACTGTGTTTTAGATCCATACTTAGATAAATCAAGCCAAAAACAGAGAGGGAATATGAAATCGAAAACCGGGGAACTTCACAATACTTATATAAACAATACTAATATAGCAGATGTTTGGAGAATTGTTAATCCAACTGGCAGGGAATACTCGTTTTATTCAATGGTACATAAGACATACTCACGTATAGATTACTTCCTGCTGGATACAAAATTAATCCCTCAAACATTTAACCCAACATACCACACAAATTCGATTTCAGACCATTCTCCACTAACTTTCTTTTTAAAACTGGAAGGAATGTTTAAGAATAAATCATTTTGGAGATTTAATTCTCAAATACTAAAAGATCCACAAGCGAGTATATATTTAAAAGAACAAATGGATGCCTTTTTTCAAATAAATGATACTCCAGATATATTGTCTACTGTATTATGGGAATCTTTTAAAGCATACATTAGGGGTATTATAATTTCATATCAAGCTTTCCAAATAAAAAGAATAAGAATGAACAAAGACAGTTAGAAGAACTTATTAGACAAATGGATATAGATAATGCTAAAGATCCATCAATAGATAAACATAATAAAATAATAATTTTGAAATTTAAATTAAATAAATTATTATCTGCCAAACTTATAAGACTTTTTCAAATTACAAAACAAGAGCACTTTGAATTTGGGGATAAACCGCATAAACTTTTGGCTCGCCAGCTAAAAAAATGAGAAAAGGAACATACTATCCCAAAGATTAAATCAGATAAAGGGGAATTATTAACAACACCGAAGGATATTAATAAAAGATTTGCGCAATTTTATGAGAATTTGAATACATCTAAAACGACAATTGATTCCAATAATATCACAAAGTTTTTGGAGAATTGTAATCTTCCAAAGTTAGAGCTGAAGGAACAAGAGGAATTGGGTGCACAAATTTCAATTATGGAATTAGAAGATACAATAAACTCACTAAAGAATGGAAAAACACCAGGTCCTGATGGATTTACAAATGAATTTTATAAAAGCTTTTATGATAAAATAATACCAAGATTACAAAAAATGTACCAATATGCTTTTAAAAAACAAATACTACCTGATACATTAGCGGAATCAACGATTACACTAATACTTAAGAAAGACAAAGATTTAGAAGAACCGGGTTCATATACGTTGTTAAACACAGATCAAAAAATATTAGCGAAAACATTAGCTAGAAGATGAAGTAAATACATTAGTAAATTAATAAACCCGGATCAGACGGGGTTTATCCCTAAGAGATACTCATCTAACAATATGAGACGTTTACTCAACATAATGCACTCACACAAATCTGAAGATCAAGAATTATCAATTATTTCGCTGGATGCTGAAAAAGCATTTGACCAAGTAGAATGGAATTATATGGATAAAGTATTACAAAAATTCCAACTGGGAGAGAATTTTATTCTATGGATCAAATTACTATATAATAAACCTACAGCTAGAATACTAACTAATAACATATTATCCTCGAAATTCCAACTATCAAGGGGAAATAGACAAGGATGCTCATTATCACCACAGCTGTTTGCTCTCATTATTGAACCGCTAGCAGAAAAAATTAGAATACACCCTGATATCCATGGATATAATACTAGAGATTCATATAATAAAATATCTTTATACGCGGATGATATATTACTGTACATTACAAAACCTCAAATCACTATACCAAATATATTAAATTTAATTGAAGACTTTGGATCTTTTTCTGGATATAGAATAAATTGGAATAAAAGTGAAATTATGTCAATAAAACCGAAAGATCCAACATCTTTTAAAATTCCCTTTTAAAATAGCTACAGAAAAATTTAAATACTTGGGAATCGAAATTACTAGAACATATCAAGGTATGTTTAAGGCAAATTTTGATCCCCTACTTAATAAATTAAACACACGAATTAAATTCTGGAAAACTCTCCCAATGTCTTTAATAGGCCGAATAAATGCAATAAAAATGATCTTTCTACCACAAATTTTATACCTATTTCAATCGATTCCTATATACTTACCAAAGAAGTTTAAAAAAAAACTCAACTCAGATATCACTAATTTTATATGGGACTATAAATCACATAGAATACAAAAAACTCATCTGAATAAACCTAAAGAATTAGGGGGTTTAGCACTACCTAATTTTATGTATTATTATTGGTCAGTAAATATTAAAAATATGATTCAACTGATGGATAACTCCGCCCAGCAAGTGGACTGGATTGTAATGGAGAAAGAGGATTGCTCCTCTGGAAACATTGGAGCGATCCTCCTCTCTCCAATGAAACTGAATAATATAAATTATAATAAGAACCCAATTATTCATAGCACAATCCGAATTTGGAAACTAATAAAACAAAATTTAAAATTAAGAAATTTATCACTTTTATTACCCATAGTTAATAACCCTTCGTTTAATCCCTCTATTATAGATAAAGCTTTTACACATTGGGATAGACTAGGAATTAAAACGTTCGGTGTATGAAACTGGAAAATTACTTTCATTTCAACAATTACAAATAAAATATAAACTCGGAAATAATCAATATTTTAAATATTTTCAAATATGCGACTATTTGAAAAAATATACAAAATATCATTATAATAACCCAGCAGATGTATTGGATGAGGCAATGCAGATAAAAGCTGAATCAGCAAACTTAATATCATATTTGTATAATATTATCTTAAATGTAGAAATACCATCTACGGAGGGTATCAGAAGAGACTGGGAACAAGAGTTAGCTATTAAAATTTCAAAGGAAAGTTGGAATGAACACTTATTAAACGTGCATAAATGTTCAATTAATGTAAGACACACTTTAATACAATTTAAAATTTTACATAGATTATATTATTCCAAAACTAAAATCCATAAAATTTTCCCAAATGTATCATCCATTTGTGATAAATGTCAATCCCAAGAAGCTACCATAGCGCACTCATTTGTTTTCTGTACGAAAATTCAAAAAGTTTGGAATTAAATTTTCGAAATCTTTACAAAATTATTTAAAATAAAACTGATACCCAAAGCAGAATGGATTATCTTCGGAATAACGGAAGATGGTCCAGAACTAAATGTGTTTCAAAAGAAACTAATAGACTATGGGTTAATAACTGGAAAAAAGCTAATCCTAAAATTTTGGAAGAAGGTTCCAATACCATCTATAAACATGTGGATTTCAAATATGTTCGAAACATTACACCTAGAAGAGATAAGACTCCTCCTAGCAGGTAAACCAAATCACTTCCACCTGACGTGGTCTGCATTTATAGAATTATTACAAATATAGGGTGCAAAGGTACCTTAAAAAAAATTGAGGTCAGGTAATGGGGGATGATAGTTGAAGAGTTGGTATGTCCCATTTGCGTAATGCTCATAAAAAATATTTGTTTCCCTCTTTTTCCTTTCACTTTCTCCTTCTTTTCTAGGCTCTATTTCTTAACTCTTTTTCTTTTGTTTTTAATTTTGCTCTTATAGGGTCTTCGTCCTTTTTTGTTGTCACATTTTCTACACTCTCACTTTTTCCTTCACTTTCTTCTTTCTTTCAATCTTATCCTTTCCTTTTACTAGTGTAAAAAACAAATGGAGTACATTAATTGTAAGAAGACATAAGTGACGAGTACTAATGTATGTGGTTGTAATGTAATGTACTTCTAATAAATAAAAAATAAATAAAAAAATAAAAAATGAAAAAAAATATTCAAGGACTATCCTCATGAAATTGTGCAAAAGAGAAATCAGTTCACAAAGGCAAAAGACATTCTTAAGGGAATTCAAGATGTTAGATATGGTGTCTTCTACCCGGCTAAGATGCGTATTACTTATAAGGGACATGAGAAATAATTTGTAAACCCGGAGGATGCGTACAAATATGCCCAGAGCATCGTGGAAAAGTAGCGGGAATGTATGGACGGTATGGACAAACCTTTCTATTATTATTCCACAGTTAATGGCTGATCAGAAGTGAAGAAACAGCTCTTTTAGTGTTTAAAAAAAATGTATTTGAAGAATGCTTCCAGCTGCGGATGTCTAGACATCTTATCTGTGGAATTTCAACTCAAGGACATTCTGTGTTCCAAAGGAAGCAAATAGCGGATAACATAGGATCGTCGAGCCGAAGAGAGTGGATTATACCAGAAGCATTAATTGTTTAAGAGATTAAAATACTAATTTAAATTGTAAAGAACTAATTCTATTAATAATTTAACAATTTAACAATATTAATATAGAAATAATAACGGATGCTAACAAGAAAAAACAAATTTATGAACTAACACAAAAACTCACTAAATCTAAGCCTTATCTATAATTGGGGGGAGGGGAGGAGAAACGAGCACCTGGCTTAGATCCAGGGGCACGTTTCAAGTTAACCCCTTCAACCAACAGTTCATTATTATTGAAGGTAAAATCATTCGTTTAACAATTAGTAGATAAAATTGTTATATATATGATATGTTATAACGAAATATATAGGGTAAATTTGTATTATATATCTGATTGCAATGTCCCGTCCCATTATGTTATGAGTAATCAAGGGAGCAGAGCTAATTGTTTAACATCGACAATGGAAGTCGATACAAGGTTTTCTCCCACCTACAGGTGGGCCACTTGTTACAGTGTCGACAATTTTAGACACTGTATTTTCACTTTTTCAATTTTTTTTTTACTATCACATCAAGTCACATGTTCGTGTTTTTTGTTTAGCGATAAGCATAAAAGGGATATGCCAACAGAACTTAGTAACGCAAAGGTTCCCCCAATACCTAAAGACCTGAGGTACAAATGCACCGTAAGATTTAAAGGTATTATAATTATTCAAAATGCAAGATGTTAAACAAAAGAACCTAGGAGGAGTCACATTCTGCAGTTGGAATATAAGAGGTGTTAATGAACCTATTAAAAGGGGTAAGATATTAGCTCAGCTGAAATTGTACAATACTGACATAATTTTTCTACAAGAAACCCATCTCAAATCCCAGGATCAGGCTAGATTGAGGGCGAATTCAATAGGTCAAATATATCATTCTTCATATACTTCGAAATCTAGAGGTATGTCAATCATTATTAAAAAAGGCATCCCATTCAAAGCAAAGAATACCATAACAGATAAGGAAGGGAGATATTTGATAGTTACCGGAGAGATTCACGCTACCCCAATTACCTTGGTAAATATATACGCGCCTAACTTTGATAATCCTCATTTTTTCAATAAAATCCTGAACATAATCGCAGAATCTAATTATCAAAATGTTATAATAGGAGGAGACTTTAACTGTGTTTTAGATCCGTATTTAGATAAATCTAGCCAAAAACAGAGAGGTAATACGAAATCTAAAACTAGTGAACTCTTAAATACTTACATAAATAATACCAATATAACCGATGTTTGGAGAATTGCTAATCTGACTGGCAGGGAATACTCGTTTTATTCAATGGTACACAAAACATACTCACGTATAGATTATTTCCTGGTGGATACAAAATTAATCCCTTACACTGTGAACCCAATATACCATACCAACTCGATTTCAGACCATTCACCGCTAACTTTCTTTTTAAAACTGGAAGGAATGTCTAAGAACAAATCGTTTTGGAGGTTGAATCCTCAAATCCTAAAAGACCCGCAAGGGATTATATATCTAAAAAAACAAATGGACGACTATTTTGAAATAAATGACACACCAAATATATCACCTACTTTACTATGGGAATCTTTTAAAGCATTTATTAGAGGTGTTATAATCTCATACCAAGCTTTTCAAAATAAAAAGAATAAGAATGAACAAAGACTGTTAGAAAAACAAATTAGGCAACTGGATATAGATAATGCTAAAGGTCCATCTATGGATAAACATAATAAAGTAATAATTCTGAAATTTAAATAAAATAAATTATTATCAGCCAAACTTATAAGACTTTTCCAAATTACAAGACAGGAACACTTTGAATTTGGTGATAAACCACACAAACTTTTGGCTCGTCAGCTAAAAAAACGAGAAAAAGAACACACGATTCAAAAGACTAAATCAGATAGAGGGGAATCATTAACTTTACCGAATGATATTAATAAAAGATTTGCGCAATTTTATGAGAATTTGTACACATCCAAAACGACAATGGACACCGATAAAATTATAGAGTTCTTGGATAACTGTAATCTTCCAAAGTTAGAGTTGAAGGAACAAGAGGAATTGGGTACACAAATCTCAATTAAGGAATTAGAAGACACAATAAATTCATTAAAGAATGGAAAAACTCCAGGTCCTGACGGATTTACTGATGAATTTTATAAAAGTTTTCATGACAAAATTATGCCACGTTTACAAAAAAATTATCAATATGCCTTTAAAGAACAAATATTACCTGATTTACTAATAATATGAGAAGGCTACTCAATATAATGCACTCACACAAAACCGAAGAACAAGAATTATCAATTATTTCGTTGGACACTGAAAAAGCATTTGATCAAGTAGAATGGAATTATATGGATAAAGTATTACAAAAATTCCAATTGGGAGAGAATTTCATTCTATGGATTAAATTATTATATAATAAGCCTACAGCTAGAATATTAACTAATAACATATTATCTTCGAAATTCCAATTATCAAGGGGTAACAGACAAGGATGCTCATTATCACCGCTGTTATTTGCTCTTACAATTAAACCTTTAGCGGAAAAAATTAGAATACATCCAGATATCCATGGCTATAACACTAAATATTCAAATAATAAAATATCTTTATACGCGGATGATATATTATTGTACATCACAAAACCTCAAATTACTATACCAAACATATTAAATCTAATTGAGGATTTTGGATCCTTTTCTGGATACAGAATAAATTGGTATAAAAGTGAAATTATGTCAATAAAACCGAAACTCAACACCTCTTAAAATTCCCTTTTAAAATAGCTACAGAAAAATGTAAATACTTGGGTATTGAAATTACCAGAACATATCAAGGCATGTTCAAAGCAAATTATAATCCTCTGCTTAATAAATTAAATACATTAATTAAATTCTTGACAATGCTTCCGATGTCTTTAATAGGCCGAATAAATGCAATAGAAATGATATTTTTACCACACATTCTATACCTATTTCAATGAATTCCTATATATTTACCAAAGAAGTTAAAAAAAAAATTGGATTCAGACATTACTCATTTTATATGGGATTATAAATCCCATAGAATACAAAGAACACATTTGAACAAACCTAAAGTATTAGGGGGCTTAGCACTCCCTAACTTTATGTACTATTATTGGTCAGTAAATATTAAAAATATGATTCAACTGATGAACAACTCTGCCCAGCAGGTGGACTGGATTATAAGGGAGAGAGAAGACTGCTCCTCTTGTAATATTGGAGCGATCCTCCTCTCACCAATGAAACTGAATAATATAAATTATAACAAAAACCCAATTATACATAGTACAATTAAAACTTGGAAACAAATAAAACAAAATTTAAAATTAAGAAATCTATCGCTTTTATCCCCAATAGTTAATAACCCTTCATTTAAACCCTCCATTATAGACAAATCATTTATACAATGGGAAAGATTAGGAATTAAAACGCTCGGAGACTTGTATGAAACTGGAAAATTACTATCATTCCAACAATTACAAATAAAATATAATCTGGGAAACAATCAATACTTTAAATATTTTCAAATATGTGATTATCTGAAAAAATATACAAAAGATCATTATAACATGCCACTGGACAAAGCAATGCAGATAAAAGCTGAATCAGCAAACTTAATATCTTATTTGTATAATATTATCTTAAATGTAGAAATACCATCTACGGAAGGTATTAGAAGAGCCTGGGAACAAGAATTAGCTATTAAAATTTCAAAGGAAAGGTGGAATGAACATTTATTAAATGTGCATAAATGCTCGATTAATGTAAGACACACTTTAATACAATTCAAAATTTTACACAGATTATATTATTCAAAAACCAAAATTAATAACATTTTCCCCAATGTATCACCTATTTGCGATAAATGTCAGTCTCAAGAAGCTACTATAGCGCACTCATTTGTTTTTTGTACAAAAATTCAAAAATTTTGGATTGAAATTTTTGAAATCTTTACAAAATTATTTAAAATAAAACTGACAGCAAAAGCAGAATGGATTATCTTCGGAACAACAGAAGATAGCCCTGAACTAAATGTGTTTCAAAAGAACCTGTTTGATTACGGGTTAATAACTGGAAAAAAGCTTATCCTAAAATTCTGGAAAAACACTCCAATACCAACTATAAACATGTGGATTTCAAACATGTTTGCAACATTACACCTGGAAGAGATAAGACTCCTCCTGGCAGGCAAATCAGATCACTTCCATCTGATGTGGTCTTCATTTATAGAACTATTACAAGCATAAGGTGCAAAAGTACTTTAAAAAGGTACCGATGTCAGGACTTGGTAAATGGGGATGAACGGTGGCGAGTTGGTATATCCCATTTGCGTGATGCTCATAATAGAGTACTTGTTTTTCTCTCTTCTCTTCTTTCTCTTTTTTTCTTCTTTAGGGTCTATCTCTTAATCTTTTCTCTCTACTTTCTCTTCTACAGGGTCTCTGTTCTTTCCTGTTGACACGTTTTTACACTTTCACTATTTTACTTCACTTTCTCTTTTTTCTTAATTTCAACCTTTTCTTTTTATTAGCTTTAAAAAATGAAGGAGTACATTAATTGTAATAAGATATACGTGATGAGTACTAATGTAATTTTTTGTAATTTAATGTACTTCTTTTTATTTTAATTTTTTTATTTTATTAGAAGTATTGTACATTACAGTAATCTCCAATAACGTAAGTTTATACTTTTCTTGTACCACTTCTTATTTTAAACTTTAATAAGAGAAAAGGATAGAAAGAGTTAGTAAAGATAGTAAGTGAGTGATTGAAAGAGTGGTCCAGGAACACCCATATGGACCTAAACCACAAGAAATAGTAAAAAAAAAAAAAGAGAAAAACCAAAAGGAGGAAAAAGAAAAAAGAAAAAATAAGATAAGATAGGACAATATGAAAGGGATGTACCTACTTCATATCTTTACTCACCCCTCGCCAGGTCCTGAAACCATTTATTATCAACATTTTGTTGCACCCTATGTTTGTAATAAGTCGATAAATGGAGACCAAATCTTTTGGAATTGGTCTGGTTTACCTGCTAAGAGGAATCTCATATCTTCTAGGTGTAACAATTCCGACATATTAGAAGTCCACATTTTTGTCGTTGGCGTGGGAGCGTTTTTCCAAAATTTCTGTATATGTTTTTTTTCCGTTATTAAGCCGTAATTAAGAAAACTCCTTTGAAACAAAGTCAGCTCCAAACTTGCTTCTATTGTTCCAAAAAGAATCAGTTCTGCATTCGGTTTCAGTTTTATTTTTAATAATCGTGAAAATTTAATTCCAAAATTTTTGGATTTTTATACAAAAAACAAAAGAATGTGCTATGGTTGCTTCTTGGGTTAGGCATTTATCACAGATAGAAGAGGTATTTGGGTAAAATTTACTTAATTTAGCTTTCGAATAGTATAATCTATGTAAATTTTAAATTGAATTAGAGTATCTTACGTTAATCGAGCATTTATGCACATATAACAGATGTTTATCCCAACTGTCTTTCGAGATTTTTATAACTAGTTCTTGTTCCCATTCTCTTCTAATCCTATCAGATGATGGAATTTCTATGTTTAGAATGGAATTATACAGGTATGATATTAAATTAGCTGATTCCGCTTTTATATTCATTATCTCATCTAATAGGTCTTGAGACATATTTTGATATTCTTGTGTATATTTATTCAAATAGTCACGTATTTGAAAATATTTAAAATATTGATTACTACTCAAGTTGTATTTAAGTTGTAGTTGGTGAAATGTTTAAAAACTTCCATTATCATACATATCTCCAAACGTTTTAATTCCTACTGTATCCCAATTTGTAAAAGATTTATCTATCATAGAAGGTTTAAACGAAGGGTTATTCATTATAGGTGAGAGAAGTGATAGATTTCTTAATTTTAAAGTTAATTTTATTTGTTTCCAAATTCTAATTGTACTATGAATAATTGGGTTTTTACTGTATATTGTATTCTTCATTTTTGTTGGTGAGAGATGGATCGCTCCTATGTTAAAAGGGGAACAATCCTCTCTCTCCATTACTATCTAATAAATAAAATTTTAATTAAAAAAAAACAACAACAAAAAAACTGCCGACAAGGGAGGTGCCGTGGTAGTCTGGCGCATTGACCTCCACCAGTCTAAGGCCAGGAGCCAACTCTCAGACACCTACTCATAATTATCCATGATCCATGATCCCACAGACGAGCACCAAGCCATTATCTCAAGCACCATCACCTCAAGCACCATCACTGGCTTCATCACTTCCGGCTCCCTGCCCTCCAAAACCTCCAACCTCAGCGTTCCCCAGCCTTGCACAGCCCGATTTTATCTTCTCCCCAAAATCCACAAACCTGACTGTCCTGGTAGACCCATTGTTTTACTTCGGAGTCACGTGAGTGACTACGTGAAGAAGGCCGTCCAGGCGCATGCGCGTCATTACGCCTATCGCATTGCGCAAAGTTGGACTGGCAGGCGCGCTGCTCCTGCCAGCGGTAAGTTTAAACCTCAAGGTAAGTTTTTAAACTTATTCCCAGGTTATGTTTTCTTTTGCAGGATTCTCTGTTTACAGAGTTTTCCTGCGGAATTTCGGGGCGAAGTCCGGACGGGCCGTGGGGGAACCTTTATGGACCACGGGGAAGCCCAGTCACGGACTATAGGGAATCCCGGTCATGACCTCGGTGAATCCCGGAAACGGACCGCTGGGAACCCGGTACGGAGACCACAGAAGAGGGTAGCCACGTAAATATATCTCCCTCTCTGAGGAGGGGGCATAGGGAAGAGGCCCGTTGACTCAAACGAGTCAGGCCAGGAGGATTCCTGATGGGGAGGATCCTCTCCTTCATGGGTAACATCTTTGAACGTTCAAACCCACATGGAGCACCTGAACGAGAGGTGCTCCACAATGATATACTCCAAAGGAGGGAGTTATCACCGCGGGTCCCCTCGGGGGCCCACAGCAACAGCACCTGTTACAAGGCTGCGCAATGTCTCCCTCTCTGAGGGGGGGAGCATTTGGGGTCAGTTCCTGTCTGACTTAGAGCAAAAATCCTGATATAGGTCCATGGGAGGGGCCATGTCAGTGCAGGTATCCTCAGGGGCCTGCGGCAGCACCTGTTTTCAGGGCTGCCTACGAATCTCCGTCTCTGTGGAGGGGTAGTGCGAGGAAATATTCACAAGCAAAGGGGTTACTGCCGGATAAATTGGTTCCAGCCGTTGGCAGAATACCCGGAAGGGGCCAGAGTTCCCCTCACGCTACAAGTGCCGGCAGTGAACAGCGCTATCAGGGGTGACATTGGAGGATATGATACCAGCAGCCGAATCTTCTCTTCAGGTAAAATTTATCCAACAGGTATACCTGGATGAGGAAGCAAAAGCTGTCGGCCTAATCAACGTTCCGACAACGAACAAAGCTTCATGGTATCGGCGACGATACACCCCACGCCTCATCGGCAGTAAGCAGTTCACTGAAACTGGTCACAGCTTGAAAGCTGGGTGGAGGCCAAGGTCCAAGCCGGTCTCAGGAAATATGGAATCCACATACACTACCATTCCTACTCTCCAATCAAGGACGGGAATAGAACCCACATCAGGGGCCGTTGGGCTTACCATAGACCACCGGTAACCATGGAGGTAGGTGGGTCTGGTTCTTCCGAAACATGGGGTAGTGGACCATTTACAAGTTGGTAATATTTACAATTGGTTTGTACAAATGACAATGATAACATAAGATTCAGATCAGTTATATACTAAAATGATAACATGAGATTGGGTTATTATTGCACAGTATACTAGGGTACCAAGCTTGGCCTGGAATTGGGGCCAGAGTTGTCTTTCGAGGCAGGCTCAGATTTATGGCCGGAGTAGCCTTTCAAGGCAGGCCCAGTATTATGGCCAGAGTTGTCTTTCGAGGCAAGCTCAGTTTTATGGCCAGGATCACCTTTCGAGACAAGCTCGGGAATCTGGCCAGAGTTGTCAATTCAAGCCAGGCACAAAATTATGGCAGGCATGGCCTGTTCATTGTGAAAAAGGGAGGATGTCGGTTTAAAATTGATTTAACTAGCATGTGCAACATAGATTTTTCAGTATAAGGAACTTCGTTACTGTTTCACTGATTTCCTTAGGATCTTTATGGCATGCATCGATTTTAAGTTGAATACTTTTCAGGTCCCATTCACAGGGATCCCAGGAGACATTTTGGAATTTATCTGGATGGGGCAATGATAACAGTTAAAGCGTTGCAAATGGGCTAACTTCAGCTCACAGGCCATCTACCAAATTACTAAACTGGGACTGCTCAGAGCTCAAAAACATTTGTTATGGCTTAACTGGATGATATTCTAAACGCTGTGTTTTCCTAAAATCAACTGTTTCTGCCGCAACTATATTTGAGAAATTGAAGTTCCTCCAGTTAAATTTAAGTTGATACCAACTACAGTTATTGATTATTCGGTTTTACCTTTAACTATTAATTATCTGTGATTCCGCCCTGGGTCAAGAGATTGGAATCAATAGAAGCCTGTAACAACCTTGTTATCAAGCAGGCTTCTATTCATCAAGTGTAATTGGCAATATAGCAGCTGTGTTTCAACTGTGCAATTGGGTCTTTGCTTTATCTGAACTTTCAACGTGCAAAGTAGTAACCTCTCAAGTGCCATATAGGTCATTGTTAATGAATCCATGCTTTTACCAGCCACCAAAGTCACAATGGTGGACAAACAATATTCAGCATTGCTTCAGTAGATTTGGTCAATAAATCTTCAGTTATTACAGACTGATGCTAGTGCTCTAAGATGGGAAATTACAAATGAATCTCTAGTTACGGATGCGAATGGGATTTGCATGAATTACCAATTCTTCAGTTATTGGTGTCAACTATCTATAGACACTAGGTGCATACTAAGGGTTAAAGGGTTATTGTGCAGATATGCATGCTCAGTTCCAGGTTGATACACTGTGGTGGTGGCATATGTTGGTCACATGGATGCAATCAAGCCAAAGTATCCTGTCATAATTTACCCAACTTTATTTGGCACTGGTGTATCATCACGTAAAATCAATGACAACACAGAATGGATGTTAGATCACAAAGTATTTTATGACATTATGGCTCGATGGAACACCGAATATCGATATGTTTGCATCCAGGCTCATTCACTGGTTGTAAAGACATGTGGCATCACAGTGGCGAAAGATACATTCTCGCTACACGGGGGAGGAATGTTCTTTTATGTCGTTGCTCCATTTTTTACCTCATCAGTCGGGTCTTGCAATAAATTCAGCAAGATCCCGCTTCAGGGTTTTCATACTGTCTGACTGGCCTATGTAGTGATGGTTTCCCGCAAATGTTGGGAATCATAGTAGAATCTTATATGGGGTTTCTAAACATAAAACTTTGCTGGTTCAGCCTGGGACTCGGGGATCCATCCTCTGCATGATTAATCAATTCATTGCCTTACAGAATCTGAGAAGACAGCTCCTGCGGCGCGGGGTGGCAGACCGATCCATGTTTGTGCTCACTGCAGAGTGCAGGGATAGCACCAAAAAAGCAGTACATTTCCTCTTCAGGAGATGGGAAGCGTTCTGTTTAAATGCTATGTTACATTTAATACGGCACGGACACTGACATGTTAGAGTTCATTTTTTATGGGCCCTTGACAATAAATTAAGTTATAGTCCCATTAACTGTGCCCAACGTGCTTTCTCATCATATTTGCTGCAGCGAGATATCCAGTTTATTAAGGATATCTTTACACAAGTTCTCCCAGACACAAGTACACGGAAGTATGGGATATTGACATTGTGTTAACACTACTTCACCAGGCGGCTCCAGCTATATCCCTATTTTTTGGCTCGGCTCTCATAAGGTAGTTATCCCTTGGCGCTGTTCTCAGCGCAACGGGTCCAGTCATTACATAAATTGCGACTGGACAGGATGGTTATACCTGCTAATAATATAATATTTCATGTTTACGATTTAGTTATGCAGGGCAGCCCAGGGGTGTCAGGTCTCAAACTAGTTCTCATGCGCCTTCGGTTATGTGTGGTCACACATTTACAACATTACTTCAAGGTCACCTAGAGCCTTAGAGGCTCTCATACTACCTATGTCGTTAGTTACCAATAAAATCATAAGAAGGTATCAGTTCAGACCACCTCCAGGTGGTTAAAACGGGGTTCTGGCTTATACAGGAGTAGATACTAATTTTCTAATCTCACTCCACCAGGGCTGCTACTACATCAGCAGCAAAGGTTATGTAGGGTCCTCTGGACTACATCCTGCCCACTGCAGGATGGTCTAACGTACGAGTTTTCCAAACATTTTATTTTAACCCATTGCCAGACCAGGGGTATTTGCCAACTCTATTTTAGGATCTATTTCATAGTTTTCCCCCGGATGAGAGGGGTTACTATTGTTATTATTTGTTCATTTATCAGCATCAGCATGTTTTAAATCTATGTCATGTCTGTATGCATTATTAATGTTTTCCCTTATCTGTGGTAAACTGACGCAGTCATGCTTATGTGGACTCGTTTTTCCACGGCATGAAATCACAGCATCAAAGTCTTCACGTAGTCACTCACGTGACTCCGAAGTAAAATAGTAAGATTAAACGAGAACTTACCAGTTTGAAGTTTGATCTTTATTTTATGAGGAGTTACGATGAGCGATTACGTGCCCTCCGCTCCCAACCCTCGTATCATAAAGATCATCTGGTAGTTCTAGTCATCTCTAATCTTACTATGTTAGTTCAACTACTGTTATCTGTGATTTCACACCGCTGCTTTGAAGATTGACGCACATGCGCCTGGATGGCCTTCTTCATGTAATCGCTCATCGTAGCTCCTCATAAAATAAAGATCAAACTTCAAACTGGTAAGTTATCGTTTAATCTTATTATTTCTGCTTGTTATTATTCTACCAAACTTATTTCCACAAACCTCGACTCCATCCTATCCCCCCTGGTCAAATCCCTCACTACCTATGCCCAAGACACTTCACACGCTCTTCGTCTCCTTCATGACTTCTGTTTTCCAGACACCAACGCCATCATCTTCATTATGGAAGTCCAGTAACTCTACACCTCCATCCCCCAGCAGGTGGGTATGAAAGCCCTCCGTTTCTTCCACAACCGCAGAAACAACCAATCCACATCTACTGATACTCTCCTCCACCTCGCGGAGCTGGACCTTACCCTCAACAACATTTCATTTGACTCCTCCCTTCCTCCAAATCCAAGGCGTAGCTATACGCATGCACATCGGCCTCAGCTATGCCTGCCTCTTCGTAGGGTACGTCGAACAATCCTTGTTCAAGGCGTACCGTGGCCCTATCCCCGAAATCTACCTCCGCTACATGGATGACTACATTGGTGCTACCTCCTGCACCCATGCAGAACATACTGACTTCATCCATTTCACCACTAACTTCCATCCGGCACTCAAATTCACCTGGACCATTTCCAACATCTCCCTACTGTTTGTAGACCTCACCATCTCCATTGCAGGTAACAGATGACTGACTGACATCTACTACAAACCCACTGACTCCCATGGCTATTTGGACTACACTTCTTCCCACCCTGCTTCCTGTAAGGACTCTATCGCCTACTCCCAATTCCTCCATCTACGCCACATCTGCACCCAGGATGAGGTGTTCCCAACCATGGCATAGCAGATGTCCTCATTCTCTAGGGAACGGGGGTTCCCCTCTTCTACTATAGGTGAGGCTCTCACCAGGGTCTTCTCTATATCCCACAGCTCCACTCTCACTCCCCATCCCCTTACTCATAACAAGGACAGAGTCCCCCTTGTCCTCACCTTCCAACTTACCAGCCGTCGCACCCAACATATAATCCTCTGACATTTTTGCCACCTCCAATGGGATCCCACCACTGGTCCCATCTTCCCATCTCCTCCCCTTTCTGCTTTCCGCAGAGACCGCTCCCTCCATAACACTCTGGTCAATTTGTCCCTTCCCACCCAAACCACCCCCTCCCCTGGTACTTTCCCTTTCAACCGCAGGAAATGCTACACTTGTCGCTTTACCTCCCCACTCAACTCCATCCAAGGACCCAAGCAGTCTTTCCAGGTGAGGCACAGGTAGTTGAGGCCAGTTCATTGGCTATATTTAAGAGGGAATTAGACGTGGCCCTTGTGGCTAAAGGTATCAGGGGGTATGGAGAGAAAGCAGGTACAGGATACTGAGTTGGATGATCAGCCATGATCATATTGAATGGCGGTGCAGGCTCGAAGGGCCGAATGGCCTACTCCTGCACCTATTTTCTATGTTTCTATGTTTCCTCCAACCTCATCTACTGCATCCGCCGTTCCAGGTGTCAACTGCTCTACATCAGTGAGACCAAGCGCAGGCTTGGCGATCGCTTCGCCCTACACCTCTGCTCAGTTCCCAATAACCAAACTGATCTCCCGGTGGCTCAGCACCAATCCCCCCTCCCATTCCGAATCCGACCTTTCTGTCTGGACCTCCTCCATTGCCAGAGTGAGGCCCACTGCAAATTGGAGGAATAACACCTCATATTACACGTGGGTATTTTACACCCCAGTGGTATGAACATTGACTTCTCCAATTTCAGGTAGTCCTTGCTTTTCCCCTCCTTCCCCTCCTTCCCCTCCCCAGATCTCCCACAGCCTACAGTCGCCGCCTCTTCCTGTATTTTTCTCGCCCCTCACCCCGACATCAGTCTGAAGAAAGGTCTCGACCCGAAACATCGTCTATTCCTTCGCTCCATAGATGCTGCCTCACCCGCTGAGTTTCTACAGCTTTTTTGTCTACCTTCGATTTTTCCAGCATCTGCAGTTCTTTCTTAAACAGTCCTTAAAGATCTGCCTTCAAGTCAAGTCAAGTCAAGTGAGTTTATTGTCATGTGTCCCTGGTAGGACAATGAAATTCTTGCTTTGCTTGAGCACAACAGAACATAGTAGGCATTTACTACAAGGCATTCTATAAATATATACACAATGGTCAATATACTGATAAAGTGCAAATAACAGTATTGGCTAGTAAAGTTCAGTGTTATGTCTGAGCCAGGTTTAATAGCCTGATGGCTGTGGGGAAGTAGCTGTTCCTGAACCTGGTCGTTGCAGTCTTCAGGCTCCTGTACCTTCTACCTGAAGGTAGTAGGGAGATGAGTGTGTGGCCAGGATGGTGTGGGTCCTTGATGATGCTGCCAGCCTTTTTGAGGCAGCGACTGTGGTAGATCCCTTCGATGGAAGGGAGGTCAGAGCCGATGATGGACTGTGCAGTGTTTACTACTTTTTGTAGTCTTTTCCTCTCCAGGGAAGGTATTTCTCCATCTTCCTTTTTCTTATTTCTCTTCTTTCCTCTTGCACTTCTTTGGTAGTTTAGGGGTCTTTTCCTTCCTTTCTTTTATTTTACTTCTTTTTCTTTATTCTCTTTTTTCTCTTTTTTTTTAATTTAGGTTTCAATGTTAAAAATGAAGCTGTACAAAAATTGTATAACTGTCATGTTCATTGCCTTATTCTTGTACAATTGCTTCTAATAAAATACATTCAAAATAACAAAAACAAAAGATCTGCCTTCATATGTCCTGCACCTCCTCTACTGTACTGAAGACCACTTCAAGACTTCCCTGTTCATCCTTCAAGTTCCGTCATCTTCATGCATTTTTCTATATTAAAAACAGAGGAGAAACACTCACCGAGGCCCTTGCCAACCTCCTGCAGCTCGACACATAGACTTTGGTCTTTGATGGAGTCCCAGGTACACATAAATGCTGGAGAAACTCAGCGGGTGCCGCAGCATTTAAGGAGCGAAGGAAATAGGCAACGTTTCGGGCCGAAACCCTTCTTCAGACTGATGGAGTCACATTCTCTCCAGTTACTTTTTCCACTTTTCTCCTTAAACTTCTATGCCAAAGTTATCACATGCCCCCATTTTTAATATCCTTATTCCTTCCCATGCATACTTCTGCATCTCCTATGCATGTCCAGGGAACCCTTGATAGCAGCTGGCTGTACCTGAACACTCCATGGCCATCCAAAGGTGGGGGGTGCAATGGGTGCAGTTGAACCCCCTTTTTTTCCAGAGTAAAAAACAATCCCAAGAAACAAAAAAATTGGAGCGCAATCAGTGTTTCCACTTTGAAGGAAACTACCCGAAATTCGGGTAATTCAGGATCCAGGATGATTTGGGGGAAAAAAATATTTGCGACCATCCGTGCCTGCGCAGTTGGGGGAAGCCGGTGACGCAGTAGCAACACAAAATGCGCCGTAACTCCGCGCGTGCGCAGTGGGCCTGGCCGGGATCAGATCACCACCATTTTCACTGCATCGCCTCGACGCCTCATGTCTACACTGGGTGAGTGGGAACGTGGAATATTGCGTTGCGGGAGGGGGAGCTTTTTTTTATCGGGGGGTCAAACTACCCGCGAAGGTTCCAATCCGGCCCGCAGGATGATTTGGGAAATAAATGAGTGCCCGCTTCTCCGGGCCCGGGGCTACAGTGTCTGGCCGCCCGGTCCATCGCCTCCATCCGCGGCGTCAGAGCCTCTCCGCCGGTCAGCCTGGCGTGCAGGGAGCAGGTCCACTGCCGGCGGTCCGGGGAGACCGTTCTCCCTTCGCCGGGTGGGAGCGGGAACGACTGAATCTGAACCCAGTCCTGGCAGCGACCGTGACCCCGACAGCAGGCGCCGCTCTGGCTGGGCCCACGCCTCCCACCCTGCCAGCCCCTCGCCCCCCCTCCCCCGCCGGCCCCTCGCCGCCCCCCCACCCCCAGCCGGGCCCCCGACTGCGACCAGCGAACCCCCGCACACTATCCCACACACGCTCGGGACAATTTATACAAACCTGTGCGCCTTTGCCCTAACCCTAGCCCTAACCCTAACTCTAGCTTGATAGGCTTGGTATAAATATAAATTGTCCCTAGCGTGTGTGGGATAGTGTGCGGGGGATCGCTGGTCTGTGTGGACTCGGTTGGCCGAAGGACACTGCATCTCTGAAATAAATGTGACACAGGGGCCCCAGAGTTGGACTCGGATCCCCAATGTTCTGCTTGCTCCTCATGGGAACTAAACTGTTGGTCACGAGTTGTCCCAGAGGCAGATCTCTCTTCCAATGGTCTCTCCAAACCCCCAGAGGCAGCGGCCTTTTCAACTGGGTACAGGCAATGTTGTCAATGTGACAGTGCCAGCCACCTGCTCCGGCCACTGAGTCTAAATACCCACCACCCATTTTAGAAACATAGACATAGAAAATAGGTGCAGGAGGAGGCCATTCGGCCCTTCGAGCCAGCACCGCCATTCATTCTGATCATGGCTGATTGTTCCCTATCAATAACCCATGACTGCCTACTCCCCATATACCTTGACTCCACTAGACCTAGAGCTCTATCTAACTCACTCTTAAATCCATCCAGTGAGAAGGGGGAGAAGAATGGAGCGGGGGGAAGGGAAGTAGGGGTGAGAGGTGAGGGGAGAAGGGTAGGGGGGAATGGAGAAGGAGGGATGGAGGGAAGAGGGGGGTGGAGGGGAGAGGGGGGTTCAGTCCACACTCACTGAAGCCATCCCTGTAAAAAGTTAGAGATGGTGATTGTATCTGGAAGCGGACCAATACATCTGTAAATAAAACTGGACAGACATCTTTTCATTTGCACAATTGATTTTATTGTATTAATTTTAATATATTAACTAGACTAAGTCGGACCCATTGGGTCCCATGTTCACACGGGAGGGCTTGTCCCCCAATGCAATATTCCACCTCTCCACCAATTCCAATATTCGTGGCCAGTGGGGAGGAGGGCTTTCAGGAGCGCTAGTATGCGTGTTATGGGCCGAAGGGACTGGTTTCCAGAGGGCTAGTATGGACATTGTGGTCCAAATGGATTCTTGGGCTGGCAGTCACTCAGGCCTGGCAGCTCAGTCACTCAAGCCTGACAGCTCAGTCACTCAGCTCTGGCAGCTCAGTCACTCAGCTCTGGCAGCTCAATCACTCAGGCCTGGCAGCTCAGTCACTCGGGCCAGGGAGCTCAGTCACTCAGGCCTGGCAGCTCAGTCACTCAAGCCTGATGGGCTGGCAGCTCAGTCACTCAGGCCTGTTGAGCTTGCAGCTCAGTCACTCAAACCTGGCAGCTCAGTCACTCAGTCCTGGCAGATCAGTCACTCAGGTCTGGCTGCTCAATCACTCAGGTCTGGCTGCTCAGTAGGCCTGGCTGTTCAGTCACTCAGGCCTGGCGGCTCAGTCACTCAGGCTGGCAGCTTAGTCGTTCAGGCCTGGAGGGCTGGCAGCTCAGTCACACAGGCCTGGTGGGCTGGCACCTCAGCCACTCAGGCCAGGTGGGTTGGCAGCTCAGTCACTCAGGGATGGTGGACTGGCAGCTCAGTCAATCAGGGCTGGTTGACTGGCAGCTCAGTCAATCAGGGCTGGTGGACTGGCAGCTCAGAAACTGCCAGAAATTCTGCCCAAAACAGGTGAGAGAGAAGGGGGATAGGGTGGAGAATCAATTTTAGACATTTTTCATCTTTTTCCACAGATCACAGCAATGAAAGAGGAACATCTATCCTGGCGTGGATCTCACAGGGAGCCAATCAAGGGGGGGAGAAAAATACTGGGGTGAGGTTTAATACTTACAGGGGAAATACTTTCTGATGGACCGAAGGGACTCCTCCTGGGCTAGTACAATCCAGATGGGCCGATGGGACATAAAAAAATCTGAGTGAAATCTCAGTGAAACGCACTTTTTCTGGACTTTTATTGGCCTGGCACGTGCCTTTTGGGCCAAAATGCTCCTCCTGGGCTAGTACAGGCATTTTTGGCAAAAGGGACTGGATTCTGGGCTAATAGGGGCCTTGTGGGCCGACATGAGTGGTTTCAGGTAGGTCAAAGGTGGGCTGGCAGTTGACCCACTCACGGCTGGTGGGCTGGCAGTTGACTCACGGCTGGTGGGCTCACACACACACACACCCACCATCACACACACACCCTCCATCACACACACACACACACACAGACACATAAACACACACACAGCCACACACACAGTCACACACACACAGATATCCACCACCTCACAAACACACACTCACACACAGATATGTTCCAAGATGGCCACGCCGTTGTGTTTGGCTGCCCGTCGTGTCCCGCCTGGACAAAGACCTGTTAAAGGTAATCTCTGGCGTTCGTATGGCCTGCAGTCAAAGCTGGCATACGAACGGCAAACATTATTGAATATACAAGCCTCGGTCGTCGAGGTCTTCACCTGAGGCCCCGCACCGAGCCCCGGACGAAGCCCCGCACCGAGCCGAGCCTATGTCGTCGAGATCTTCATCTGTGGCCCCGGACTGAGCCCCGGACAAGACCTCCGTGGCCTCCGGCAGAGCCCCCGTCTAAGCCTTGGACCAACCCCCGGACTGAGCCCCCGACTGAGCCCCGGGCTGGGCCCTGGAATGAACCCCCGACAGAACCCGGGACAAGGTTTCACTTACCGCTCGCTCCTCGCTCGGCTCCCGATGGATGTATGGGCTCGGCCTTGTGGCAGCCGACGCACGCGCCGAGCCTGGAGGCGGAGTAAACGCGCGGGCACCCTGGTAAGGCTGAAGAACCTCGCCCGCGCCCGTTTAACATCTGCTTACCTCGCCCAGCGCGGTGAGGATGGACCTGGTCGGCCCTACCGCTCCATCCATCGGCGGTCCCTTGAGCCCAGGTATGTTTCTCTCCGGTCGATCCTCCCGGTCCCAGGTCTGTCGGCCCGCGGGCTCCCAGCCAGGCCCTGGGTGAAGCGCAGCGGCGTGGTCTCCCTGAACCTCCGCCCGCTGGCATGGGAGCCGCTACCGGCCATCAACTCACCTGCAGTCCCTGAAAAAGTGGTCCTGATCAATGCGAGATCAGTGCTGAATAAAACCTTCGTCCTCAATGACTTCTTCACCGCACGTGGATTGGACTTCCTACTGATCACTGAAACCTGGCTTAATTCTGGTGAGCTTGCTCCACTCGGTGATCTCTGCCCTGATACCTGTAACTTTTTCAGCTCGCCTAGGCTATCAGGTCGCGTTGGGGACCTAGCCACTGTGTTTAAGAAGAATTTCAACTGCCGCCTTCTGAACACTGATCACATCTCCAGTTTTGAACATCAACTAATCATAGTTGGTCTAATCTGTCCGCTTTTAATTGTTCTTGTGTATCGCCCACCAAAGATGCATAAGGACTTTATCTCACAATTTGGTGATCTTATTGCTAACTTGTTGCCCAAATTTGAGCAGGTCCTGATTCTTGGTGACTTTAACATTCATGTTTGCTATCCCACGAAGCCTCTTGTGAGTGAATTTATGAACCTGGTTGAGTCCTTCAATCTGTCTCTACTCACCACTGGACCCACGCACAAGCTTGGCCATACACTAGACCTAGTGCTTTCGTCTGGTCTCCCAACTCATAACACAGATATTATTGATGCCTGCCTGTCTGATCATAGTGCTATTATATTTGATATATCTCTGCCTTTCTCTCCCTCAAAATCCCATCTCCCTGCTCGCTACTCCCGCTACGTTAACTCCACGACAGCCAGTAAGTTCTCTGAGGCTCTCATAGCCGCCCCCGACATCTGCACTATTGAGGCGTCCAACCCCCATCTCAGCACCGACGACCTAATTTCTTTATTCAATAATACCTGCTTTTCCGTCCTGGATTCTGTTGCTCCTCTTAAAATGAAAAAGCCTAAGCCTAAAGGCGAGCCGTGGCTCAATGATACCACCAGAGCCCTAAGAAGAGAGTGCAGAAAATCAGAACGGAAGTTCAAATCTGATAAGCTTCAAATTTCCTTTGAACTCCTGAAAAATAATCTTCACAAATACCAGGAAGCAGTAAAATCTGCAAGAACTAAATATTTTTCCACCCTTATCTCCAAAAACGCGCAAAATTCCAAGGTCCTTTTTTAGCACCATCACCTCCATCATCTGTCCTGCCACCAGCACCAGCCTAACTGGGTCCCCTGCTAAGTGCGAGGAATTTACCACATTCTTCACCAGCAAGGTAAAGAACACAAGAATGAATATTTGCCCTCCCACCCGTGACCTGGCTGTCTCATTGGTCTGCTCTTCAAAATTAGGCAGTTTCCAACCCATTAACCTACCCTCCCTTGTAAAACTGATCACCACCATGAAACCTACTACCTGCCCCCTCGACATTGTCTGCTCTTCCCTCCTAAAGGACGTCATTACAACAGCCGGTCCCAGCATCCTCGCCATCTTCAACAGCTCTCTGGCCACTGGCACTGTACCTACCTGCTTCAAGCATGCGGTGGTCCAACCACTCCTGAAAAAACCTAACCTCGACCCCACCTTGCCAAGCAACTACAGACCCATTTCTAAACTGCCTTTCCTCTCAAAAGCCCTTGAAAAGGTAATTTTAAATCAACTTATACCTTACCTTCACCAAAACACTATCTTGGAAACTTTCCAATCAGGTTTCAGGGCTCACCATAGCACAGAGTCTGCCTTGTTGAAGGTACATAATGACCTACTGCTCACCGTTGACTCTGGCGACTGTGCAATTCTGCTCCTCCTTGACCTCAGCGCAGCATTTGATACTGTCGACCACACCATCCTAATTGACCGTCTCCGGTACGGGGTTGGTATTGATGGCACTGCCCTGAGTTGGTTCAACTCCTACATCAAAGGTAGGAGTTTCTTGACTAACATAGGCAACTCTTTCTCCTCCCCAGCTAATCTCTGCTGTGGGGTTCCACAAGGTTCCATCCTTGGCCCCATTCTCTTCTTCCTGTATATGCTCCCCTTAGGCCAAGTCATTGAAAGGCACGGCATTTTCTTCCATTGCTACGCAGACAATACACAACTCTATCTCACCCTGAAGCCCAAAAACCAATCAAATCTGGTTAACCTTACCCACTGCCTCGAGGATATAAAGTGTTGGATGGCCCAGAATTTCCTCCAACTAAACGAGAGTAAGTCTGAGGTCATCCTTCTCGGCCCCTCAGACTCAATCAAAATGATAGCAGGCAGCCTTGGAAGCCTTACCCCACTACTCAAACCTCACGTCAAAAACCTTGGCGTGATATTTGACTCAGCACTGAAATTTGACAAACAAGTCAATGCCGTGGTAAAAGCTAGCTTCTTTCAGCTTTGGACGATAGCTAAAATAAAACAATTCCTCCAGTTTGATGACCTCGAAAAGATCATCCACACATTCATCCCCTCCCGCCTAGATTACTGCAACTCCCTTTACACTGGCATCAGCCAATCTTCCCTGTCCCGCCTGCAACTGGTCCAAAACGCCGCAGCGAGACTCTTGACGGGCACCTGAAAAAGGGACGACATCACCCCGATCCTGGCCTCTCTCCACTGGCTCCCTGTGCGGTTCCGTATAAACTTCAAGATCCTCCTCCATGTCTACAAAGCCCTCAATGGGCTTGCCCCCACCTACATAAAAAGTCTTCTCACCCACCACTCCACCTCCAGGCCCCTCAGATCGGCCGACTTGGGGTTGCTGAATATCCCACAGTTTAGGCATAAGCTCAGGGGCGACCGCGCCTTTGCGGTTGCAGCCCCTAGACTGAGGAACAGCATCCCCTTTCCCATCAGAACTGGCCCCTCCATCGACTCTTTTAAGTCAAGATGAAAGACTTATCTATACTCCCAAGCCTTTCCTGACGTCCTCTGAGTGAGGGCTACATGTATTAATATATGTAGTTTGTTTTGTTTGTGCTATTCTTATAACAAATGTAAAGCACTTTGGCCAACGAGAGTTGTTTTTTAAATGTGCTATATAAATAAATGTGACTTGACTTCACTTGACAATCCATCACACACTCACAGCCACCCTCTATCTCACACACACATACTCACAGCCACCCTCCGTCACACACACTGACTCAGATACACTCACACACAACATATATATGACAGTAAAACACTCTTGAATCTACTCATGAGGTTGAGCGCGGTCTCTCCACTGAGCGGGACTTCCGGAGTGAGCGGGACTTCCGGAGTGAGCGGGACTTCCGGAGTGAGCGGGAATCCGGCGTGAACAGGAATTCTGGAGTGAGCAGGACCTTTGATTCAGGCACAGTGCAGGGCCAACAATTCAATCCATTCCATTTCAAGTCAGGCACAGTGCAGGGTCAATGATTCAATCCATTCCATTTCAAGTCAGGCACAGTGCAGGGCCAACGATTCAATCCATTCCATTTCAATTCAGGCACAGTGCAGGGTCAATGATTCAATCCATTCCAAGTCAGGCACAGTGCAGGGCCAAAGATTCAACCCATCCCATTTCAAGTCACGCACAGTGCAGGGCCAACAAATCAATCCATTCCATTTCAAGTCAAGCACAGTACAGTGTCAACAATTCAATCTATTTCATTTCATAATCAATCACAGTGCAGGACCAACAATCCATTTCAAGCACAGTGCAGGGCTAACAATTCAGTTCACTCACTGAGCAGGCACAGTTCAATTCACGTACGGGGCAAGCACAACGAACTTCATTCACGGGGCAGGCACAGTTCAATTCATTCACGGGCAGGTACAGCTCAATTTACTCACAGGGCAGGCACAGCTCAATTTACTCAAGGAGCAGGCACAGCTGAGTTCACAGTTCAAAGTTCTGGACTCAACTCTCACTCACGGTCTTCCGGGATGACTGACTCATGTCCAGCATCCGGGGCTATATTCTCCTGCCCCCCCCCACTGGAAGGGGCGTTACCTTCATCATGGTGAGTGACAGGCGAGAAGACCAATCAGCTGATCGCACAATTATTTAAACATTCATAACTTTTTTACTTTCTCACCGATTGGAAAAAACATTGGGCGGTTGGAGGAGAGGAAGACGGTGAGTAAGATGGCGAAAAAAATCATAGCGATATAGGATAGCATTTTTTCTAAAATGTATTTATAATGTAGACAGGAAGTGGTCAAGTTGTCACAGTCTGCCCTCTCCTCATTCTCATCCACTTCACCTCCCAATACTTTTCCACCGGGCCCTCCTTCTCTCCTGCCTGCCTGCCACTGCCCTCTCATCAGCCCAACTCTCCTCACCTGTGGCACTCAGTTGCCTCTGATCACCAATTAATCCAGTATATAGACTCTCCTCACCGTTCACACATTGTTCTTAGCATTCATGCAAGACTCTCCAGCGATTTCCTGACTGCCTACACGGATTCAAACCTGCCTGCCCCTCTTCGGAACCCTCGCTCAATCCTGAGCCTCTGTGTGAGTACGGTGTACCCATTCCTGTGTTACAGTATCGGAATAAAGTTCAGTACCAACTATACCTGCCTGATTCTGTGCTACTATCGGGTCCAAGCTATCCCCGTTACACAAGTTGGGACTTTAAGTTATAGTATAGAAGATAGAAGATAGATGTTTAAAATCCATGCATTGAAGGAAGAATATTTTACAGCCCAGCTGTGGTCCCTAACCCCAACCCTAACCCTAACCCTATCCAGGCATCACCCGCAGGGCAGCATATGCCAGCGTGTGACAGGGCTTACGACATGTTGAGACATGACATGATGTCGCCCCTGGATTTTTAACATTCCAAAATCCAGTGGCGACAGGGAGTCACCGCGTGTCACTACATGATCACCACACATCACGCCGCGTCACGACCCGACCACGACGCGACAACCTTTTTTCAGGCTGTCGCCGAAAATGGTGCCCAAGTGGGCAGGCCTTTCATGCTGGAAAACTTGAGGGCAAAGCTTTCGAAGGAGGCATCGGCATCAAACTTCTGCCTAGCAATGTTCTCGATCACCTCGGGCTCGAGTCCGCAGTGCTCGAAGAAACTGTCTAAGCCCGAGCAGGCTCGGAGAAGCGGCAGCTGAGGTTGGAGTGCGAGCGCCGTAATTAATCTAGAAACATCCACCCAAAATATAACCACTTTTTTTTTTGCACAATACATGTGAATCAAACTGTTGTGAATATTTAGTTTAAAAATAATTATCATGGAGAGAGAGTAACACGAAATAGAGACAATTTAGATGGCTTATCTCCAAAAAAAAAGGGCATTTTAATCATCTTGCTTCTGGAACGCGATCGATTAGAACGTTGCATTTGCGGTAAATTTGAACCCCATATCGGCAGGAAAAACACTGCCAGTTCGTATGGGGCCCAAATCACATTTTCACAGTGTAAAATTAGATTAAAGCCATCCCAAGAAGCAAGATTATATGTAAAATACACGACTTACACTTTGTTTCGTCCCGTTCTTGCAATCCGTCACGTTGTAGGCATTGAGGGTGTTCAAAGTCGCTTTTTATTTTAATCCAAATATTAAATTGTCCAGCGATTTAAAAAATATATATAGCGCGAATGGGAGGCGGATCGATTTTTCTGCAGCAGCTAGCAGCCCGAGGAAGTCCGCCGCCGATAGGCAGTACAAAATGGCATATTAATCCCGTCCCCTTCTCTCAAAGGCGCCAAAGTCACGCACACGGCCAGTGGCAGAACTGCAGCGCCGCTGAAGGTAGGTATTCTAACCGCTAGGTAATGAGGTTGTTTCTTACCACGACGAAGACACCGCCAGGTCTTGTTCCAGTTCAATCTTTCCTATGGATTGTATAATTATATGGAAAACATTCACTGCTACCAATAGTTTGATTCAGCCATGTGCTGATGATGATATGGGGATCAGATGATTGGACCATTTCAGCAAAAGCTGATTTTACCAAAAATGCTTTGGTGTGCTGGCCTTTATAAATCAGGGAATTGAGTAGAGAAGTTGGGATGTAATGTTAAAATTGTACAAGGCATTGGTGAGGCCAATTCTGGAATATGGTGTACAATTCTGGTTGCCAAATTATAGGAAAGATGTCAACAAAATAGAGAGAGTACAGAGGAGATTTACTGGAATGTTGCCTAGGTTTCAGCACCTAAGTTACAGAGAAAGGTTGAACAAGATAGGTCTTTATTCTTTGGAGCGCAGAAGGTTAAGGGGGGACTTGATAGAGGTCTTTAACATTATGAGAGGGATAGACAGAGTTGACGTGGATAAGCTTTTTCCATTGAGAGTAGGGAAGATTCAAACAAGAGGACATGATTTCAGAATTAAGGGACAAAAGTTTAGGGGCAACATGAGGGGGAACTTCTTTACTCAGAGAATGGTAGCTGTGTGGAATGAGCTTCCAGTGGAAGTGGTGGAGGCAGGTTTGATTTTATCATTTAAAAATAAATTGGATAGGTATATGGACGGGAAAGGAATGGAGGGGTATGGTCTGAGTGCAGGTAGATTGGACTAGGTGAGAGTAAGTGTTCGGCATGGACTAGAAGGGCTGAAATGGCCTGTTTCCGTGCTGTAAATTGTTATATGGTTATTAATTCATGTCCACTGGCTTCTGTTCACAGCCATGTCATCTCCCAATCTCTGAACTTTTATTTTCCACAACAACCTTTGATCTGGCACCTGATCAAATGCCTGCTGAGTACACCCACTGCTGCCTCATGAACGACAATACATGTTGCTTATCAAAGAATTGATGGTTGATCAAACATGTATTGCCTTTCAGAATACCTAGGAAACATTGTCCTCCTTCATTATCTTAAGGGAGAACCAATCTGTGTTTGCTTGGTTATTTAAAAAAAAACAAGGCATCCATCTACTCACCAGGCGCTTCTTGTACACCACTGGGATGAAGAGAAGATGACCCAATCACCTGTCAGCGTCAGCTTCAATATGGGGTTTGTAAACAATTCCCTGGTTATTGTAATTTTCCTGAATTCCCCTCACTTCCAGTTCCTGATCTACAGCCATTTTAAGAGGTTCCTTGTCTCTGTAATGACATCTGATGGAGTTGTACAGCACAGAGACAGTCTGTGTGGCCCAGCATGCTGTCCATCAAGGACCCCTCTGTACCAATCCCATTTATCATCTGTTATTTTGTAACAATCTACACCGTAATGCTTCAAGCACTCATCCAGATACTTCACACATGTTTAAAGTGTACCTGCAGCCCCCACATTCTCAGGCAGTGTCTCACATTGCAACCAGCCAATGGGTGGAAATATAATCCTCACTTACCCTCTAAACCTCTCCATCCTCCTATGTAAGCGATGCTCATTAGTTTCACATGCATTTGTTTATGTCATAGCAGCAGAATTAAAACATTTAGCCCAGCATCACCATTCCACCATTCAATCCTTGCTGATCTATCTTTCCTTCTCGGCCACATTCTCCTGCTTTCTCCCCATAACCTTTGACATCCTAACTAATCAGGAAAGGCTTGGAAAGGTTTCTCACTATCCATGCTATCTCTGTCCCTATAATATTTTACTATATCTTTATCAGGTTCCGCCTCATCCCAGGGAACAATCTCCCCTGGTGAATCTCCCCTGCGTATTCCAGTTCCTCCTGCAGTCAGAACAGCACCTAGCAATTCCAACTCCATACACAGGAGGGATTACACTAGATTGGCAGGGTGGTGAGATCTCGTGCAGGACAGAGGCACAGGAGGGGCTATAGTTTGGTATGGATGGTGGTGCGGGAAAGGTTAATGGACAGAATAGGCAAAAATCCGGAGAGCGAGGAAGGAGGGTTGGTTTAAACTGCAGGTATTTTAATACAAGGCACTTGACGGGTAAGGCAGATGAGCTTAGGGCGTGGATAGGTACGAGTGCCTGGGACGTTGGAGCCATGACTGAAACCTGGTTGAGGGAGGGGCAGGACTGGTAGCTCAATGTTGCGGGGTACAGGAACTTCAGTAGAGACGGATGAGGATAAAAGAGTTGGGGGAGCTGCATTGTTGGTTAAGGAGAATGTCACGGCTGTGTTCAGAGGTGATATTATAGACAGTTTGTCTAGTGAGGCTATATGGATGGGGCTGAGGAACAAGAAAGGGATGATCACCATGTTGGGGGTGTACTACAGTCCCCAAATAGTCAACGGGAATTAGAAGAAAAAATGTGCCGGGAGATTGCAGACAGCTGCAGGTCAAATAAGGTTGTTGAAGTAGGGGATTTCAACTTTCCCAATATAGACTGGGAAAATCATAGCCTGAAGGGTTTAGATGGGGTGCAAATCCTCAAAAGTGTTCAGGAGAGTTTTCTTAAACAGTATGTGGAGGCACCCACATGTGAGATGGCAATGCTGGGTCTAGTATTGGGAAATTGGGAAGGGCAAGTTAATGAAGTGTGTGTGGAGGAGCCTTTTGGGACAAGTGACCACAGTCGATTAGGTTTAAGATAGTTATGGATCGGTACGGAGAAGATCCAACTGTTAAAATGCTCAACTGGGGTAAGGCCAACTTTGAGGGTATGAGAGAAGGTCTCGCTCAAGTTGACTGGAGCAGGTTATTTGAGGGGAAAGGAAGATTGGCTGTGGGATGTTTTTAAAAATGTACTGAAGAGAGCTGAAGATGTGTACGGCCTCGTTAGAGCGAAAGGCAAAGCAGGCAAACGTAAGGAAACTTGGCTGACGAGGGAAATGGAGACATTAATCAAAAACAAGAAGGATGCATGGGATGGGTGTAGTGTATTTGGGTGCTTGGAACTGACTCAAAAGAACACTCAGATACAGGAGTAAACTGACAAGCTTCTTTATTCTAGGACGCCGCCTTGAGTCTCCCCTAGCGCATGCATCCCCTTACACAAGACATATCATATGCTAATTATATTACATACATCACACTGCTCCCCCTTTAACTTGGAGGCGAATAACACCATTTCTATTACATTAAATATAATTGATTAACACACTGTTGTAAAATTATATTATTACAGTCATCTTACATTACATCCTCATAACTGTAATAATCGTATCTAAACTTAGCACTTATAATGATTCATTCCACTCATCTTCCTTAAACCAAATACATTACCCCTTGCTTTATGTGTTATCCTTTTCCGTTCCCTTCTGTGTAAATTGCACACTCTTTCTAATCGCTCTAGCTCTACCTGTATCTCTGCCTCTTCCCTTTTGAAATATCCTAATCTAATTTGCAGATTTCTTCCTGTTCTTGATATTCTGCTAAAGTTAACATTTCCTCTGTTTCTGTTCCTTATTTGTAAGTGGGATCTGAAACATGACTGCAGGTTTTCATTTTTCAGCAGCTTCCTCTGTCGCTCAATTTCCTGGCGCAGCGTATTTATCTGCTCTTGTATAATAACATTCTGCAATGCATGACCATTTGTCCATTGCTCAGTGAAGGAAGCTCCATGCTGGACTATAGTGAAGTGTCCTAATCGCAATCGGTCCTGCATACTTTTGTCTCGACCGACAAGCCTCTCTTCTTTAGACTTTTCTATTGACAGCTTTTTTCTCATCGTCACACATTTATTTAACCGTTCTTTCTATCGTTTAAGCCTTTTCTGTTGTTCATCTATTTGTCTTCTTAAATCACCTTTCTGGATTCATCAAGAAGTAGGATCTATAGTCGTTGCAATACAACAGTGGCTTTGATTTGAGCTCTGTATATTTTTCTTACTACATAAGCACGGTAGTGAGACTGCACTACAACTGCTGTATAAATCAGTTTGTGGAAGTCTTTCCTATATCGTTTAAGCCTTTTCTGTTGTGCATCTATTTGTCTCCTTAGATCTTTCCTATACCAACTCACATGGAGTACTGACTGCACTTTTACAGTAGCCCTCTTTTGCTTAACCCAGGGTTAGGGTTAGGGTTAGGGTTAGAGGGTTAGGGTTAGGGTTAGGGTAACCACCATACTCTTGTAGGCAGCCTGAATGGTAATAGTTGCGTACCTCATTGACTGATATTGCACAAACTGGAAATGCCCTATTTTGCATGCTTTGTACCATCTCTGGATCGAAATGACTGCTTGCGTACAGCTTTACAGCATACCCTTGATTGGTAACCACGGTATGCAGCTTGCAGAGTGACTACAGCCGTCTTTTGCATCAAGAAATGCTTTCTTGTAATGCACATCCTTAAGACTGACTTAATATGGTGTGCTGCCATGATTTTCTCAACCAATTCTCTGGCTTTGATCCCGCGGTATAAGGCCTGAATACACACCACTGCTTTTCTCGAACTATTATACTGTCTCACTTGGACATTTCTTATCTGGCATGCTCTGTATCGTTGCTGTACCGCAATGGCAGATCCGCATAGTTTCTTGAAATACTGACGCTGTTTATGCATCTGATAATAAGTCTGTATGACCTTGGCAGATTTGTGCATGCACCGCAATTGCTTTCGAACAACCATTCCTCGGTAGGCAGCCTGAAGCAGTACAACGCTTCTGCGTACCTTCATGTAAGTCTTGCGATCACTTTCCATTTGAAGGTGTGCCCTATAATGGGTTTGTATTATTATAGCTGCCAATCTCATTGCCTTGTATTGACGGTATACTCTGTGCCTTCTAAATGCTGCTTGTATTACCGTTGCTGCCTTCTGTTTGTTCCGGTTCTCTCTCCATACCTTAATACTCCTGAATGCAGCTTGAATAGCTAGGGTTGCCCTTTGGATGGCACTTTCCCTTTGCCTTTGACTTCTGTAACTTTGCATTTGCCCTTTGTCCCTTTGCACTTGACCTTTGTCCTTTTGCACTTGACCTTTGTCCTTTTGCACTTGAACATGGTCCTTTTGCACTTGACCTTGGTCCCTTTGCACTTGACCTGTGTCCTTTTGCACTTGACCTTTGTTCTTTTGCACTTGACTTTTGTCCTTTGAGGGACTACCTACCCTCTTTAGTTCAGGCTCCTTGCCTCTGGATGCCCTTGGAGGTTTTGGCAAGAAATGAGCCATTAATGCCTCCTTACACTCCTCGTACATTTTATCTGTGAGCTTTGCTGGCTGCAGTAACATACGTAAGGTCTGATAACCCTCTCTTCCTTCGCCTAATATGAACCATGCTCTCTTCTTCTCCTCTGCAGTGATATCATTGGAAATGAAACAAGCCTCCAAGACTTTAGTCCATTTCTCAAAATTACACCCAGAATCTAACTGGGGCATGTTTCCTACAATTTGGAAAGCCATGCTACCTGTTGCTATTCAGGTGCATTTCATGTTAATAGCCATTTAGAACATTTTAAACCATATCCCTTCTATGCACACAGATTTACTATTAATAACAGTGACCAATGCATTACATTTAAACAGTCCTGCTTTTACTGTGCCCATGCATTTCATTCACAGAGAGCTTTTATTATGAAGGATTTCACAGCTCCAGCTTATGGCCTGTGGACTTTGGTGCATCCTCGACCTCTCGAGCTGTTCCCACTGGTACCTTTGCTGATGGCTTCACCGGATCTCCACTTTTGCTGGCTCCCCTGGGCTTCACCGTTACTTTTGCTGCCGCTGGCTCGCTGCCAAGTCGACTCCCGCTGCTCCGCTGACTTGCCTGCTGTCTCCCTTGGACACCCTGCAGAAGGTAAGTCGCTCCTGGTTACTGCTGCTGGTCCCCGCTGCTCCAAGCGTCGGGACTGTGCCTCTCTCGTGGTAGGCTTTCTCCACTCTCGGCCGTCTCCCGTGACCGGGCTTTCTCTGCTTTCGGTCGTCTCCCGCGACCGGGCTTTCTCCGCTTTCTCCCCCGACCGGGCTGACTCTGCTCCCGACCAGCTGAAGTGCTTGACTGCTGTGTCCCGCTTCTCTCGCGCGGACCCACACTTCGCTCGGGGCCGGACTTCCTCTCACGTCCGGGCTTCCTCCGCTCTCGGCCGTCCCTTGCGACCGGGCTTTCACGGCTCTCGGCTTCTCTCCGCTTCTCTCGCGGGCCTGTACGCTTTTCTGCTCAGGGCCGTCTCTTGTGACCGGGCTTTTTTTTACTCTGCCGGTCCGCTTCTCACGCGGCTGGCTTTCTCCCTCGACTGGGCTTACTCTTCTCCCAGCCGGGCTGTAGACTCAGCTTCTGTCGGTGCTTCTCTGGACCTGTCCGTGGCCTACACGGTACTAGGCCCTCACTCGACGTTGGTGGCAGCTCCTGGGCCTGGCTGTGGGCTACACAGCCCTGGAAAATGTCCGAAGTCGGTGGCGGTCACAGGACCTGTCCGTGGCCTACACGGTACACGGCCCTGGAACTCACCCGGTCGGTGGCGGCTGCTGGGCCTCTTCTGACCCTTTGCCATGGCTGCACGCCCCTGGAAAACGTTCCAGGTAAGTTGACACCATCGCTGTCCTGCTGGTTAGGCTTCCAGCTTTTGGCTGCGTTCTTCAGTGACACTTACTTACTGCCCCACTTGTTTTCCTTGCTTCCTGTTCCGACCTTTCTTTTCTTTGGCTTGGTGCCGTTCCACTTTGTTTCCAAACACAACCTCTTCTTCTTTAACTTTTTTTTTTTTTCTTGAAAGCCCTTCTTTGTTCTTTTCTGTTCTTTTATCCTCGTTGCCTCATTATCCTTGTTGTGTGTTCTGGTGTAACAATTCACCTAAAACTTGGCTGTACAAAGATTATTCAGCTTGAGGAATTCGACAAAAAAAACTCAGTCTAAAATGTGTAACAATCCGAAGGACGACATCTTGCCACGTAGACACAACATAGAGATAGCCTTACAAAACTCGTCGACTTGTACAGCTGATGTTTTAAATTACAGTCCCCGGCATAGAGGGATCTGCAGGCCTCTCATGTCCAGCTCGCAAACAACTGCGACACAACTCCGTATCTACTGTTTAAACTGTTAAACAATCCTGCGTGTTGCAAAACAGTCCTGCGGGACTCTATCCTATCCTCGTCGCCAATTGTAGTGTATATGGGTATACACAGTGTATATATACACAGGATATACATAGTGTATATGGGTGCTTGGAACTGACTCAAAAGAACACTCAGATACAGGAGTAAACTGACAAGCTTCTTTATTCTAGGACGTCACCTTGAGTCTCCCCTAGGGTAAGGCCCTGGGGTAAGGCCAACTTTGAGGGTATGAGAGAAGGTCTCGCTCAAGTTGACTGGAGCAGGTTATTTGAGGGGAAAGGAAGATCGGCCGTGGGATGTTTTTAAAAGTGTACCGAAGAGAGCTGAAGATGTGTACGGCCTCGTTAAAGCGAAAGGCAAAGCAGGCAAACGTAAGGAAACGTGGCTGACGAGGGAAATGGAGACGTTAACCAAAAACAAGAAGGATGCATGGGACAGGTATTGGCAGCTGAGATCAAGTGCATCCTTGGAGGAGTTTCAGGAACTAAGATGCAAATTAAAAAAGGAGATCAGAAGGGCAAAATTGGAACAGGAGATAGCTCGGTCTGGGTAGCATAAAAGACAATCCCAATTTTTTTTATAAATACATAAGGGCAAATGGGTAACGAGAGAGAGAGAGTGGGACCTCTCAGGAATAAAAGCGGTCACTTCTGTGTGGAGCCTCGGTAGATGGGCAAGGTCCTCAATGAGTATTTCTCCACTGTATTTACCGAGGAGAAAGACAGTAGGATGGAGGAAATTGGAGCAGTCACTGAAAGTGTCATGAGAGCAGTCAGTGTTACTGTCAATAGACAATAGGTGCAGGAGTAGGCCATTCAGTCCTTTGAGCCATTCAATGTGATCATGGCTGATCATCCCTCATCATCCCTATGCCTTCTCCCCATATCCCCTGACTCTGCTATCTTTAAGCGCCCTATCTAGCTCTCTCTTGAAAGTATCCAGAGAACCGATCTCCACCGCCCTCTGAGGCAGAGAATTCCATAGACACACAACTCTCTGTGTGAAGAAGTGTTTCCTCGTCTCCGTTCTAAATGGCTTACCCCGTATTCTTAAACTGTGGCCCCTGGTTCTGGACACCCCCAAAATCAGGAACATGTTTCCTGCCTCTTGCGTGTCCAAACCCTTAATAATCTTATATGTTTCAATAAGATCCCCTCTCAACCTCCTAAACTGCAGAGTATACAAGCCCAGCCGCTCCATTCTCTCAGCATTTGACAGTCCCGCCATCCCGGGATTTAACCTTGTGAACCTACGCTGCACTCCCTCAATAGCAATAATGTCTTTCCTCAAATTAGGGGACCAAAACTGCACACAATACTCCAGGTAATGTCGAGGAAGTACTGAAGGTACTATCGTGTTTGAAAATAGACAAATCTCTGAGACCTGATCAGATATATCCGAAGACATTGCAGGAAACTAGAGAGGAAATTGCGGGAGGCCCAGTTGAAAATTATGAGTCGTACTTAAATACAGGAGAGTTGCCAGAGGATGGGAGGGTGGCAAATGTTGTGCCTCTTTTCAAGAATGGCTGCAGTGAAAATGTTGGGAACTATAGGCCAGTGAGCTTAACATCTGTAGTTGGTAAGTTACTGGAGAGTATTCTGAGGTATAGGATATACAGGTATTTGGATGGGCAAGGGCTGATTCGGGACAGTCAGTTGGTTTTGTACGTGAGAGGTCGTGTCTCACAAATATGATTATTTTTTTGAAGACGTGAGCAAAAAGGTTGGTGAAGGCTGAGCTGAAGATGTTGTGTACATGGTCTTTAGTAAGGCTTTCGAAAAAGGTGGTAGGCTTCTCTGGAAGGTTAGATCTATAGGGATCCAAGGACAGATAACTGAATGGATAGCACATTGGCTCCATGGAAGGAAGCAGAGGGTGATGGTGGAAGGTTGCTTCTCAGAATGGAGGCCTGTGACTAGTGGTGTGCCACAGGATTCGGTGCTGGGCTCGTTACTGTTTGTCATCTACATCAATGATTTGGATGAGAACATACAGGGCAAGATTAGCAAATTTCCTGATGATCGATTGGCCAGGTGGGCGGAGGAATGGTTGATGGAATTTAATACAGAGAAGTGTGAGGTGTTGCATTTTGGGAGTCGAACAAGGGCAGGATCTACACAGTAAATGGTAGGCCACTGGGTAGTGTCGTAGCGCAGAGGGATCTAGGAGTACAAGTACATGGTTCCTTGAAGGTCGAGTCGCAGGTAGATAAGGTGGTCAAAAAGGCTTTGGCACTTTGGCCTTCATCAGTCACAGTATTGAGTACTTGTCGTCGTAACATAGATTACTGTAGATTAAATGTTACCTCCCTGCGGATTGAAAGTCTGGAACTGTCGGCCTTTCTGAAATTCCCCAGTTCCCCACTCGGGCCCCATTGAACCCGTTGGGAGAGAACATGATACTGGCTGAAGAAGTGTCTCCACCTGAAACGTCACCAGTTTCCTCGATCCAGAGATGCTGCCTGTCCCGTTGAGTTACTCCAGCATTTTGTGTCTATCTTCGGTGTAATCCAGTATATGTTGTGCCTTCCTACATTAATTCCGTAAAATGTGTAAATTGACCTTAGTGCGTGTAGGCTTGTGTTAGTGTACGGGGATCACTGGTCGGCGTGGAATCGCCAGGCCGAATGGCCTGTTTCTGCGCTATATCGCTAAACTAAACATGTAATTGCCGAACATGACAATGGGGACCAGTGGAGGAACCCGGACAGTAGTGGATCGCTGTTTGCAGTAGATGTTGGCTTTATTCATGAGGACTTACGGGGAGTGAGTTAGCCCGGGTGGTTTATAACAAGACGCGCGAGTGGAGGCGCGCTCACAGACATGCCCAGCGCCCACCCCAGCCGGTGCTCAGCCCTTTGACAGACACTGTAGGCGGCTCTGAAAAGAGCCTTTGGGTCGATAGATTGAGGTTTCCCTGATCTACTTGGTCTTGGTGCCAGAGGCTGCGCTGGTTTTTTGGGCAACAGCACGGCCTGGATATTGGGGAGCACCTCGCCTTGAGCGATGGTCACCCCTCCCAGCAGCTTGTTGTAGGTATGTTACCTTCAGCGGCGCTGCAATTCTGCCACTGGCCGTGTGCGCGATTTTTTGTGCCTTTGAGGGGGGGCGCGCTTAAATCGCGGGTATCTCCTACCCTGTCCCGAATTATATTTCGTTGGAGTGCAAGCTTTTGCTGAAGAATCGGTCCGACGGGCGTTTTGTGTATTTTTTATTTTTATTCGCACGACAATTTCAGCGCTGGAATTATTTTAAAATCAGCTTCTAAAGCCGTCAACGCCGGCAACGGGGACGGATTTCAAGCACGGGACAGGTAAACGAAAGCAGTTTATTTTATGTATAAAAGTGCTTCTTAAGAGGCCTTTAATTCACATTTTAATTTGCGAAACGGTGATTTTTGTCCCCGAACGAACCAGCAGTATTTTTCATGCCGATACATTTGCGGTGAATTTAACCCTGTAATGTTCCAATTGATCGCGTTCCAGAAAGACCCACTCGAAAGGTGATTTAAATGCCCATTAATTTACAGGTGTTAAACATTAAATTCCTTCCATTTGGCCTATAAATCCATGACAATGAGATTTAAAAATTATGTTATATTGTGAATTCTTGTGTGAATGTTATTTGGACACTTAGGCTATTTAAAAATGTTAATCTATTCTTAAGAAATTGATAGATGTTTAGATCTAGTAATTGAATTTTGAAATTAGCTACAATTAGGTAACTAACTAATTATATGCTTTAATTTAATGTCATCTAAGTAAGATTGTTTCAAATTTGTTTCAGAATGCTTCAATCTATAATAACTGAACATTTTTCAGTTCTTTTAAAGGCCTGTCTCACGAGTCTGCGGTCATTGGCGGCGAAACGGGAAGAATCTGCCGCCATAGACCGCGCACTCGTGAGAACGTACAATTCCGGGGCCGTGCGGCGGTGTTCCCAACATCGCACAGTGCTAAAATAAAACCGACAATGTTGAAAACTATAATCTTACCGCACAACCTCCACCAGTGATGCACGAGTGCGGCACGGCCGCCCGCCGTGCGTCAAACCGCCACTGCCACAGCCTCCGCCAGTGAGGCACGTGTGCGGCACAGCCGCAGGCACAGCCACCGCTACAGCGCCGCGATCAGGACGGCCGCCGCCACAGCCGCCGCTAGTGAGTCACGTGCGGCGGGCCGACGTCATCGCAGTCGGCCCGCCCTTTTTTTAACTTACCGCAAGCACGTGGGACCCGCCGTGTTTGAATTACTCGGCCCCCGCGCAGCATCCGTGCGGCGCTCCAGTGGATAGGCTCGGCGCTCTCGCCGTTGCCGTGCGGTCCCCGCTACCGGCGCCGCCGCGCTTCACAGCCGATGACCACAAACAGGTAAGACAGAGCCTTAAATTTTTAAGAAAGTTATGGGCTTTTGACTGTCCTCTTAAAAATGATAAACTATTCTTAAGAAATTGATAGATGTTTACATCTAGTAATTGAATTTTGTAATTACCTACAATTCGGTAAGTAACTAATTATATGCTTTAATTTCATGTCATCTAAGTAAGATTGTTTCATATTTGTTTCAGAATGCTTCAATCTATAATAACTGAACATTTCTTTCAGTTCTCTTAATTTTTAAGAAAGTTATGGGCTTTTGACTGTCCTTGATCACAGCTTTTGTGTTAAGTCAATGGAAAAGCAATAGGGAACAAGATGCTAATTTCCGAGTATGAAAATGGCCATAACTTTTTTAATACTGAAGATATGAAAGTGAATTAGGTGTCAAATTAAACGTCTTTTTATGCTTTATCTGATCAATCGTTGGCCAATCGTAGAGCTGCCTCTTTCCCCAATGAGCAGACGACAACTGGAGATGCGCGGAAAATAACCGCCTGTCCCCAAAATAACAGGTTTGAAAAGCCCGCCCAAAAAGCAAATGTATTTTCAGGCAAAAAAATAAAAATAATTACACATCTGTGTGCCGTACTGGATCCCCGCATCCCAATTATTCTATCGTAACCCACCAACAAGACACACCGAATGTGAATTAATTACGTGAGAGATTCTTAAGAATGCATTCTTACCATTTTAAACTCCTAACTTATGGGTACAAACGCTATTCATAGAACATGTTAGAGATCGCTCTTTGTATAAAGGACATTAGACTATTGACGATCAACAGTGGTGGGTTATTCCATTGTCAGGTGCGGACAGGAGATTCTGTGGTGACAGGCGAGACTCGAGGATGGTATGTTGTCTCCCTGGTGCCACCTCCAAAGGAATCACACCATTGGCTATATCTTCCCATCTCCACCCCTTTCTACTTTCCACTGCTCCTCCGTAACTCCTTGGTCAACTCGTCCCTTCCCACCCAAACCACCCCTCCCCAGGTACTTTCCCCTGTAACCACAGGAGATGCAACACCTGCTGCTTTCCCTCCCCCCTCGACTCCATCCAAGGACCCAACCAGTCTTCCCAGGTGAGGCAGAGGTTCACTTGCACCTCCTCCAAGCTCATCTACTGCAACCGCTGTTCCAAATGTCAACTTCTCTACATCGGCGACACAAAGCACAGGTTCGGCGATCATTTCGCTGAACACCTCCGCTCAGTCCGTCTCAACCAAGCTGATCTCCCGGTTGCCTAGCACTTCAACACCCCCTCCCATTCCGAATCTGACCTTCCTGTACTGAGCCTCCTCCATTGTCAGAGTGAGGCCCAGCGCAAATTGGAGGAACAGCACATATTTTGCTTGGGTAATTTAAAACCAGCGGTATGAACGTTGGCTACCTGAAGTTCTCTAACTTCAGGTAGCCCTTGCTCTCTCTCTCCTTCCCAGTCCTCCCACTAGTCCCATTGTCTCTGCCAACTTCGTTTATTTGTCCTACCCCCTCCCCTGACATCAGTCTGAAGAAGGGTCTCGACCCAAAACGTTGCCTATTCCTTCTCTCCATAGATGCTGCCTCACCCACTGAGTTTCTCCAGCATTTTGTATCTACCTTCAATTATACCAGCATCTGCAGTTCCTTCTTAAACAGGGAGAAGGAGTTGGTGCAGGGGGCAGGAATTGGGATTTCTAGACAACTGAGATATCTTCTGGGGCATGGGTGACCTGTACAAAAGTGATGGGTTGTACCTTAATGGAGGTATGGACCAACATTCTGGCGGGCAGGTTTGCTTGTGCTACACGGGTGAGTTTAAACTAAACAGTGGGGGGTCAACAATGTGCATGCGTATGAGGGCTGTTAACGAGGATAAGTGCAGTAAAGGTCACGTTTAAACTAACAGGGCAGGGAGATGGGAACCAATGCAAGGAGACAGAGGGCCTTAAAAGGAGGACAGAAGCAAAATGTAGAAGGGAGATAAGAAAAACAAGCTTTGTTTGTTAATGCGAGGAGCATTCATAATAAGAGGGATGAATTGGATGCGCAGTTAGTAGTTAAGAGATATGATATAGTTGGAATTACGGAGACATGGCTCCATGGTGACCAAGGTTGGGAACTAAACATCCAGGGGTATTCAATATTCAGGAAGGATAGACAGAAAGGAAGAGGTGGTGGGGTGGTATTGCTTGTTAAAGAGGAGATTAATGCACTAGAACGGAGAGACATTAGCTTGGATGCTGTAGAATCGGTATGGGTAGAACTGCGAAATAGCCAAGGGCAGAAAACGCTTGTTGGAGTTGTATACAGACCACCAAACACCAGTACAGAGGTTGGGGATAGCATCAATCAGGAAATTAGGGATGCATGTAGCAAAGGTACTGAAGTTATCATGGGTGACTTTAATCTACATACAGTTTGAGCCAACCAAATTGGTACTGCGCTGAGGAGGAGATTTCCTGAAATGTATATGAGATGATTTTCTAAAACAATATGTTGAGGAACCGATAAGAGGGCAGGGCATCCTGGCCTGGGTATTGTGTAATGAGGAATTATTAGTTAGTGATCTTGTTGTGCAAAGCCCCTTGGGGAACTGTGACCATAATATGGTGGAATTCTGCATTAGGATGGAGAGTGACACGGTTAATTCAGACTATGGTCCTGAACTTAAAGAAAGGAGACTTTGAAGGTGTGAGATGGGAATTGGCTAGGATAGATTGGCAAATTATACTTAACGGGTTGACGGTGGAGATGCAATGGCAAAGATTTAAAGACCGCATGGATGAACTCCAAAAATTGTTCAACCCTATCAGGCAAAAAAAGAAAACTGGGATGGGGTCTCAACTGTGGCTTATGAGGGAATTCAAGGATAGTGTTAAAACAAGGAAGAAGTAGAGAATTGGCCAGAGGAAGCAGCAAACTGGAGGACTGGGAGAAATGATAGAACTCAACAGAGGACAAAGGGGTTAATTAAGAGGGGTAAAAATAAGAGCATGAAAGAAAGCTTGTGGGGAAATAAAAATGGACTAAAAGCATCTTTAGATATGGAAAAAGGAAAAGATTATTGAAGACAAATATCAGTTACAATCAGAGTCAGGTGACTTGAAAATGGGTAACAAGGAAATGGCAGAACTATTAAACGAGTATTTTGGTTCTGTGTTCACTGAAGAAGATACAAACAATCTCCCAGAAATACTAGGGGACCGAGGATCTATTGGGAGGGAGGAACTGAAGGGGATCTACATTAGTCAGGAAATGGTGTTAGGTAAACTTTTGGGACTGAAGGCACATAAATCCCCAGGGCCTGATGGTCTGCATCCCAGAGTACTCAAGGAGGTAGCCCTAGAAATCGTGGATGCATTGGTAATCATTTTTCAAGAGACAATAGGTGCAGGAGTAGGCCATTCGGTCCTTCGAGCCAGCAACGCCATTCAATGTGATCATGGCTGATCAACGCCAATCAGTACCCCATTCCTGCCTTCTCCCCAAAACCCCTATCTTTTTATTTTAATTTTTTTTAATTTTTTTTTTATTTTATCAGACGTAAGTACAATTGTATACAATCATATTTTCATAATACATTTTATGTACAACTTCTTATTTTTTTTATTATAATAAAGAAGAAAAAGAAAAATAAATTAGATAATAAAGTATAGAAAAATGTGAGATATATAGTGTGTGGAAAAGAAAAATAGAAAGTGAAAGAAGAAAGTTAAAGAATAGAAAATAAGAAAAAGAGAATAAAAGAAAAAAAAAGGAAGAAAAAGAAAAAGGAACTAAGGAGATCTTATTTATAATCTTGACCATCCCTCGCCCAGTCACGGGTTAGCTTTTACAATTGTGTTGCACCATATGATTCCAAAAAGACGACAAATGGAGACCAACACGTTGTGAATTTGTCAAATTTATCTATTAGGAGGAATCGCATTTCCTCAAGATGTGCAGTGTCCAACATACTTGCAATCCACATTTTGAGCGTTGGTATTGGTGTATTTTTCCAAAATTTAAGTATTAATTTTTTTGCTATTAAACCATAATTAAAAAATAATTTTTGAGATGGATTCAATTGATTCCCATCTTCCATTACCCCAAATATAATCAATTCATTATTAGGTTCCATTTTTATCTTAAATAATTTTGTGAATATTTCGAAAATATCACTCCAAAATCTATAATGTTTTATACAGGAAACAAAAAAGTTGCATCTTGGGTTAAACATTTATCGCAAGTGGGGGATATATTTGGATAGAATTTATTTAATCTTGTTTTTGAATAATATAATCTATGTAAAATTTTAAATTGAATTAGATTATGTCTTGCATTAATCGAACATTTGTGAATGTGTGTCAAATACTTTTCCCATGTAACCTTCGTAATTTTTATCATTAATTCCCATTCCCACTCTTCTCTAAGTACCTCTGTCGCTGGTAGATCTATATTTAAAATACTATTATATAAATATGATATTATTTTTTGTGTATCAGCTTTAATATTCATTGCTTCTTCCAATAAATCAGGAGTTATTTTTTGATATCCTTGTATGTATGTCTTCAAGAAATCGCAAATCTGAAGATATTTAAAATAATGATTGTTTTTCAATTTAAATTTTAATTGTAATTGTTGAAATGATAATAAATCTCCCATTTCATACATATCCCCGATCCTTTTAATTCCTACACTTTCCCATTGATTATATATTTTGTCCATAAGAGATGGTTTAAATAAAGGATTATTCGCTATTGGTGGTAACAATGATAGGTTTCTTAATTTTAAGGATAATTTTATTTGTTTCCATATTCTTATTGTATCCTGTATAATTGGGTTATTCTTATATATTGTATTGTTCATTTTTTTCGGGGAGAAGAGGATCATTCCTATATTACAAGGAAAACAATCCTCTTTCTCCATTTTTATCCATTCTGTCTGTTGGGTAGAACTATCCAACCAATAAATTATATTCTTAATATGTATTGCCCAATAATAATACAGAAAATCCGGGAGTGAAAGTCCCCTGACATATTTTGGTTTACATAAGTGTTCTTTTTTAATTCTATGTGATTTATAATCCCAAACATAATTAGTAATATTAGAGTTTAATTTGTTTTTAAAATATTTTGGTACATATACTGGTGTGGACTGAAATAGGTATAATAACTGTGGTAGAAAGATCATTTTTATAGCGTTTATTCGACCTATTAATGATAAAGGGTTTTCCAAAATTTAATCATTATATTAAGTTTGTTTATTAAAGGTATAAAATTGGCATTGAATAAAGCTTTATGTTTTCTAGTAATCTGAATACCCAGTTATTTAAATTTTTCTGTTGCTATTTTTTTTTTTTTTTTTTTTTTTTTAATTTTTATTTATTAGAAGTACATTACATTACAACCACATACATTAATACTCGTCATTTATATCTTCTTACAATTAATGTACTCCCTTTATTTATTTTTTTACACTAGAAAAAGAAAAGATTGAAAGAAAGAAGAAAGTGAAGGAAAAAGTGCAAGTGTAGAAAAGTGTAGAAAATGTAACAACAAAAAAGGACGAAGACCCTATAAGAGCGAAATTAAAAACAAAAAGAAAAAGAGTTAAGAAATAGGCCCTAAGAAAAGAAAAGAGAAAGAGAAAAAAAAGAGAAACAAATGTTTTTTTTGAGCATCACGTAAATAGGACATACCAACTCTTCAACTATCATCCCCCCTTACCTGACCTCAATCTTTTATTTTTTTAAAGTACTTTTGCACCCTATGTTTGTAATAATTCTATAAATGCAGACCACGTCAGGTGGAAGTGATCTGGTTTACCTGCTAGGAGGAGTCTTATCTCTTCTAGGTGTAATGTTTCAAACATATTTGAAATCCACATATTTATAGTTGGTATTGGAGCCTTCTTCCAAAATTTTAGAATTAGCTTTTTTCCAGTTATTAACCCATAGTCCATTAATTTCTTTTGAAACACATTTAGTTCTGGATCATCTTCCGTTGCTATTTTAAAGGGGAACTTCAGTAAGTGTGTAAATTCTTGAGGTTTTAACGTCATGATTTCACTTTTGTTCCAATTTATTCTATATCCAGAAAAGGACCCAAATTCCTCTATTAAGTTTAATAAATTTGGTATGCTCATTTGTGAGTTGTTATATATAACAGAATATCATCTGCATATAATGAAATTGTATTATTTGAGTCCCTAGTATTATAACCCTGAATATTCGAATGACTTCTTATACTTTCAGCCAAAGGTTCTATCATAAGGGCGAATAGTAGGGGTGATAACACACATCCCTGCCTATTACCCCTTGATAATTGAAATTTTTGAGATAACATATTATTAGTTAATATTTTTGCCATTGGTTTATCAAATAATAATTTCACCCATGTAATAACATTCTCTCCCATATTAAATTTTTGTAATACTTTGTATAAATACTGCCATTCTACCTGATCAAATGCTTTCTCTGCGTCCAAAGAAATAATTGATATATCATCTTCCTCCACTTTATGTGAGTACATTATATTAAACAAGCGTCTCAAATTATTAAATGAATATCTTTTGGGTATAAACCCCGTTTGATCAGGGTTTATCAATTTACTAATATGTTTGCTTAGTCTTCTGGCTAGAGTCTTTGCTGAAAATTTCTGATCAGTATTTAAAAGTGATATAGCTCTATATGAGCCCGGGTCCTCTAGATCTTTATCTTTTTTTGGAATAAGCCTAATGTTTGATTCTGCTAATGTTTCAGGTAGTTTATTTTCTTTAAAAGCGTGAGTATATAAATTAAATAAATAGGGAGTCGTTATCTTGTGAAATATTTTATAAAATTCATTACTAAAACCGTCTGGTCCCGGTGTCTTACCATTTTTCAACGATTTTATTGTTTCACCTATTTCTTCGATTGTAATTTGCGCTCCGAGTTCCTCTTGTTCCAAAAGGTCAAGTTTTGGAAGATTACTATTATCTAAAAAAAAATAAAAATTTACTATCTTCTATTTTAGTTTTTGATGTATATAAATTTTGATAAAATTGAGCAAATCTTTTATTTATATCTTTAGGTAGTATTAGTAATTCACCATTCTCTGATTTAATTTTATTTACAGTATTTTCTTTTTCTTGTTTTTTCAGTTGGCGCGTTAACAGCTTATGTGGTTTGTCACCAAACTCGAAATGTTCCTGTTTTGTAATTTGGAATAATCTTATTACTCTTGCCGAGAGAATTCGATTAAGTTTAAATTTCAGTAATATTATCTTATTATGTTTATCTATAGTGGAGTCTTTAGCATTATCTAACTCTAACTGTCTAATTTCTTGTTCTAGCAACATTTGTTCTGTCTTATTATTTTTATTTTAAAACATTTCGTATGAAATTATAATTCCTCTAATAAATGCCTTAAAAGTTTCCCATAATAAAGAAGGCGAGGTATCTGGTGTACCATTTATCTAAAAAAAAGTTTCATTTGTTGTTTTAAGTATTGATAACCTTGTAAGTCATTTAAAATATGTGTATTAAACCTCCCAACAAAATTTTTTACCCGGCATTCCCTCAAATTTTACTGAAAAATTCAACGGAGAGTGATCAGAAATACTACTAATGTGGTATGTTGGATTGATTGTATATGGCATTAATTTCATATCCGCTAAAAAATAATCAATTCTTGAATTCGTTTTATGTACCGAAGAGTAAAACGAGTATTCCCTTCCTACTGGATTCGCAGATCTCCATACATCTGTTATATTAGTATTTTTTATATATGTATTTAGAAGTTCACTAGTCTTAGATTTTAAATTACTCCTTTGTTTTACTGATTTGTCTAAGTATGGATCTAAAACACAGTTGAAGTCCCCCCCTATTATCACATTTTGGTAATTAAACTCTAATATTATATCTATAATGTTATCAAAAAATTGGGGGTTATCAAAATTCGGAGCGTAAATATTTATCATAGTTAGTGGGGTTGCATAAATTTCTCCCGAAACTATGATGTACCTTCCCTCTTTATCTGATATAGTATTCTTTAATTTGAAAGGTATAACTTTTCGAATAAGAATAGCCGTACCTCTAGATTTAGAAGTAAATGATGAATAGTATGTTTGACCTCTCCACTTCGCCTTTAATCTCATTTGTGTTTGTTGTTTCATGTGGGTTTCTTGCAAAAAGATTATGTCGCTTTTCAAAGATCTTAGTTAAGCAAAAATGTTACCCCTCTTTATTGGTTCATTGGCACCCCTTATATTCCAACGACAGAATGTGATTCCTCCATTCTGTATTTGGCTATCGTCTTGCATTATATATCAAAATAGTATTCCTGAATCATATGGTGCAAGCAAATACCTCAGAGTTCTGGGTGTTGGGTGGTCATCCCAAGTGTTTACGTTTTTATTGCATCTCCTTCTCCAAGAGTACCTTAGATAAAGAAAGAAAAAGTGTGATTTAAAGTTGAATACAAAAAAACTAAGCAAATACAAATTTATATAGTGATTTTTAAAAATAAGCGAAGTTAAGGTATCTAAGAAGAGATACCTTAAAGACAAGTAGCCACCTAAGGTGGCGAAAAATGTATGGACTTCCATTGGTGTTGTTTTACATTGAGCTCCAATCCCTTATTAACGCCGCATAAAAAGCTACAGACCGTCTCATATCTTGTTTATTCTTATTTAAATTTATCAGACTAGCATCAGTAAAAACCAAAAAGATTCAGAAATAAATATTAAAAAATAAAAAAATAAATATAAAACACAACATATTCTCAGTTCTATAAGTATTTATGCCGTTCCAATTTATCTAACCAACTACCATACAAGCAGGTACCTAGGGGTTAAACAAAACCTCGTTCCTGGATCTTTTCCAAGTTTATGCTGCGCCTAACTCCTTCCCACACAAGAAAAATACGTTAGTAATGTTATAGACATTTTGGTTAATTACTATTTATAAACATATATCATTTATAAGTATATATCAGTAATATTAGTTCATTTCCCTTTTTAAATATATAAAATCATAACTTATACAATCCCCTTATTTCTTTCCCCGTCTCATGGTTTATTCATGATTTGTTCATATTTACTACATACACTCACAAATAATTAGTATTATTAAATTTGTTAAATTAGTGGGTTAATTATAATTAGAATATAATGGTTAGATATTTTCTTAAATCAACAGTTAGTATTAATATTATCTCGTCCATGTCCCTTATACATTCCTTCATTACTTCTGTATCTTCAACGTCCTTTTGTTTATCTTTGAGCTTTTCATTCAAGGTGAAACATGGACAGTGTTCTCAAATACACATACCAGACAGATAAGCTTGTTAACTGTCTGGAAAAATCCGCCATCTTAGCCAGTTCAAACCTCTATCTTAAAAGTTAAGAAATTAAATCTTCCTCCTCGTCGACATCTTCTTCCGATGCTTTCGATGCTTTCTTTACGATATCTTCTGCATACTTAAAAGCTTTTTCGGGATCCATAAATGAGCGCTCAGTTCCGTTATAAGTAATTTTCATTTTTGCTGGATAGACCACCCCATATCTGACATGGGGTATTCCTCTCAGTATATTTCTTGTCTGTGTAAACAAGTTCCTTCTCTGGACGACCTCCGGATGATAATCACGGAAAAATCAAATATTATCCCCACGATATATCAAATTCTCCCCATGGACAATCTTATTCAGTATAAATTCAACAGAAGAGATGTCGAGAAATTTCACAATCATCTGTCTTGGAGAAGCATTTATGTCTCTTGAGACACGTCCAACTCGGTGAACGATATCTATTCTTGATTCTTCTGGCAGTTTAAAAACATCTTTGAGTAAGTCAGCAACGAAAGTACGTGTTTGAGATCCATGTCCTTCTCGCCCTTCTTTTACTCCAACAATTCTCAAATTCTGCCTTCTAGTTCTCGCTTCCAAGTCCAAACATTTGTCAGTCATTCTTGCAAGCTTTTCTTCTTCAGCTTTCTTTGATTTTTTCAAACTCTTTATTTCCGTAATCATCTCTTTCATGTCATTTTCCATCTCTTCCATTCTCTCATCAAGGTCGCCCATCTTATCATTTACACTAGTAAATTTCTTATTATAATCATTTTCGATTCTAGCACATTCTGATTTAAGTTTTTTATCAAACTCATTGTTGCTTCTTCAGCTCCTTTAACTCAGCACAAGCATTATCAATTTTTTGAGAAAATATCTCCATATTAGTCTCCATACTCTGCATCTTTTCCAGTGTCGTATTGATTGTAACAGTTATATCTAAAAGCATTTGCTTTACCTCCTTCTCCTTCTTTTCTCCTTTTGCAGCCATTTCCAGCACAGATCCTTGGCTGTAAGACTCTTCTTCTGAGCCTTCTTCTGTTGTTTGCAGAGTATCCAAAACTTTTTCAAGCTGGAGACTTATAGTAGTCTTCTTAGGTGCTTGTGAGCTTTTCTCTCTTCTCATTTAAAAGTCCCGATTTTTGCCGTTAAACTCCCGATTTTAGCGTCGATTTCTGATGATGTCACCCTTATGCGACGCCAAGCAGCTCCGGTGAGTTATTTTTAGAATCAGTCCTGACTTTAAAACGGCTATTTAGCGATTTTACGGGAGAGGAGCTCAATGCAGCGCCCTTAGTGTTCCATGGCACTACTGGAAGTCTGACTCCGCTATCTTTAAGAGCCCTATCTAGCTCTCTCTTGAAAGTATCCAGAGAACCGGCCTCCACCACCCTCTGAGGCAGAGAATTCCACAGACTCACAACTCTGTGAGAAAAAGTGTTTCCTCGTCTCCATTCTAAATGGCTTACCCCCTATTCTTAAACTGTGGCATCTGGTTCTGGACTCCCCCAACATCAGGAACATGTTTCCTGCCTCCAGCGTTTCCAAACCCTTAACAATGTTATATGTTTCAATAAGATCTCCTCTCATCCTTCTAAACTCCAGAGTGTACAAGCCCAGCCGATCCATTCTCTCAGCAAATGCCAGTCCCGCCGTCCCGGGAATCAACCATGTAAACCTACGCGGCACTCGCTTAATAGCAAGAATGTCCTTCCTCAAATTATGGGACCAAAACTGCACACAATACTCCAGGTGTGATTTCACTAGGGCCCTATACAACTGCAGAAAGACCTCTTTGCTCCTACACCCAACTCAATGTTCAATATACTCAACTCAATGTTCAATGTACTCTGGATCACTTCTTGTGGACTGAAGGATAGCTAACGTAACTCCACTTTTTAAGAAATGAGGGAGAGAGGAAATGGGGAATTATAGACCAGTTAGCCTTGCATTTATACAGGGGAAGATGCTTGAACGATTATTAAAGATGTAATAGCAACGCATTTCGAAAGCAGTGTCAGAATTGGTCAAAGTCAGCATGGATTTATGAAGGGGGAATCATGCTTGACTAATCTTCTGGGATTTTTTGAGGATATAACAGGCATAATGGATAAGGGAGAGCCAGTGGATGTGCTGTATCTGGTCTTTCAAAATGCCTTTGACAAGGTCCCACACAGGAGATTGGTGAGCCAAATTAGAGCACATGGTATTGAGGGTAGTGTATTGACATGGATAGAGAACTGGTTGACAGATAAGAAGCAAAAAGTAGGAATTTTCAGAATGGCAGGCAGTGACAAGCAAGGCTCAGTGCTGGGACCCCAGTTATTTACAATATTTATTAACGTTTTAGAAGCGGGGACATATTCAAGTTTGCGGATGATACAAAGGTGGGTGGCAGTGAGCTGCGAGGAGGATGCTATGAGGCTGCAGGGTGACTTGGATAGGTTGGTTGAGTGGGCAGATGCATGTCATATGCAGTATAATGTGGGTAAATGTGAGGTTTTCCACTTTGGTGGCAAAAAAAACCAGGAAGGCAGATTATTATCCGAATGGTGTCAGATAAGGAAAAGGGGAGGTGCAACGAGATCTGGGTGTGCTTGTACATCAGTCACTGAAAGTAAGCATGCAGGTACAACAGGCAGTGAAGAAACCTTTTCACATGTTGGCCTTCATAGCGAGAAGATTTGAGTTTAGGAGCAAGAAGTTCCTACTGCAGTTGTACCGGGGCCTGGTGAGACCGCAACCTGATGAATTGTGTGCAATTTTATTCTCCTAATTTGAGGAAGGACATTATTGCTATTGAGGGAGTGTAGCGTAGGTTCAACAGGTTAATTCGCGGGACTAACATATGATGAAAGAATGGTTATACTGCTTGTATTCACTGGAATCTAGAAGGATAAGAGGGGATCATAGAAACGCATCAAATTCTTAAAGGATTGGACAGGCTAGATGCAGGAAAAATGTTCCCGATGTTGGGAGAGTCCAAAGCCAGGGGTCACAGATTAAGAATAAGGGGTAGGCCATTTAGGACTGAGATGAGGAAAAACTTTTTCACCCAGACAGTTATGCATCTGTTGAATTATCTGCCACAGAAGGCAGAGGAAGCCAATTTAAGTTCAAGTTCAAATTACATTTATTGTTACATGCACCAATTGGTACAGTGAGATTTGTGTTACCAAACAGCCATACGAATAAAAAGAACACAATACACGATAGAATTTAAAATGAACATCCCCACACAGCGGAATCAACGTTTCCCACTGTAAGAGAAGGCAATAAAGCTCAGTCATCTTCCTCTTGGTCACTCGTGGTCGGAGCTTTTGAGCCCTCCGCAGTCGCCGATACTGTGGCCCGATGTTCAGGCCCTCTCACCGGGATGATCGGAGCTCCGGCGTCGGAACGGAAGAACACACTCGTGGCTTGGAGTTTCCGAATCGGCCACTTCCTACAGGACACCGCGGCTCCCGAAGTCCACAGGCCGAGCTGGGCGGAGATTCAACACTGCAACCCTTGGCAAAGGATCCCAGGACTCCGCCATGTTAAAGTCAGCACCTCCCTTGGCAAGAAGCTCCACAAACCACAGTTCCACGGTATTAATCAGCAGGCCCAATACACCGGAGCTTCAACAGGCGATCCCCGGTCAGACATCGTCCCGCTCCGTTATGCAATAGAAAGATTAAACGCTAACTTACCGTTTGAAGTTTGATCTTTATTTTATGAGGTTGGAATGAGAGACTACGTTAAAAACCCACCAGTCCGCATGTGCATCAATCTTCAGAGCCACTGTATGAAACCACAGTGCACTTGAACCAGTTTCAAGCTATAAAAGGATTAATAACTCTTGATTACTGAATTAAATTTATGAGATTCAGGGTTGGGAGTGGAGGGCACGTAGTCTCTCACTCCAACGTCTCATAAAATAAAGATCAAACTTCAAACGGTAAGTTTTCGTTTAATCTTTCTATTTAAATTTCGAAGTCTCTTGACGAGACTACGTGAAGCCTTTGAAGCTATGTGGTTTTTCATGCAGTAAACCACTGTATGTGAACAGATAAACCATAACTGGTAGAAAGACATAAGCTAGGTATGTTACAATACTTACCTTCAGCGGCGTTGCAATTCTGCCACTGGCCGTGTGCGCAATTTTGGCGCCTTTGAGGGGGGGGGGGGCTGGGTTAAAATACGGGTTTCTCCTACCTTGTCCTGTATTATAATTCGTTGGAGTACAAGCGTTTGCTGAAAAATCGTTCCTACGAGCGTTTTGTGTATTTTTTATTTTTATTCGATCGACAATGTCAGCGCTGGAGTTATTTAAAAATCAGCTTCGAAAGCCGTCAATGCCGACAACGGGGACGGATTTCACACATGGGACAGGTAAACGAAAGCAGTTTATTTTTTGTATAAAAGCGCTTCTTAAGAAGCCTTTAATTCATATTTTGTAATGCGAAACGGTGTTTCATATTTGTTTCAGAATGCTTCAATCTATAATAACTTAAAATTTATTTCAGTTCTCTTAATTTTCAAGAAAGTTATGGGCTTTTGACTATCCTCGATCACAGCTTTTGTGTTAAGTCAATGGAAAAGCAATAGGGAACAAGATGCAAATTTCCTTTTTTTTTTAAAATTATTTTTATTAGAAGTACGGTAAATTACAGTAATACACAACACTTATATCTTAATACATTCTTTATACCGCTTCACTTTTTTAAGCTTTAAGAGAAAGATAGAAGTAAGAAAAGTAAAGAAAGTGCACAAGAGTCGTGAGGTGCAAGAGAGTGTTGTGAAAAGAAAGCCCCTTAGAAAAGAAGTTAGAGAAGGAAGTAAAGTAAGAAAGTAGATCCTAGAAAAGAAAGAAAAAGAGAGTAGGAACAATCGCAGAAAGGGAACCACCAACCAAGTCTGTTTTTATTGTTTTACCTCCCATTACCAGGTCCTGATACCATTTCTTTATTTATTTATTTTTTAAATTACTATTGCACCTCATGCTTGTAATAGGTCCAAAAACGTAGACCACGTCTTTTGGAATTGGTCTGCTTTCCCTGCTACGAGCGTTTTGTGTATTTTTTATTTTTATTCGATCGACAATGTCAGCGCTGGAGTTATTTAAAAATCAGCTTCGAAAGCCGTCAACGCCGATAACGGGGACGGATTTCACACATGGGACAGGTAAACGAAAGCAGTTTATTTTTTGTATAAAAGCGCTTCTTAAGAAGCCTTTAATTCATATTTTGTAATGCGAAACGGTGATTCTTTTCCCCGAACTAACGGTAGAATTTTTCATGCCGATACGGGGTTAAATTCACCGCAAATCAACGTTCCAAATGATCGCGTTCCAGAAAACCTCACTCGCAAGATGATTTAAATGGCCATTAATTTACAGGTATTAAACATTCAATTCCTTCCATTTGGCCTGTAAATCCATGACAATGAGATTTAAAAATTATGTTATATTGTGAATTCTTGTGTGAATGTTATTTGGACACTTAGGCTATTTAAAAATGTTAATCTATTCTTAAGAAATTGATAGATGTTTAGATCTAGTAATTGAATTTTGTAATTAGCTACAATTAGGTAACTAACTAATTATATGCTTTAATTTCATGTCATCTAAGTAAGATTGTTTCATATTTGTTTCAGAATGCTTCAATCTATAATAACTTAAAATTTATTTCAGTTCTCTTAATTTTCAAGAAAGTTATGGGCTTTTGACTGTCCTCGATCACAGCTTTTGTGTTAAGTCAATGGAAAAGCAATAGGGAACAAGATGCTAATTTCCGAGTATTAAAATGGCCATAACTGTTTTAATACTGAAGATATGAAAGTGAATTAGGTGTCAAATTAAACTTCTTTTTATGCTTTATCTGATGGGATAAATTGCAGACTTTATTTTTAAAATCTCAAAATTTTGTAACATTGCTACATAAGCCATTGACACATGATGCCAACTTTACATACATGTACATCGCCCTTAACAAGACCACAGTCCCATTTGCCTAGGAGTTACAGACAAAACAGCTCATGCAACACTGTCCAAAATTCTATCTGCAATCGTCCAGACCTGTTAAGCGGTTTATAAAACTTCCGAATGTGCGTTCATCTGACCATCCTGCTGTTGCAAGAATGTGATCAAGAGGAACATCCATTCTATTGGCTGCCGACGTGCCAGCAGCCCTGGTAGAGTGTGACTTGAAAATATCTGTATTCACTCCCGCTTTCAACTGCGTACACTCTATCGATCTTGAAATAGTCTGCACCGACACTCTCTTGTGAGACTTTTTATAACTATGAAGCAAACTTTTCCTTCATCTCGTAGGTTCTTAATAACCTTAATGTACATTTTCACATTATTAACACCCACAATCTGGTGGGTTTGCTGCCAGCTCCAACTTGTACCCAACTGTGCCTGCTCTGCTTTATGAGTTCATTCACATAAAATGCTAACCTCTTGTCATATTTGACCGAGTTATTCAGACGGAGATCGCGTAAAGACTGAGGTCTTCGTGCTGAAATAAGTGCCATAAGCATGACTAACTTATGAGTAGCTGCTCCAAAGTTAGCGATACAGCTGGTGCGAAATTGCATAAAAAACATAATACTGATTACACATTCCACACTTCTTTGTATCTAGGCTTTAAAGGGTTCATATTAAAGACACTCCCATAAACATTGTCACCAGTGGGTGAAAGCCAATCGTTTGTTGTCCCAATGCAAGCACTAGATACGATGATAAGGCATTGCGGGCAGTGATAATTGCGCTATAACTTAGTCGCTTCTCATAAAACCAAACTGAAAGAAACCCCCAAACCTCTGCTACTTCTGCTTTAAAGTAGTTCACATGTGTCTCCTCACAAAACTTTTCCCCTGTTTATGTGGGTAGCATTCTGCTTTCTTGTGCCATCTGATTTGCTTATCGTGGTCATTCCCACAATATATTCTCAATGCCTGGAATGCTGCTAGTATTTCCTTATAGTTATGGCCATGTCTCAACTCAGCCCTCACTTTGTAGTGTTATTGCGGGCTTACTAGGTACAATGAACCCTGTACCCTCGTGTGTGCTCAATCCCCCACTGGAATTTGGATATTGACTTTGTCATCAGCCTCATACATCTATCAACATCTCCCATATTCAATTTTAGGGCAAGAACCTGCTCCCGATCCAGGCGTCTATAATGCATGGCCCCACAGCTGGGAAGGCAGCTACCAGCTTGCCTATCACCCTCATAACCTGTCGTATCGTAGACATCTCATTCTGAGGTAAGCCTGTGCATGCATCTACAAAATTCTGTTTCTTATCTGTAGGTAGGGTCACAGACCTATCTGAAGAGTTTATGAGAAAGCTTATGTAATAGCTTTTGTCGGCTCAAGCCTGGTCTTTCCTGGATGAATAACAATCCTAGATCTTCTAGGAGTGTCTAGGTTGCTATAACAGCTACATCTGTGTCATATATTGTATTTCCTATGATGAGCGTGTCAACTATTTTCTGTGACTCTCATGTATTGGTACCAGAAAAATGCATCTTTGAGATTGATTGAGGCCACAGAGCAATCCTCAATAATCAGCAGTTTTGCTGAATGAAAAATCCATTCTAAAATGGTTATCTCCCAAGTCCATGTTCAGACTGGCCAAATCAGGAATGATTCGGTATACTCCATCTTCCTTAGACCTGGTGAAGATATTGGAAATATATTCATCTTGTTCGTGGACAATCTCCTCAATCATATCTTTTTGTGTAATTTTACTACCTCTACTCGGATAGCTATATATTCCTCTTTAAACCGTTTGCACGGGAATTTGGTCTTTTCTTGCCGTGGAGGAAACCGGTCAGACAGAACGTCAGATTTATAGCCATTTATGGCTAGTAAAATGAAAGGGCCAGTTGTTATCTTTCCCCACTTACTTTAGAACAGCCTCAAATACCCCCGACTTGAATATCCTCCGTACATTTCGTGCATCTGTAGGAATAATACTCACCTACCTCAATGGGATTAGGGGGTTGATTGACAGCATCTGCCGACACCAATTTTTGTTCTGTCCCTTCCCTCTGGGTCTGACATCGTGACCTGCTGGGGTTGAGACTGACTGTGTGGCACGCGCTGTCTCCATGGTGAGCACTGCGAACCTGCACCTAAAAATGGCCTCTGGCTCTGTCTTAGTTGTGTAGGCCTGGTGCTCCAATCAGCCTGAGTATAGTGGTTTCAGCCACTAACTTGTTTGGGATGATATCCTTACACTGTACACAGCAGTGCTAAGGCAACTTGCTGCACTTCAGAATGTTATGATCCATCCACCGACCTCGCAAACACCAAAATACCTCTTGTGAGAGCTTTCTGAACTCGCTGGAGTTTTAGATCTTTAGGCTTCGTTTAGCCAATCAGAATGTCCCAGATGGTGATGTTGACCTTCGGTACATCACGAGAGAGAGATTAGAGAGATTCCTTTATTTGTCATTCAGACCTTTCGGTCTGAACGAAATTTCGTTGCCTGCAGTCATACATACAATAATAAATGACAAAACACACAATAAACACAAATTAACATCCACCACAGTGAGTTCACCAGGCACCTCCTCACTGTGATGGAGGCAAAAGTCTTAAAGTCTCTGTCTCTTCCCGCTTTCTTCTCCCTCTGCGCTGAGGCGATCCAGGCTTCTGATGCTGTGACCCCGCCGGGCGACGGTAAGCCAGTCCCGCGGCCGAATCCGTGCTCCGCGACGGGCCGGTTCAAACTCCGCGGCCCGGGGTGGCCGAAGCTGCCGAAGCTGCCGCCCTCCAGTCCAGCGGACGCAGCTGTAGTTGCGGGAGCCCCAGAAAAACAGGTCACCAACCTGTGACCTGCGCGCTCCCGACGATGTCGTCCACTGGGCCCGCGGCCGAGCCTCCGGATTCAGGTCGCCACCAGTGTCCTCGGTCGCCACCGCCGGAACGCCACCGCAGCCCCGAAGTTGGCCAGCCTCGCGCTCCCGAAGATGTCGTCCACTGGGCCAGCTGCGGCCGAGCCTCCGGATTCAGGTCGCCACCAGTATCTTTGGTCGCCACCGCCGGAACGCCACCGCAGCCCCGAAGTTGGCCAGCCTCGCGCTGGTAAGTCCTGGCTCTGCCTCCGGAGCCTCGAGGTCGGTCGGTCGCTCGCAGTTGGAGTTGGAGGCCGGCAGCTCCGCCATTTTGGCCTCAGCGCAGACGGAGCGCAGCGCAGCGAGTCTGGCAGTTATCAGGATTAACATACTTTTCAGCATTGTCCTGCATGTTCTCCTCATTCAGCTGGTGCGAAGTCAAGTATATAATGCTACTTGCCAGTTCCGCCTCTACTGGTTCACCAATCCCTGAGGGGAAGGCAAATTTTGATCCCGAGTGCCGGAAGCTCTTTTATAGTTGTGAGCTGAAAGGTATTATCGATTTGTTGAGGGAATCCTCAAATCCCAGCCCCTGAACAGGAGATACCTTCAGAGATCTGAATTGACCTCCCTGTCACCAGCCTCTCACTCAGTTATCCCCACTCTTGTGAGCTGATTGATAATATCACCCTTAGATGTTGAGGCAGTGCGGCCCTGGCCAGTATTGTCCTTTTGGACAGCCTATTTGCGACGGTCTTCCCCGAGCCCGGCGTCGACAAGCTGCTCCTTTTCGAGCTTTTACGTAGGTTGCTGTGCAGGCCACCCTGCCGGGTCGCCAATAAACAATAGGTGCAGGAGTAGGCCATTCGGCCCTTCAAGCCAGCACTGCCATTCAATGTGATCATGGCTGATCATCCCCAATCAGTACCCCATTCCTGCCTTCTCCCCATATCCCCTGACTACGCTATCTTTAAGAGCCCTATATTGCTCTCTCTTGAAAGTATCTGGAGAACCGACCTCCAACACCCTCTGAGGCAGAGCATTTCACAGATTCACAACTCTGTGTGAAAAAGTGTTTCCTCATCTCCGTTCTAAATGGCTTATCCCTTCTTCTTAAGCTGTGGCCCCTGGTCCTGGACTCCCCCAACTTTGGGAACATGTTTCCTGCCTCTCGCATGCCCAAACCCTTAATGATCTTATATGTTTCAATAAGATGCCCTCTCATCCTTATGAATTCCATAGTATACAAGCCCAGCCGCTCCTTTCTCTCAGCATATGACAATCCCGCTATCCCGGGAATTAATCTTGTAATCCTACACTGCACTCCATCAATAGCAAGAATGTCCTTCCTCAAATTAGGGGAACCAAAACTGCACACAATACTCCAGGTGTGGTCTCACTAGGGCCCTGTACAACTGCAGAAAGTCCTCTGTGCTCCTATACGCAACTCCTCTTGTTATGAAGGCCAACATGCCATTCGCTTTCTTCACTGCCTGCTGTACCTGCATGCTTACTTTCATTGACTGATGAACAAGGACCCCCAGATCCAGTTGTACTTCCCCTTTTCCCAACTTGACACCATTTAGATAATAATCTGCCTTCTTGGAATCTACCTGGAAGTGGCGGCGCTGTCCTGCAGCTACGGCTCGCCTGCAGTCCGTTTGTCTTTTCTTTTTTTTTGTTAATTTTTATCCAGTTTCAGTTTATTTTGGTTGTGTATGTGTGTGGGGGGGGGGGGGGGTGGGAGAAACATGTTTTTGGTATCTTCCTTTGGGGCGACCTTTTCTTGCCGTATCCCCCATCTCCGTCTGCGCTGAGGCCTAATGGCGGAGCTGGCGGCCTCCAACTGGGACTGACCTTGAGGCTCCGGAAGCAGAGCCAGGACTTGCCAACGCGAGGCTGGCCGATTTCGGGGCTGTGGTGGCATTGTGGCGGCAGCGACCCGACTTTCGACCCAACTTCGGAGCCTCGGAGGCACGGCCGCAGGCCCAATGGACGACATCGTCGGGAGCTCACAGGTCCCAGGTTGGTGACCTGTTTTCCGGAGCTCCCAGAACAACAGCTTCGTCCGCTGGACTGGAGGGCGGCAGCTTCGTACGCCCCGAGCCGCGGAGTTTGAACCGGCCCGTTCGCGGAGCTCGGATTCAGCCGCGGGACTTACTTACCATCACCCGGCGGGGTCGCAACATCGGTAGCCTGGATCGCCTCAACGCAGAGGGAAAACAAGGAAGGAAGAGACAAGGACTTTAAGCCTTTTGCCTTCCATCACAGTGATGAGGACCTGGTGGACTCACTGTGGTGGATGTTAAATCTGTGTTTATTGTGTGTTTTGTTATTTTATTCTATGTTATGACTGCAAGGCACAAAATGTTGTTCAGACTGAAAAGTCTGAATGACAATCAAGGATACTTTACTTTACTTTGTTTTTGCTACCAAAGTGGATAACCTTTTAGTGGAATGAGAGACAAACGACCAGTTTCTTCGAACAATATTTATTTCGAACACATTCTCTGGTACCACTGGTCTAACAAACGCAACTGGCCACAACAGTGGTTGTCGAACAACTGACGCGGGAAATAGAAAACCGCGCGAAAATCCCGACCCCGACCGGGTCACGTGCTCGCGGCTTCCAACCGCCGGGTTCAATATTGGCGCGCACCAGCAGGTGCCGCTACAACCTCACATTTATCCACATTAAACTGCATCTGCCATTCATCTGCTCACTCACCCAACCTGTCCAAGTCACCCTGCATCCTCATAGCATCCTCCTCACAGTTCACACTGCCACCCAGCTTTGTGTCATCTGCAAATTTGCTAATGTTACTTTGAATCCCATCATCTAAATCATTGATGTATATTGTATATAGCTGCGGTCCCAGCACCGAGCCCCACTAATCACTTTCTGCCATTCTGAAAGGGACCCGTTATTCCCTACTCTTGTTTCCTGTCTGCCAACCAATTTTCTATCCATGTCAGCACTCTACCCCCAATACCATGTGCCCTAATTTTGCCCACTAATCTCCTATGTGGGACCTTATCAAATGCTTTCTGAAAGTCCAGGTACTCTACATCCACTGGCTCTCTCTTGTCCCATTTTCCCTGTTACATCCTCAAAAAATTTCAGAAGATTAGTCAAGCATGATTTCCCCTTCGTAAATCAATGCTGACTCGGACCAATCATGTTACTGCCATCCAAATGTGCCGTTATTTCATCTTTTATGATTGACTCCAGCATCTACCGCACCACCGATGTCAGGCTAACTGGTCTATAATTCCCTGTTTTCTCACTCCCGCCTTTCTTAAAAAGTGGGATAACATTAGCTACCCTCCAATTCACAGGAACTGATCCTGAATCTAGAGAACATTGGAAAATGATCACCAATGCGTCCACGATTTCTAGAACCACTTCCTTAAGTACCGTGGGAATCACAATATCAGCCTTCAGTCGCATCAGTCTACCCAACACCATTTCCTCCAAATGTGGATTTCCTTCAGTTCCTCTTTCACCCCAGATTCTCTGGCCAGTAGTACATCAGGAAGATTGTTTGTATCCTCCTTAGTGAAGACGAATCCAAAGTACCTGTTCAACTCATCTGCCATTTCCTTGTTCCCCATAATAAATTCACCTTTTTCAGTCTTCAAGGGTCCAACTTTGTTCTTAACTAATTTAAACTTCTTCACATACCTAAAGAAGCTTTTACTATCCTCCTTTATGTTCTTGGCTAGTTTGCCTTCGTACCTCATCTTTTGTCCCCTATTGCCTTCTAATTATCTTCTGTTGATCTTTAAACATTACCCAATCCTCTTGCTTTCCGCTCACCTTTGCTATGTTGTACTTCTTCTCTTTTATTTTTATACTATCCCTGACTTCCCTTGTCAGCCACGGTCGCCCCTTACTCCCCTTAAAGGCCTGTCTCACGACTCTGCGGTCATTGGCGGCGAAACAGGAAGAATCTACCGTTCCTGGGCCGCCATAGACCGCGCACTCGGTCAAATGCACAATTCCGGGACCGTGCGGCGTTGTTCCCAACACCGCACGGTGCTAAAATAAAACCAACACTGTTCAAAAATATGTCCCTACCACACAGCCTCCGCCAGTGAGGCACGAGTGCGGCACGGCCGCCGCCACAGCCTCCGCCAGTGACGCACGAGCGCCGTTTGTCGAACTTGCACCGCCATAGCCTCCGCCAGTGAGGCACGTGTGCGGGACGGCCGCCGCCATAGCCACCGCCACGGCGCCACGATCAGCACAGCCGCCGCCACAGCCGCCGCTAGTGAGTCACGTGTGCGGCACGGCCGCCGCCACAGCCACCGCTACAGCGCCGCGATCAGCACGGCCGCCGCCACAGCCCCGCAGATCCAAAATGACGTCATCGCAGTCGGCCCGCCCTTTTTTTTTACTTACCGCAAGCTCGTGGGACCAGCCGTACTTAAATCACTCGGCCCCCGCGCAGATTCCGTGCAGCGCTCCCGTGGCATAGGCTTGGCGCTCTCGCCGTTGCCGTGCGGTCCCCTTTACAGGCGAAGCCGCGCTTCACCGCCGATGACCGCAACACCGTGAGACAGAGCCTTTAGAATCTTTCTTCCTCTTTGGAATAAACTGATCCTGCACCTTCTGTATTATTCCCAGAAATATCTGCCATTGTTGTTCCACTATCATCCCTGCTAGAGTATCTTTCCAGGCAACTTTGGCTAGCTCCTCCCTCATGGCTCCATGGTCCCCTTTGTTCAACTGTAACACTGACACCTCCAATTGATCCTTCTCCCTCTCAAATTGTAGAGTAAAACTTACCATATTATGGTCACTACCTCCGAATGGCTCCTTAAAGTCAAGTTTCCTTTATCAAAACCGGTTCATTACATTAAACTAAATGCAGTATTGCCTTCTCCCTATAGACTACAATACTAGCTGCACTAAGAATCCATAAGGGAGACACTCCACAAACTCCCTTTCTTGAGGTCCAGTATTAACCTGATTTTCTCATGTTGAAATCTCCCATAACAACCTTTACCTTTGCGACATGCCAATTTTAACTCTTGATTCAACTTGCACCCTATATCCAGGCTAATGTTTGTGGGCCTGAAGTTAAGTCCCATTAGGGTCTTTATACCCTTACAATTCTTTAGTTCTATCCATACTGACTCCACATCTCCAATTTCAATGTCACCCCTTGCAAGGGACGGAATTTTATTCCTCACCAACAGAGCTACCCCATTCCCTTTGCCCACCTGTCTGTCTTTTCGAAAAGAGGTATACCCTTGAATATTCAGTTCCCAGCCCTGGCCCTCTAGCAGCTATGTCTCTGTAATTCCCACAACATCATACTTGCCAATTTCTAACTGAGCCTCAAGTTCCTTCACTTTATTTTTTATACTTCGCGCATTCTTATACAACACTTTGACCGGTATTTCCTCCCCGCCATCCCCCACATAAAAAAGACTAACAAACTTTTAAAACATACTTTTTGACATACTACAAAAAAGGGTGAAATGATGAACAGCTGCTGGCGAGGCTGCCACACTCGATGGCATCACTGGATGTTTACAAGAGAATTAGTTTTAACTACTGGGGTTAAAGGAAACAAGGGATATGGGGAAATTGCAGGAACAAGGTACTGATTTAGAAGATCATCCATGATCAAATGGCCTACTCCTGCACCTATTTTTCTATGTTTCTATCATGGTCTAATGTCTCTCAGAGCCGACGCAGTAATGTGAACACTTCTTCTTTCGTGTCCATCTTGCTACAAATGTTGACCTCGCTGTCATCGTCTGTCTTGAACAGGACGCAAGCTTCTGACGACAATCAGTGGGAGCCATCACTTGTCGCAATAGATGATGGTGGTAGCAGAATTTGCTCAGGATACTTCCAGTTTCCAGCCCCGAGTCGTGGACGCTTCTTCTATGGGGCCATGTGAACATTTAATATGTCGGCAGGAAGGAACAGAAATAGGCACAAAAAGCTGGAGTGACTCAGCGGGACAGGAAACATCTCTAGAGAGAAAGAATGGATGACATTTTGGGTCGAGACACTTCTTCAGACTAGTCTGGGGAAATGGTGACGGAAGATATAGACGATGATGTAGAGATAAAAAACAATGAATGAAAGATGTGAAAATAAGTAACAATGATAAAGGAAGCAGGCCATTGTTGGCTGTTTGTTCGGTAAAAATGAGAAGCTGGTGTGACTTGGGTGGGGGAGGGATGGAGGGAGTGGGAATGCCATCGTTACTTGAAGTTAGAAAAATCAATATTCATACCACTGGGCTGTGAGCTGCCAAAGTGCAATATGAGATGCTGTTCCTCTAATTTGCATTTAGCCTCACTTTGACAATGGAGGAGACCTAGGACAGAAAGGTCAGCGTGGGAATTGGAAGGAGTACTAATGTGTTTCGCATCCGGGAGATCAGGTTGGTCCATGCGGACTGAACGAAAGTGTTCAGTGAAACGATCGCCCAGTCTACGTTTGGTAAATGGTGGAGAAGTTAATGAAGTCCATGAGTTCTGCATAGGTGCAGGAGGTAGCACCAACACAGTCGTCAATGTAATGGAGATAGACCTCGGGGATAGGGCCAGAGTACACCTAGAACAGGGATTGTTCGACGTACCCTACAAAGAGGCAGGCGTGGCTGGGGCCCATGCGGGTGCCCATACCAATGCCTTTGACTTGGAGGAAGTGGGAGGAGTTGAAGGAGAAAATGTTAAGGGTGAGGACCAGCTCTGCTAGGCGGATGGAAATTGGATGGTTCTGCGGTTGAGGAAGAAATGGAGGGCATTAAGGCCTTCCTTGTGGGGTTGGAGGTGTGGAGTCACTGAATGTCCATAATGAAGATGAGGGAGTGGGGGCTTGGAAAGCAGAAGTCATTAAAGAGAAGAAGTGTGTGAGGTATCTTGGACATAGGTCAGGAGAGATTGGGTTTTGGGGGGGGGGGAGATAGGTTGGAGTTGATGTACATGGAAATCATTTCAGTTGGACAGGAGCAGGCAGAAACAATGAGTCTGCCAGGGCAGTTGTGTTGATGGTAAAACCAGGTTGTGCGTGGATGGGAAACGATGAGGATGGAGGCAGACACACAAAATGATAAAATCAGAAATGTTCTGTGAAATTATGACCTGATGTATGGGATCATGGTCCAGGGGTAGGTAGGAAGAGGTGTCTGAGAGCAAACACTTAATATGTTGTTTTCTAGGATAGATAATGGGATGCATGCTTTCAAAACAACAGACTGCAGTCACTAAAAGTCAGTCATTTCACAATCAAAACAGCAGCAACAAACACAAACATCTTATTCACGTTAATCCCCTCTGAAGGGATAGATCACGCAGAGAGAAGTATGCAGATAGAAACAAACTAACGGGGAAGGAGAGGGTGAAGTTTCCGTTTTAGAGTGACACCTGGATTATAAAAATATAGAAAATAGGTGCAGAAGTAGGCCATTCGTCCCTTCGAGTCAGCACCGCCATTCAAAATGATCATGGCTGATCATCCAAAATCAGTACCCGTTCTTTCTTTTCCCCCCATATCCTTTGATTCAGTTTGCCCTAAAACTCTCTTGAATACATCCAGTGAATTGGCCTCCACTGCCTTCTGTACCAGTGAATTCCGCAGATACACAACTCTGGGTGAAAAAGTTTGTCCTCATCTCAGTCCCAAATGGCATACCGCTTATTTATATTAATATGGATTAATATTAATAAGAACATTAATATGGTTTGTGAATATTACTCCGAAGACAAGTTCAATGCAAATGTGAAAATGGAGGGGTTTTCAGTGATTCACTTTAATAGTAGGTGTCTCTACAGTAACTTCTCCAAAATTAAAGATTACCTTCAACAGTTTCAGCAAAAGTTCAGCGTAATAGCAATATCAGAGACTTGGCTGAGTGATAGTAAAGAACTACCGGATGGATTAGACGGCTATGAAATGTTTTGGTAAAATAGGGTTAATAAAATGGGTGGTGGTGTGGCCTTATTTGTGATGTCTGCTCTTAAATGCAAGGTTATTGGTGATATGACAATTGCTATTGACAATTTGATGGAATGTGTAACCATTGAAATTAATATTGAAAGATTCAAAAATATATTAATTAGTTGCATTTATAGAATTGACCAATTCAATCAGAAGGTTTCTGAATTATATGATAAACATAATGATAACGTGATTTTGGTTTGTGGTGACTTCAATATTGATTTAGTGAAATATAATGATCATACAAAAACAACAGAATTTGTTAATAATATGTTTAGCTTGAGTTTCTATCCGTTAATTGTAAAGCCTACTAGAATAACAAAGGATAGTTTAACATTGATTGATAATATTTTCATTAATGTAATTGATGGGAAGACAAAAAGTGGACTATTAGTGACTGATATAAGTGATCATTTGCCTGTTTTTACAGTGTTGGCGATTATCAATATGTCAAAATTAAGAACTAAGAGACAGAATAATCTGGTTAGAATAAAATCACCAGAGGCTATTATAGCTTTTGAGACAGAACTCTTGAATTATGACTGGCAAGAAGTTTATGTAGATGATATTAATGAATCATATGAAGCATTTTTAGAGACATTCTTGACAATTTATGACCGACATTGTCCATTGAAAGAGTATAGACACAATTCCAAAAAAGGGTGAAACCATGGTTAACAAAGGGGTTGGAAAAAGCTCCTAAAAAGAAAAATAGGCTTTATAGGGAATTTATTAAATATCGAACAAATGAAAAGGAGGACAAGTACAAAAAATATAAAACAGACTGACATTAATTATGAGATCACAAAAAAAAGATTATTATGATCAAATGTTGCAAAAACATAAAAATAATATTAAGTCTACTTGGAGTGTACTTAATGATATAATTAAAAATAGTAGTAAAATGGATTTTCCAACATATTTTGTAAAAAATGACAATTCAATTATTGAAAATACAGAGAACATTGCTAATGAGTTGAATGATTTCTTTGTTAATGTAGGCCCAAATTTGGCAAAGGAAATTAACCTTCCTAGAGATGAAAACATAAATTTTGATTTTGAACTTAACAACAGCAATTCAATGTTCCTTGATGGAGTTTGTGAGAATGATGTGTTAGAAGTAGTCAGAAAGTTTAAGGATAAAAAATCAACTGATGGTAACACCATTGATATGTCACATAAAAGTAGTAATTGATTGTGTCCTCGAGCCCTTTACCTATATATGCAATAAATCCTTTCTAAAAGGTGTTTTTCCCAATAAAATGAAAATGGCTAAGGTGGTTCCAATCTATAAAAATGGTGACAAACATATGGTATCAAATTATAGACCTGTGTCTTTGCTACCTCAATTTTCTAAAATACTTGAAAAGCTATTTGTGAATAGACTTCATTGAGAAATATGAGTTATTGAGTGATCATCAATATGGGTTTAGGAATAATCGATCGACATCTTTAGCGGTGATGGATTTTGTAGAAAATATAGCAACAGCAATAGATAAGAAACTACACACTGTGGGTGTATTTATTGATTTACGTAAAGCATTTGATACAATTGATCATTCCTTACTTTTGCAGAAATTGGAACGTTATGGTATAAGAGGTGTCACACAAAATTGGTTGGGAAGTTATTTAAGTAATAGGTTTCAGTATGTAAAAAATAATAATAATAAATCACAGCTTAGAAGAGTAACCTGTGGTGTTCCACAAGGTTCGGTACTGGGACCTAAGTTATTTATACTTTATTTAAATGATATTTGTAAAGTATCCAATATGATGAAGTTTGTTACGTTTGCGGATGATACAAATGTATTTTGTTCAGGGAATGATATAAAAGAACTATTGAAAATAGCAGAAAGAGAATTGATAGTGCTAAAAAAATGGTTTGATATTAATATGTTATCCCTAAATGAAAATAAAACAAAATTTATGGTGTTTGGTGGTGATAGGATTAATTGTGAAATAAAATTGAATTTAAATGGAGTTGAAATTGAAAGAGTATATCAAACAAAATTCCTGGGAGTGATTATAGATCATAAACTTTGTTGGAAGCCACATATAGAATACATCAAATGGAAATTATTTAAATCCATTGCTATTCTTTACAAAACAAAGGATCTGTTGAATAAAAAGTATTTGTATATATTGTATTGCTCGCTTATAACGGCATATATGTCATATTGTGTTGAAGTTTGTGGGAAATGTATATAAAACAAATATAGACCCTATAATTAAATTCCAGAAAAGAGCTTTTAGAATAATACATAAAGCTTCTTACCGTGAAACTACAAATCCATAAAGTCCGGTACCTTAAAATTTTTGGATATTGTGCATGTAAAGACATTAGAAATACTTTTCCGAGTTAGGAATAAAAGCCTTCCTGTTAGTATTCAAAACATTTTTTAATTAAGAGAAGTACATTATAATTTAAGAGGGTTGTGTATTTTTGAAACGTAAAGTGAGAACCAATGTAAAATATAGATGTGTCTCAGTTTTGGGAGTCAAATTATGGAACGGGCTTAGTGATGAGTTGAAATTGTGTAGCTCTCTGTCGAGTTTCAAAAAAGCCTTAAAAAGTAAAATAATTAAGGATTATAATGTAAAATGATTAAAATGTAAAATAAGTAAGGATTACAATTTAGAGTAAATTTTATTATTGTTTTCTTTTCTTTGAATGCTGATATTCTGGGTTATCTTATTTTATGGATTGTATAGGATAGGCAAAAATAAGCTTCGTGGCTTCAGCCTATTCCTTTTTCGGTCATTGATTATGTGAACGTTGTGTGAAATGGATAGTGTTGGTTCATATTCACAGATTGTAAAGTTTTGTTCTTTTTAATGTATGACCGAAATAAACTATTCATTCCATTCTATTCTATTCTTATTCTTAAACAGTGACCCCTGGTTTTGGATTCCCCCAAAGGGGTTCACTATACCGTGGTTTGGACGGTTTATTGGTCAAATTATTGCCTGAAGCGGAAATATCGAACTAGTTGCAGCAATGCGGTGTCAAAATATCAACACTTACAGCGAGACCAGGCGTGGGTCGGAACAGAGCCGTTCGGATTTCCGTTTGCTGCGTTAGCGCTGTGTGGAAATTTACTTTGTAGATGTAGCAACTCGGTGTCTGGAAGGGCTGATCAGCGGCGCGGGGAAAAGGTTTGTTGCCCTTCAACTTAGAGCGCGTAAGAAAAGGGGACGCAGAACTGTTCGTGTACACAGCATTATGAGCCGCTTTGGCATTTGAAACGTAACCATTTACACTTGAATCACTGGAGTCAGACTCCGCTCTGCAGCAGACTATGCGCATAATTTTTCAGACAAAACCCCGCAGAAAGAACAAAACATTAATGTAACAGGACATCAAACAGAAAGCACAGCTCTTTCTTCTGCCGGATTTGTGGCTCTTAAAAGTGCCGTTTGTTCTTGGTGGAGAGGTAGTTTACGCGCGCTCCCGCCGGATACGGCGGGCCAGCTGGGATGTCTTTGGGCATGATGGTTACACGCTTGGCGTGGATGGCGCACAGGTTGGTGTCCTCAAAGAGCCCCACCAGGTAAGCCTCGCTGGCCTCCTGCAGGGCCATGACGGCCGAGCTCTGGAAGCGCAGGTCTGTCTTGAAGTCCTGAGCGATCTCCCGCACCAGGCGCTGGAAGGGCAGTTTGCGGATGAGCAGCTCGGTGGATTTCTGGTAGCGCCGGATCTCTCTCAGAGCCACGGTGCCGGGCCTGTAGCGATGAGGCTTCTTCACTCCGCCCGTGGCTGGAGCGCTCTTCCGCGCCGCTTTGGTCGCCAGCTGTTTGCGAGGAGCTTTCCCTCCGGTCGATTTGCGCGCTGTCTGCTTGGTCCGGGCCATTCTCCTTCAACAGTGGGAGCACAGTGTGAAATACAGGGACTGACTGACGGTGCAGCTCTGGGATCGGCTTTTAAAGCATTGATGAAGGGCCGGCCCACAGCCTCTGAATGGATGGAGCAGAGATGTCACTCACGGTGTCCCATCCCTGCGAGTGGCTGCAGGGTTTGTCAGCACCAGGCGGCAGTTTCAGATGGTTTGAGGCCGGGGGGGGGGGGGGGGGGGAGAGGAAGGGAGGGGCGATACAGAGATTTGTGACCTGCGGGTGGGGTGGGTTAAGCTCAGCCAACCAGAGAGCACACATTCCATGAGTGTTATTGGTTGAGGATAGATTTTCAAATTGCCCGCCAATTTCGGAGCAGTCGGTAAACGAGGGCAGTCTTTTTTTCTTATCATTCTGATTCATCCTGTTTCTGTCAACATCATATCAAATTCACTTAAACTTGTCCCTTTAAATAATTGACCGAATATGCGGCGCGGATTTACAGACCGGATCCCGGTGCAGAGGGAATTTGGCTCTGCCCGTGACTGGAAATAAACGAATGTTACTCAGGGAACGGTTTGGAGTCGACCCTCCTGTTGCTGCATTAATCACGAGGTACATTGGGAAAAGGGAAGCTGACATCGCCTTGTGTATGATCTTTTACTGTCGGCTGTCGATATTCTATGCATCTCTAATGAACGCGGGGATCAAGCAAAACACTTTTGTGTTCAGTTGCCGAACAATAACAAGTTTCATAAAGCACATTACAATCTGCATCTCCTGGGCACTGCTATCACTGTGAGGCTGTCGGCGGCTCTGAGAAGAGCCTTTGTTTTGGTTTCGAATAAAGGGAGTAGGTATTTGCCGCCGAACGCGTAGAGTGCGGCCCCGGCGTTTAACAGCGTACACCACATCCATGGCAGTGACCGTCTTGCGCTTGGCAAGCTCCGTGTAGGTGACCGCGTCCCTGATCACATTCTCCAGGAAAACATTCAGCAATCCGCGGGTCTCCCCTTAGATTAGACACGAGATCCGCTTGACCGCCACGCCGAGCCAAGCGGCGGATAGCTGGCTTGGTGATGCCCTGAATGTTATCGTGAAGCACTTCCCAGTGCCCCTTTCCCTCTGCCAGACATGATCTATTTCACGAGTCAAACTGCTGCTGTCTCCTTTTTTTACACAGCACCCGACGTGAGAGAGAGAGGGGGTAAGATATAGAGAGAGGGAGACGGGGGATAGAGATGGGTGAGAGAGAGAAGGGGAGAGGGAGCGGGAGAGAGAAAAAGTGAGAGGGAGAGAGGAAGTGGGAGGATGGGGTGGGGGGAGAGGTACCATTCCACAGTAAAGGCTAGTCAGTGTTATTATGTCAAATTATTTGTCTCCTTCCAGTTCTCCCAGAGCCCGTTCCTTCTGCCCACAATGCCCACCCCTACCCGGTGCAGCAGTTTACAGTCGCTTTAGCACGGATGTTTTGAGTAACATACTGAGTTGGAGCTTGGGCTCTGAGGGGGGGGGGGTCTGTCAGTGTCATTTGTGTCTCATGGCTTTGAATGGAGCCTGAAGCCAAACGCATGCCCAGTCCGATTGAGACTTGGCCCGGTCATACTATTGTGTTTTATTCCAGACACTGGATACCGGGAGGAGGGTTGGGGGTGTAGTGAATGTGAGCGAGTTACGAGGGAGCCCCGTAATTTAATGATTCCCCTCTGGCACTGGTTCTTTCCTTATAGATGTGGGTGGTTCTGAGATGAGTCTTAAACGGCACCTTCTCCCTTACCGGTCTTGAATGATCCGAGGGATTGGTCTGAACCAGGGAACCGTTTGCTAATTTCCTCTTTGATGCCCATCTTGATCATGTGGCGGGACTTCTCCACATCGACGCCCTTGGCGGCCAGACCCTTCTTTGTCACAAAAAAGACATCCTCGGCGATCGTGGCAATCCGCCACAATCTTGTCGATCTTGTCGCCCAGCTTGGGACCGGCTGCCTTGGTCCGGACGGGCGCCCTCTTCTTGGGAGCCTTGGTTTGATCGGCGGAGGCGGCTGGAGGAGCCGCATCGGCGGCTGCTGCCTCGGTCATGTCGGCGACACTGCACAAGCTCTCTCTGATACTAAAGACCAAAGATCCTATAGGGAGGTTTCACGGCAGTCGGGTCACGACCCCATGACCCGTACTGTTGCTACGCTACGCCAAATGGATTACACGCGATGAACTGCAGGCAGGCACTTACCATTGTTTCCAGCGTAGCGGGCCTGTTAAAACCCGCCGAAATGGTCAATTTTTGCGCTGTAAATAATTATGGAAATCGGGATAAGCGTGAGACATTTAGCCAACTTCAGAATTCAAAAGTGAGGAGAAATGACGGTAGATAGAAGCGAGAGCTGAAGGGACAACAACAGCTTGTCGAACATTGGCCGTTTGCTCACTGCATTTCATCAACTAAGGCATTATTTGTGTTTTTTCTTGATTCCTTTGGCATCTAAAAAGTTTCAGAAGGGATAATCGCCCCTGGTTCTTGTGGGTTTTTACATACAAAAATAAAACGCCTCTGAAGCAAAATTTACAACCAGATTTACCACTTCTGAGTCTTTTTAGATACCAAAGAAATAAAAACAAAAACAAATAATGCCTTGCCGTTAATGAAATGCAGCGAACAAACGCGATAAATCCCGATATTTTCAATTCCGATATCTGCACGGCCAATGTTCGCCAAGCATTTTAGCTGCTGTTGTCCCTTCAGCTCTCGCTTCTCTTTACCTTCATTTCGCTTCACTTTTGGAATTCTGAAGTTGGGTACATGTCTCTCACACTTACCCCGACTTCCACAATTTTTTACAGCGAAAAAATTCAACATTTTGGCGGTTTTTAACAGGTAGGAAAGTACGCGTTTCTTGTATTAATAACATATACCGGAAGTGAAGGCTGTCTTCCAGATGGATTGAGAGGCCCCGTGCGTCAAGCACTATGACCCGGTGACCTTTCGTGAAACCTCCCTATAGCGGACACCAACCTTGCTATAGGGGGTACACAAAAATGCTGGAGAAACTCAGCGGGTGCAGCAGCATGTATGGAGCGAAGGAAATAGGCAACGTTTCGGCCCGAAACCCTTCTACAGACTCTTCAGACCAACCTTGCTATAGGGGGGTTGCACGTAAGGTCATCGGGTCAAAGGGCGTGACGCACGGAGCAGCTCAATCCATGTGGAGGACATGGGAGCTTCCGGCACACATGTTAACACACGGAACGCGTACCTTCTTACCTATTACAAAACCGCCGAAATTGTAATTTTTTGCGCTATAAATAGTTGTGGGTGCTGTCATTGAAAGCGGGAAGGTTTGTTCTGAACCCGAGCACCAAGGTGTAAGCGGCCAAAGGAGCGCATCCCTCGGGACAGCACCCACTTTCCCCCACGGGTCAGCGCTGTCCGGCCACGGCCGCCCTCCGCCCCATCTCCCCTTGTGGTCCGCACTGTCACGGGCTGTGGGTCGGCAGCGCCCACACCCGGGGTCGTAGTGGGGTCGGTGTCGGAGCGGGGCCCCAGCTCCAGGTAACTTCAGCTTCAGCAGAGTTGGGAACGGTCTGCTCCCTCTGCCCAAAGATCGTATAGCTCGCTATAGGATCTTTGCCTCTGCCCACCCAGAGTCACTGATCGCGCTGCACCGACACCCCGACCTCTTCCTCCTCCTCCCTTACAAAGGAATTGTAAGGGTAAAAAGACCCTAATAGGACTTATCCACAGCCGCCCAAATAGGAGCCTGGATATAGGGTGCAAGTTGAATCAGGAGTTAAAATTGGCATGTAGTAAAGGTCAAGTCAAGTGAGTTTATTGTCTCGTGTCCCTGATAGGACAATGAAATTCTTTGTCTCGTGTCCCTGATAGGACAATGAAATTCTTGCTTTGTTTCAGCACAACAGAACATAGTAGGCATTGACTACAAGGCATTGTATAAATATATACACACATGAATCAATATACTGATAAAGTGCACATAACAGTTAATTGGCTAATAAAGTTCAGTGTTTTGTCCGAGCCAGGTTTAATAGCCTGATGGCTGTGGGGAAGTAGCTATTCCTGAACCTGGTCGTTGCAGTCGTCAGGCTCCTGTACCTTCTACCTGAAGGTAGTAGGGAGATGAGTGTGTGGCCAGGATGGTGTGGGTCCTTGATGATACTACCAGCCTTTTTGAGGCAGCAACTGTGATAGATCGCCTCAATGGAGGGGAGGTCAGATCCGATGATGGAATGGGCAGTGTTTACTACTTTTTGTAGTCTTTTCCTCTCCAGGGCGCTCAAGTTGCCGAACCAAGCCACGATGCAACCGGTCAGCATGCTCTCTACTGTGCACCTGTAGAAGTTAGAGAGAGTCCTCCTTGACAAACCGACTCTCCGTAATCTTCTCAGGAAGTAGAGGCGCTGATGTGCTTTCTTAATAATGGCATCAGTGGTCTCGGACCAGGAAAGATCTTCAGAGATGTGCACGCCCAGGAATTTGAAACTCTTGACCCTTTCAACCATCTGATATAAATGCGACTGTGGGTCCCCATCCTACTCCTTCCAAAGTCCACAATCAGTTCCTTGGTCTTGCTGGTGTTGAGGGCCAGGTTATTGTGCTGGCACCATATGGACAGTTGCTAGATCTCTCTTCTATACTCTGACTCATCCCCATCAATGATACGTCCCACAACAGTGGTGTCGTCAGCAAACTTGATGATGGAGTTCGCACTATGACCGGCTACGCAGTCATGAGTATAGAGTGAGTACAGCAGGGGGGCTGAGCACGTAGCCTTGAGGTGCTCCCGTGCTGATTGTTATCGAGTCTGACACATTTCCACCAATACGAACAGACTGTGGTCTGATAGTGAGGAAGTCGAGGATCCAATTGCAGAGGGATGCGCAGAGACCCAGTTCAGCGAGTTTGGTAACCAGCTTGGAGGGGATGATTGTATTAAATGCCGAGCTGTAATCGATGAATAACAGCCTGACATATGAGTTTTTGATGTCCAAGTGGTCCAGAGCGGAGTGGAGGGCCAGCGAGATCGCATCCACCGTTGATCTGTTGTGGCGGTAAGCGAACTGCAGTGGGTCCAGGTTTTTGTCGAGGTAGGAGTTGATCTGTGCCATGATCAACCTCTCAAAGCACTTCATCACCACAGGCGTTAGTGCCACAGGTCGATAGTCATTGAGGCACGTCATCTTACTCTTCTTGGGCACTGGTATAATTGATGCCCTATTGAAGCAGGTGGCAACCTCAGACCTCAGAAGTGAGAGGTTGAAAATGTCCGTAAAAACTCCAGCCAGTTGGTCCGCACAGGTTTTTAGAACACGACCAGGTATACCATCAGGTCCAGGCGGTTTTTGAGGGTTCACCCCTCTGAAGGATTTATTGACGTCGGCCTCTGTGACTGAGACTGAAATACCATCACAGCGAATGGGAGCTCGGGAAGGCACACGGTTGTTACGCTACGGTTGTTATGGGAGATTTCCACATACAGGGAGACTGGGAAAATCAGTTTGGTACTGAACCCCAAGAAAGGGAGTTTGTGGGGTGCCTCTGTGATGGATTCTTAGAGCAGCATCTATTGGATAAAGGGGACTATGGAGCCATGAGGGAGGAGCTGGCCAAAGTTGACTGGAAAGATACCCTAGCAGGGATGACAGTGCAACAATAATGGCAGCTATTTCTGGGAATAATACAGAAGGTGCAGGATCAGTTTATTCCAATGAGGAAGAACAATCCTAAGGGGAGAAAGGGGAGAAAGGGGCGACCGTGGCTAACAGTATAAAAATAAAAGTTAAGAAGTACAACATAGCAAAGATGAGCGGGAAGCAAGAGGATTGGGTAATGTTTAAAGAGCAACAGAAGATAACTAAAAAGGCTATACAGGGAGAAAAGATGAGGTACAAAGGTAAGCTATACAAGAATATAAAGAATAGTAAAAGCTTCTTTAGGTATGTGAAAAGGAGAAAAATAGTTAAGACCAAAGTTGGACCCTTAAAGACTGAAAAGGGTGAATTTATTATGGGGAACAAGGAAATGGCAGATGAGTTGAACAGGTACTTTGGATCCGTCTTCACTAAGGAGGACACGAACAATCTTCATGATGTACTAGTGGCCAGAGGATCTGGGGTGACGGAGGAACTGAAGGAAATCCACATTATGCAGAATGGTGTTGGGTAGACTGATGGGACTGAAGGCTGATAAATCCCCAGGGCCTGATGGTCTGCATCCCAGGGTACTTAAGTAAGTGGCTCTAGAAATCGTGGATGCATTGGTGATAATTTTCCAATGTTCGATAGATTCAAGATCAGTTCCTGTGTATTGGAGGGTAGCTAATGTTATTCCACTTTTTAAGAAAGGTGGGAGAGAGAAACCAGGGAATTATAGACCTGTTAGCCTGACATCGATGGTGGGGAAGATGCTGGAGTCAATTATAAAAGATGAAAGAGCGGCACATTTGGATAGCAGTAATAGGATCGGTCTGAGTCAGCATTCATTTATGAAGGGGAAATCATGCTTGACTAATCTTCTTTTTTTTTTTGAGGATGTAACTAGGAAAATGGACAAGGGAGAGCCAGTGGATGTAGTGTAGCTGGAGTTTCAGAAAGCATTTGATAAGGTCCCACATAGGAGATTACTGGCAACATTAGAGCACATGGTCAAGTCAAGTCAAGTTTATTCGTCACATACACATATGAGATGTGCAGTGAAATGAAAAGTGGCAATGCTCGCGAATTGTGCAAAAAACAAACAAACAAACTACAAACAGAATATTCACATATTACATATTTGTGGGAGGGAGGGAAGAAAAGGAAAAAACCCCAGCAATTTAAAAAAGACACAACACAATAGTATAAAGGTACAGTAAAGTTAGTCGCTGGAGAGATAGGTGTTTACAGTCCTAATGGCCTCTGGGACGAAACTCCTTCTCATCATCTCCGTTCTCACAGTATGGCAACGGAGGTGTTTGCCTGACCGTAGCAGGTGGAACAGTCCGTTGCTGGGGTGGAAGGGGTCTCCCATGATCTTGTTGGCTCTGGAGTTGCACCTCCTGATGTATAATTCCTGCAGAGGGGCGAGTGAAGTTCCCATAGTGCATTCGGCCGAACGCACTTCTCTCTGCAGAGCCTTCTTATCCTGGGCAGATCAGTTCCCAAACCAAATCGTGATATTTCCGGACAAGATGCTTTCCACAGCCGCTGAGTAGAAGCACTGGAGGATCCTCAGAGACACTATGAATTACCTCAATTGCCTGAGGTGGTAAAGGCGCTGCCTTGCCTTACTCACGAGTGCTGCAGCCTGTGATGTCCATGTCATATCCTCAGATATGTGGACTCCCAGGTATTTAAAACAGGTCACCCTATCCACAGTATCCCCATTTATCTTCAATGGTGTGTACGTCCTCGGATGATGTGCCCTCCTAAAGTCCACGATCAGCTCCTTAGTTTTTTTTATATTTAAGAGGAAGCTGTTGTTCTGACACCAGAGTGCCAGATCAACCACCTCCTCCTGGTAGGCCTTCTCATCGTTATCGGAGATCAGGCCCACCACCACAGTGTCATCAGCAAACTTGATTATAGAGTTGGAGCTGAACCTGGCCACAGTCATGTGTGTACAGGGAGTACAGTAGGGGGCTGAGGACGCAACCCTGGGGGGATCCTGTGCTCAGGGTGAGGGACTTCGATGTATTTCCTCCCACATTGACTACCTGGGGCCTGGTGGTGAGAAAGTCCAGGACCCAGGCACACAGGGGGATGTTGAGCCCCAATTCCAGCAGCTTCTCGGCCAGTCTGGTGGGGACTATCGTGTTGAAGGCTGAACTGTAGTCTATGAACAGCATCCTCACATAGCCCCCTTCTGGCTGTCAAGATGAGAGAGAGCGGTGTGCAGAACCTAGGAGACCGCATCGTCTGTGAATCTGTTCGGACGGTATGCGAATTGTAGCGAGTCCATGTTGCGAGGGAGGAAGGCGCAGATGTGTTTCTTGACCACCCTCCCGAGCTATCCTGTTTGTACTCCTGCAGCAGGAAAATGGCAGCGTGGTCAGATTTACCTAGGGGAGGGAGTGAAACGGCCTTGTAGCCCTTCCAGAACGGCGTATAGCAGTGGTCCAATGTTCTTTCCCCCCTGGTGGCACACGTGATGTGTTGGTAAAAGTTCGGCATGACCTTCTTGAGATTTGATTTATTAAAATCTCCAGCCACCACCATTGTAATGTGCTTTATGAAACTTTAGTTATTGTTCGACCCAAAGAATATCGGCAGCCGACAGTAAAAGATCAAACTCAAGGCGATGTCAGTTGCCCCTTTACCGATATACCTCATGAATAATGCAGCAACAGGAGGGTCGATTCAAAACCGATCTCTGGGTAACAGATGCTTATTTCCAGTCACGAGCAGAGCTGAATTCCGTCTGCACCGGGATCCGGTCTGTAAATTCGCGCTGCATATTCAGTGAATGATTTAAGCGAGTAATTAATGTGGATTTGATATTAAATTGTCAAAAACGGAATTCATATCGAATTATAAATAAAATACTGCCCTCGGTTCCCGGCTGCTATGAAAATGGCGGGAATTGGAAATTCAACCCGTAACCAATGATACTGCAGTCCGTGCTCTCTGGTTGTCTGAGCTTCCCCATCACCCGCCAGTCACAAATCTCTGTGACCGCCCCCTACCCCCCCCCCCCCCCCCCACCTGGTGCTGACAAACCTGCAGCCACTCGCAGGGATGGGACACCATGAGTGACATCTCTGCTCCAGCCATTCAGAGGCTGTGGGCCGGCCCTTCACCAACGCTTTAAAAGCCTGTCCCTGAGCCGGCTCCGACATCCAGTCCTTGTATTTCACACTGTTCTCCCACTGTTGAAGGAGAATGGCCCGGACCAAGCAGACAGCGCGCAAATCGACCGGAGGGAAAGCTCCTCGCAAACAGCTGGCGACCAAAGCGGCGCGGAAGAGCGCTCCAGCCACGGGCGGAGTGAAGAAGCCTCATCGCTACAGGCCCGGCACCGTGGCTCTGAGGGAGATCCGGCGCTACCAGAAATCCACCGAGCTGCTCATCCGCAAACTGCCCTTCCAGCGCCTGGTCCGGGAGATAGCTCAGGACTTCAAGACAGACCTGCGCTTCCAGAGCTCGGCCGTCATGGCCCTGCAGGAAGCCAGCGAGGCTTACCTGGTGGGGCTCTTTGAGGACACCAACCTGTGCGCAATCCACGCCAAGCGAGTCACCATCATGCCCAAAGACATCCAGCTGGCCCGCCGCATCCGCGGGGAGCGCGCCTAAACTCCACCTTTCCACCAAGAACAAACGGCTCTTTTAAGGGCCACTAATCCGGCAGAAGAAAGAGCTGTGGCTTTCTGTTGTCCTTTTACATCAATGTTCTGTCCTTTCTGAGGAATTTTATCTGAATTGATGCCGCAGAGACTGCTGCTGAGTGGAGTCTGATTTCAGTGATTCAAGTGTAACTGGTGTCGATGTAAATACCAACGCGGCTCATAATGGTGTGTACACGACCAGCCCCTGTTCGCTCTGCGCCCCCTTTTCTCACGCGCTCCGGGTTCACGGACAACAAATGTCTTTATTACGCACTTTCCACGCGCGCACCTCAGTCGCTGATCAGTCCTTCCACAGACACAGTTACACCATCTCCATAGTGATGAGGCCGGTTGGAGGGACAAAGGCGGCGACCAGATACACCAACTCCAAGTAACGACCCACACGGCGCTGACGCTGCTAACGGAAATCCTAACGGCTCTGCTCATGCACGGTCTCACTGAAAGTGTTGCGCTGATATTTGGACACCGCATTGATGCAACTGGTTCGATATTTCATTCGCAGGCGATAGTTCTCATTCTGTTTAGTTTGAGTCAAATTAGCCGTTCAGTGTATCCGCTCTCGTATGAAACGCCAGGACTTACACACATTCCACGTTATGTCCCTCCAGTTCCCATGAATAAAGCCAACATCTTCCCCACACAAAGCGCGCCGCTTCTATCCGGGTTTCTACACAGTCCGCATTCTCTCCGTCAGATACACGGAGCTCTCTCCCAACGGGGTGCAGTGAGTGGGGAGCGGGGGAATTTCAGAAAGGTCGAAAGCAAAAATGTATAAATCCGCAGAGGGAAAATGTAATCTACTTTAATTTGTGTGACGACTCCAATTACTGGAAATACTTTAACCGGTCAAACAGCATTTGAGGAGGGAAGGAATAGGCGACATTTCGCCGACACGAATCTGTGTGTCTCCATGACCTAATGCCACCCAGACTGTTCGACACCAGACCGGTATTTTGACACCAATCCACAATACAACCGATCACCAATGTAACAAAATGTTCATTGACTGCTGCAGGATGCAATATAATTAATGGAAAATCTCATCGGCCCCAGTTAACAGTAATCGGTTTTATTCGTCACATTGCACGTAAAGTGCAAGTGAAATGAATTTGCCAGCAGCGGTACAATGATGAAAAACACACAAAAACACACACAAAATTTAACACAAACATCCACCAATCATCACTGTGGTGGAAGGCACAAAATTTGGCCAGTCCTCCATTTCCCCCCGTGGTGGGGACCTCAACCCTCCGCAGCCGTTGCTGCGAGTGTCAAGAAGTAGACAGGTAAAAGTCCAGGTAAGTACAGAATCGGCTCTTCCCCACCGGAGACCGCGGCTTCAGGTTGGTGTAGGCCGCAGGCCGGCGGTCGGAGATTTTTAAAGTCCCCGCCGCGCCGCAGCCAGAAACACCGCAGGGCCGGCGGTCGAAGCTCCCCTCCAGGGGTGATGGTAAGTCCACGCCGAGCCCGCGGTAGAAGTGGGCCGCGGGCCGACGGTCAGAGCTTCTTCTGCTGCCGGGTCCCCATGATGGATCTCAGGCTGCGGACGCCGTGCCAGCTGGAGCTCTGCAGACCGCGGCTTCAGGCTGCCGCGGGCCAGCGAACGGAGCACTCCCCTCCGGCGAGGGCTCGCCCGCTCCACGCCGAGAGTCCGCGCTGCTCCCGCCGCTGAAGCCCCGGGCTCGTCTCCGGGAAAGGCCGCCCGGTCCTTGATGTTAGGCCACGGGGGAGGCGACCTGGAAAAAGTCGCCTCACCGTGGAGGAGGCGACCGAAATGGTTTCCCCCTTCCCCCCACCACAAAGAAACATTAAAACCATACATTAAAACACACTAACATTTTTTTTTTAAAAGTTGAAAAAACTAACACGCTGCCGGCTTGCAGCGCCCCACCGACCTATAACAAATTATAATTAATCAGATGTCGTGGTCAATGCTCCTTCTGCGAGGCGGTGTGCGGCTCTTAGAAGAGCCTTTGTTTTGTGTTCGAATAAAGACGTGGTTATTTAGCCGCCGAACCCGTAGAGAGTGCGGCCCTGTCGTTTCAGAGCGTACACCACATCCATGGCAGTGACCGTCTTTCGCTTGGCGTGCTCGGTGTAGGTGACCGCGTCCCTGATCACATTCTCCAGAAAAACCTTCAGCACCCCGCGGGTCTCCTCGTAGATCAGACCCGAGATCCGCTTTACCCCGCCACGCCGAGCCAGGCGGCGGATAGCTGGCTTGGTGATGCCCTGGATGTTATCGCGAAGCACTTTGCGGTGCCGTTTTGCTCCGCCTTTGCCTAATCCTTTGCCTCCTTTCCCTCTGCCAGACATGATGCTGCTTTACTGGAGTAGCTGCTCAGTGACAAGCCAACTATTGCTGTCTTCTTTTATACGCAGCGCCCCGACCTGCCGGGGAAATGCAAAGAAAGAGTATGGAGGGGAATAGGCAGAATCCGAGTGACAGACAGAAAGAGAGACGTCACTCGTCTTTCATCTCCGCCCTCGGTTTTTTGCAACCGCCCATTTTGCAACAGGATGACGCCCCTCAGACCTAGATTTTGCCGATGACATTGCACTACTAGCAGAGTCGAGACAAATCCTTAAAGAGATAACTGGAATGCATCAAAGGTTAGATTAAAGATCAGCTCCTAGAAGACAAAGACCATGCAGACAGGAGACCAGCAGCCAATAGACCAACTGATAATCAATGGGGAACCTGTGGAAAACGTCACAAGATTTACCTATCTTGGCAGCATGTTCAAAATAGATGGAGATAATAATATTTAATAATAATAATATTTGTATTTATATAGCACTTTTCAATCAAATCACTTGAAACCAAAGTGCTTTACAGAGAATTATCCATATCCATATGTTGATATCAACATATCAACATTCACACGCAGGCAAAGGTGGGTGAAGTGTCTTGCCCAAGGACACAACGACAGTATGCACTCCAAGCGGGATTCGAACCGGCTACCTTCCGGTTGCCAGCCGAACACTTAGCCCATTGCGCCATCTGTCAAGATGTAGAGGTCAACATCAACTCCTGAATTCGTAAAGCTGCATCCGTCTTCAGAGAAATGCACCTAATGTAGCGGCGCCACCTCGTGCATGCAGATATCGAACCCGGCGTTCGGAAGCCGCGGTCACGTGATCTGGGAGGGGCCGTTGTTTTCGCGCGATTTTCCATTGGCGCGAGTGAGTTCAGTGCTGATCACGAATGTGGTCAGACGTGTTTGACAAACCTGTGTACTGCAACTTATTTTCGAATAAAGTTTTTGGTTGAAACTCCAGTAGTCGTTTCTCAAACCGCTAAATTGGTGACCCCGACCTGTCTAGCCGTCGTTAGACAGAAGAATTATGCAGGAAGAAGGTCCTTCTGCAGAATCGGCCAGCATGAGGCAAGGCTCACCGGCTTTCAAACTGCCAGCCTTTTGGACTGAGCAACCTCAAGTGTGGTTCACCCTTGTGGAAGCGCAATTCCTTTTTTGAATAATATTTTTATTGGAGGCAAATACATATCATATTGAAATCATTACATGTATTTGATTACTACATTACTAATATCAAACATTATTCGTGTTGTCTCCAATAGTTTTTTTTTTTTTAATATTGATAGAAAATAAGAAAGAAAGAAAATAAAAAGACAAAAAAGACAAAGAAAAAAAAAAAGAAAGAGATAATAAAGAAGAATGGAATAACTTACTAAAAATACTTCTTTAGAGATATATTCGTACATTTCAAAGTATAACTTTTCATCTAATCCTTGGCTCGAGTTTTAGTCAGGTTCTCGTGTTGTACCATTCTGACCCTTCAAATAATCAATAAATGGAGACCATGTTCTGATAAATAATTCTTGTTTGTCCAATAGGACAAATCTAATTCTTTCCAAATGTAAGGTCTCCGACATTTCTATAATCCACATTTTAATTGTGGGGTTTATAGGACCTTTCCAAAATTTTAGTATTAATTTTTTTCCAGTTATTATACTATAATGAATAAAGTTTCTTTGAGTTGTTGTAAATGTTTGATTTTGTTCTAATATTCCTAGTATTATAAATTTTGAATCAGGATCCAATTGAGTGTTGACAACTAGATATTATTCTAAAAATATTTGCCCAGAATTTTTTTATTTTTATACAATTCGCAAATGTATGAGTTAAGTTAGCATCTAAATGTTGACATTTATCACAAATAGGGGAGATATGTGGGAAGATTCTATTTAGTTTTGTTTTAGAATAATGTAATCTATGTAGTACTTTGAATTGTATTAGAGAGTGTCTGGCATTTAATGAACATTGATGTATGTGTTGTAAACTTTCTTCCCAAGTATCTTTCGTTATTGTTTGATTTAGTTCCTTTTCCCATGTTTGCCTATATAAGTCCGTCGATGGTATCTCACTATCTAATAAGATATTATATATGTGAGATATTAATTTTTCTGTATTAGGATGTTTATTCAAACAGTCATCAAGGATTTCTGAATCTCTAGTTCTAAAGTTTTGAGTATTTGCTTTAACATAATCAATTTGTAGATATCTGAAAAAATCATTTAAATGGAGTCCATATGTGCCTTTCTTATAAAGTTGTCCCATCATTTTAATTCCATAATTTTTCCATTGTATGAAACCTTTATCCAACCAAGAAGGTTTAAATAAAGGGTTATTCACAATGGGAAGAAAAAGTGATAAATTATCCAATTTATTTTAATTTTTTTATTTTTTTATTAGAAGTATTTTACATTACAGTAATCTGCAATAACGTAAGTTTATACAGTTCTTGTACCACTTCTTATTTTAAACTTTAATAGGAAAAAAGGATAGAAAGAGTTAATAAAGATAGTCAGTGAGTAAATGAAAGAGTGGTCCAGGAACACCCGTATGAACCTAAACCACAAGAAATAGTTCAAAAAGAAAAGAAAAAAACCAAAAGGAGGAAAAAGAAAAAAGAAAGTAAGATTGGACATTATGAGAGGGATGTACCTACTTCTTATCTTTACTCACCCCTCGCCAGGTCCTAAAACCATTTATTATCAACATTTTGTTGCACCCTATGTTTGTAATAAGTCGATATATGGAGACCAAATCTTTTGGGATTGGTCTTGTTTACCTGCTAGGAGGAATCTCATATCTTCTAGGTGTAACAATTCCGACATATTAGAAGTCCACATTTTTATTGTTGGCGTAAGAGCATTTTTCCAAAATTTCAGTATCAGTTTTTTTGCCGTTAACTTGCTTCTATTGTTCCAAAAATAATCAATTCTGCATTCGGTTTCAGTTTTATTTTAAATAATTTAGTGAAAATTTCAAAAAATTAATTCCATAATTTTTTAATTTTTATACAAAAAACAAAAGAATGTGCTATAGTTGATTCTTGGATTAGGCATTTATCACAGATAGCAGAGGTGTTTGGGTAAAATTTACTTAATTTAGCTTTTGAATAGTATAATCTATGTAAAATTTTAAATTGAATCAGAGTATGTCTTACATTAATCGAGCATATATGCACATATAATAGGTGTTTATCCCAACTCTCTTTCGAGATTTTTATAGCTAGTTCCTGTTCCCATTCTCTTCTAATCCCATCCGATGATGGAATTTCTATGTTTAAAATGGAATTGTATAGGCATGATATTAAATTAGCTGATTCCGCTTTTATATTCATTATCCCATCTAATAGGTCAGGAGACATATTTTGATATTCTCGTGTATACTTTTTCAAATAGTCACGTATTTGAAAATATTTGAAATATTGATTACTATTCAAGTTGTATTTAAGTTGTAGTTGGTGAAATGTTAAAAAACTTCCATTATCATACATATCTCCAAACGTTTTAATTCCTACTCTTTCCCAATTTATAAAAGCTCTATCTATCATAGAAGGTTTAAACGAAGGGTTATTCATTATAGGGAGAGAAGTGATAGATTTCTTAATTTTAACGTTAATTTTATTTGTTTCCAAATTCTAATTGTACTATGAATAATTGGATTTTTACTATATATTGTATTCTTCATTTTTGTTGGTGAGAGAAGGATCGCTCCTATATTAAAAGGGGAACAGTCCTCTCTCTCCATTACTATCCACTCCATCAGCTGGGCCGAATTGTCCAACAGGTGAATCATACTTTTGACATTTGTGGCCCAATAATAATATAAAAAATTGGGGAGTGATAATCCACCAAATTCTTTAGGTTTACACAAATGTTTTCTTTGGATTCTGTAGAATTTATAGTCCCATATAAAGTTTGTAATATCAGCATCCAATTAAAAATATATATATATTGGTATGTATATCGGTATTGACTGGAATAGATATAAAATTTGTGGTAAAAAGATCATTTTTATAGCATTTATTCGGCCTATAAGAAACATCGGGAGGGTTTTCCAGAATTTAATCAGTGTGTTTAGTTTATTGAGTAAGGGCATATAGTTTGCATTAAATAAAGATTTATATTTATATTTCAATTCCCAAATATTTAAATTTTTCTGAAGCGATTTTAAAAGGGAATTTTAATAGGTGTGTCGGTTCTTGAGGTTTAATCGTCATAATTTCACTTTTATTCCAATTTATTCTATATCCTGAAAAGGATCCAAATTCCTCTATTAAATTTAATATATTTGGTATACTAATTTGTGATTTTGTGATATATAGTAGTACATCATCTGCATATAAAGATATCTTATTATTTGAGTATTTTGTATTGTACCCATGAATGTTTGGATGTATCCTAATACTTTCCGCTAACGGTTCTATTACAAGAGCAAATAGCAGAGGTGATAATGAACAACCCTGTCTATTTCCCCTTGATAACTGAAATTTCGAGGACAAAATATTATTAGTTAATATTCTGGCAGTAGGCCTATCATATAATAATTTTAACCAAGTGATAAAATTCTCTCCCACTTGAAATGTTTGCAATACTTTAACCATATAATCCCATTCCACTTGATCAAATGCTTTTTCTGCGTCCAGTGAAATAATTGATAAGTCTTGTTCTTCGGTTTTATGTGAGTGCATTATATTAAACAGACGTCTCAGGTTATTGCTTGAGTATCTTGGGTATAAACCCTGTTTGATCCGGATTTATTAATTTACTAACATAGTTACTTAATCTTCTAGCTAATGTTTTCGTTAATATTTTTTGATCTGTATTTAACAGCGCAATAGCTCTATAAGAACCCGGATCTTCTAAACCTTTACCTTTTTTAGGTATAAGTGTAATCGTTGATTCCGCTAATGTTTCTGGAAGTGTATGTTCTTTAAAAGCATAAGTATACATTTTGTGTAGTCGTGGTGTTATTATCTCATAAAATCTTTTATAAAATTCATTACTAAAACCATCTGGTCCTGGTGTTTTTCCATTCTTTAATGTATTTATTGTTTCTTCTATTTCCTTAGTTGAGACTTGTGCACCTAATTCCTCTTGTTCACTCAAATTGAGTTTTGGGAGTTTACAATTATCCAGAAACTCTCTAACTTTGGTACTATCTGCTACCGCTATAGAGTATACTCATAGATGTATATAAGTTTTGATAAAATTGAGCGAATCGTTTATTAATATCCTTAGGTACTGTTAACAATTCCCCTTTATCTGATTTAATCTTTAAAATCGTGTGATCCTTTTCCCGTTTTTTCAGTTGTCGAGCCAGAAGTTTGTGTGGTTTATCCCCAAATTCAAAATTTTCCTGTTTTTAATTTGAAATAATCTAGATGTATATAAGTTTTGATAAAATTGAGCGAATCTTTTATTAATATCCTTAGGTACTGTTAACAATTCCCCTTTATCTGATTTAATCTTTAAAATCGTGTGATCCTTTTCCCGTTTTTTCAGTTGTCGAGCCAGAAGTTTGTGTGGTTTATCCCCAAATTCAAAATGTTCCTGTTTTGTAATTTGAAATAATCTAATAACATTTGCTGATAATATTTTGTTTAATTTAAATTTCATTATTGTTATTTTATTATGTTTGTCTATAGTAGGCTCTTTAGCATTATCTAATTCCAATTCTCTAATTCGTTCTTCCAACTGCCTATGTTCTTTCTTATTCCTTTTATTTACAAAAGCTTGGTATGAGATTATAGATACTCTAATAACTGCTTTGAATGATTCCCATAGTAGAAATGGTGACGTCTCTGGGGTGTCATTATTCTTTACAAAAAGTTCCATCTGTAGTTTTAAATATATTTCCCCTTGTGGGTCATTTAAGATTTGAGGATTAAACCTCCAAAACGATTTATTAGAAGGCATTCCTTCTAATTTTTTTTAAAAAAGTTAACGGGGAGTGATCAGAAATTATACTATTGTGATATTTTGGATTCAATATATAGGGAATTAGTTTTGTATCCACTAAAAAATAGTCGATACGTGAATAGGTTTTATGTACCATTGAATAAAACGAGTATTCCCTTCCGACAGGGTTAGCGATCCTCCAAACGTCTGTTATATTTGTATTTTTTATGTAAGTATTTAAGATTTCCCTGGTTTTAGATTTTGTGTCGCCCCTGCTCTGTTGTGAAGATTTATCCAAATATGGATCTAAAACACAGTTAAAATCTCCCCCAATTATCACATTTTGATAATTGAACTCTGTAATTATATTCAAGATTTTATTTAAAAATTGAGGATTATCAAAATTAGGCGCATAAATATTTACCAAGGTAATTGGGGTAGCATGAATCTCTCCGGTAACTATAAGGTATCTCCCTTCCTTATCTGTTATGATATTCTTCGATTTAAATGGTATACCTTTTCGAATAGTAATTGCTGTGCCTCTAGCTTTGGAAATATATGAAGATTGGTATGTTTGGCCTATCCAGTTTGCCTTCAATCTGGCTTGAGCTTGCAGTTTCAAGTGAGTTTCATGTAGAAATATTATGTCCGTATTGAGTGACTTCAATTGTGCAAAAATCTTACCCCTTTTAATTGGTTCATTAGCACCCCTAATATTCCAACTGCAGAATGTGATTCCTCCAAATTTCTTTTGTTTATCGTCTTGCATTTTGAATTATTTAATACCTTTTAAACATGTGTTGCAACCCATACCTTAGGTCTCTGGCTGTTGGGCGAGCATTTGCAATATTAAATTCAGTTATTACATCCCTCTCAAAATTGTCCTTAAGCAAAGAAACAAAAAAGTGTACATTATTGTGACATTTAAAAAAAATCAAAAAAGTGAGGTTACAGTGTCTAAAAATAACGACACTGTAACCATTTATCCACCTAATGGTGGTAGTTACACAATTAATGACTTACGTAGTTGTTAATCTACATTTAGCTCCATCCCCTTGAATAATCTTACAAAATGGAGTTGGGACCCATTCAAAGCCAGATTTTATATGTCAGCCTTACCGTATCTACCATATCTATATATCTAAATAAATCTTCTCTAATCTCCAAACTTATCTACCATTTACTTATGTTAACAATTATTACATTTTCTTCCCCTGCCTTTGGTTGGAAGGGGTTAACCCGATTCAGGCACCTGGCTGTTTGCCAAGATTCTGAATCTCCTCACCTCCTTCCACAAAAAATTTGAACTGCAGCCTATCATAATTTCTAAATTAAATTTTTAGTCTGTTGTAAATCTATTTCCTTATATTTAGCCCCCCTCCTCCCCTACCCGGGGGGGTCAATCCTTATAATGGATTATTACATTTTATCAATTAAGCAATTCAATTTTAAATCAATTACTATTACTGTTAGTGTGTTAATTTCAATAACTTTAATTACTATTACTATATTAGTTCAATAGTTTTCGTGTTAGTATGGAATTAGTGTAGGGATAACATTTTAACAGTCTTTCATTCAGGAATTTTTCTTTTCCAATACGTCTTCGTTAGGTTCCTCATTAAGCCACGCCCTTGTTATTCCATCTTTCGCTCATGTTGGAGCCGAAAATGTCCTTGAAGAGATAAGAGTGTCTAGACAGCCGCACATGGAGAAGCTGCGCCATCTTAATCCTTTTAAAAAGTTAAAAAATTATTGCTATCGACCTTCCCTCAGCCGTTGTCTGTAGAATAAAAACCTTGTCTTGAGGATGTGATGTTTTACTTAAGGATCTATTTCTTTTAAGATGTCTTGAGCGTATTTGTAAGCAGCTTCTGGATCGTTAAACTTACGTTCGATGCCATTATAAGTAATGATCACCTTAGCTGGATAAATTATTCCATATCTGATTTCCCTGTGCCCTTTCAAGATCTGTTGTGTATTTTTAAAACGCTTCTCATTTTTTAGCAATTTCATAGGGATAGTCTCTGAAAAGTTTTGATAGTGTCCGTCCCAAACTTCATGATCTTTCCATATTGAATTTTACTCATGGCCTCTTCCAAAGCTGAAATGTCTCGAAATTTCACAATGATCTGTCGTGGGGGAGCTCCTCCTGTTTGTGCCCTTGATTTTGCCCGTATCACCGTTTTGCCCGTGCCACTTCTATTTTCGGTTTAGCTGGCAGGTCGAGTATATGTTTAAGTAAGTTGGCAGTGTACTCTCGGGGCTCATTCACCTCCGCTCCTTCTGTCACTCCAACTATTCTTAAATTCTGCCGTCTTGACTGTGCTTCCAAATCAAATTGTCCAACTTTAATGTCTTTTTTAATTGTTTCCAAATTCGCATATCACTGTATATTATAGGATTTTCCCTATACATTTTTTTGTTCAATTTCGAAGTAGCAAATAGTATCGAGCCAATTTCAAAGGGTAAACAATCTTCCTTTTCCATTTTTAAACAATCCGGTTGTTGATCTATTTCTTCCAACCAAAAATTCATATTTTTAATGTTAACTGCACAAAAATAAAACAAAAAATTTGGTAAAACTAAACCTCCATTTATTTTTGATTTGCACAAATGTTTTTTGTTTATCCTATGATTGTAATAATCCCAGATAAAATCAGTGATAATGGAATCCAACTTTTGAAAACGTTTTTTGGCAAGTATATCGGAATTGTTTCAAAAAGGTATAATATTTGTGGTAAAAAAATCATTTTTATGGCATTAATTTTACCAACCATTGAAATAGGAAGTGTTTTCCAGTACTGAATATTCTTATGTAGTTTATTCAGTAAAGGGGGAAAATTTAATTTAAATAATGATGCATATGTCTTAGTGACATAAATTCCTAGATATTTAAATTTTTCATTTACTATTTTAAACGGGATTTGTTGTAGTATATGTGTATTATGTTCCCTTATTGGCATAATTTCACTTTTATTCCAATTAATTCTATATCCAGAGAGTAAACCAAATTGAGTTATTAAATTTAATAAATTTGGAATACTAAGTTCTGGTTTTGTGATGTAAATTAATACATCATCTGCGATTAGAGAAATTTTATTCACTGTGTCTTTAGTGTTATACCCGTATATTTCCGGGTGGGTCCTAACTCTTTCAGCAAGTGGCTCAATAGCAAGTGCAAATAATAACGGAGATAACGGGCATCCTTGTCTACAACCTCTAGATAAATTAAATTTAGATGATAACCTTTGATATGTTAATATTCTAGCTGTTGGGTTAGGATATAAAAGTTTTACCCATGTACAGAATTTCTCGCCCAATTGCAATTTTTCCATCACTGAAAATAAATAGGGCCATTCAACCTGATCAAATGCTTTCTCAGCATCAAGTGAGATTATTGCTAGGTCTTTGTTAGTGATTCTCTTTGAATATATTATATTAAATAATCGTCTCAAATTAAAATATGAATACCGTTTCTGAATAAGGCCAGTTTGGTCAGGGTGCATTAATTTATTCATCACTGTACTTAATCTGTGTGCTAGAATTTTAGTTAATATTTTCTGATCTGTATTTAAAAGCACAATTGCTCTGTATGATCCTGGATCTTCAGGATCCTTATCAACCTTTGGTATAAGTGTTATTATAGATTCGTTTAAGGTATCTGGCAATTTCTGTTGAATATAAGTTTACTCATACAGTGTTTGTAAACGTGGGGAGACCAAATTGTAATTTTTAAATAAAATTCAGCACCTAAACCATCTGGGCCGGCTGCTTTACCGTTTTTTAAAGATCTAATAGACTCTTCAATATCTTTTACCGTGATTTCAGCTTCTAGTAATTCTCTGTCTTTTGAGTCTAAACCTTTTAGATTGCATTTTTGTAAGAATTCTACTATTCCTTCCGGCTGTTTTATAGTTTTAGTTGAATAAAGATTTTGATAATATTGGAAAAATCTCTAATTTATATCCTTGGGCAGTATTAATAATTCTCCCGTATCTGATCTAATTTTGTGGATTGTTTTTTCTCCCTCCAATTTTCGAAGCTGACGTGCTAATAGTTTTTGTAGTTTGTCTCTGAATTCAAAATGTAATTGTTTAGTGTGCTGGTAAAGTTTTATTACTTGATCTAAGTACATTTTATTTTATTTATATTTCAATACAGCAATTTTATTATGTTTTATCATAGATGTCATTGCCGCATTTTCTATATCTAGTTGTTTTATTTCCCTTTCCAGTGTCTGTTGTTTAATCCGGTTCACTTTATTATAAAATGCTTGGGAGGAAATTAATGCACCTCGTACAAACGCTTTAAATGTTTCCCAAATAAGAGAGGCAGATGTTCCAGGGGTATCATTAGTCTAAAAAAATGTTTGAATCTGTTTAGTAAGATATTCCTGACATGATCTTACGTTTAAAATTTGGGGGTTAAGTCTCCAATATGTTTGTTTCTCGGCCATTCCATTTAATTTAATCATAAATGTTAAAGGTGCATCATCTGAGATTATAATATTATGATATTTCGAATTGTAAGTAAATGGGATAAGCATAGAGTCTACTAAAAAAGAGTCTATTCTTGAGTAGGTTTTATGCACTGGCGAATAAAATGAATATTCCCGTCCGGTTGGATTTTCGATTCTCCAGACCTCCTTAATATTAGTGGAATTAATGAATGAGTTTAGAAATTTTACTTTTTTTTGCCTTGATGATCTATCTAAATAAGGGTCTAGTGTACAACTTAAATCTCCTCCAATTATTAATTTATATTGTGTAAATTCTGGGATTGTATTAAATGTTTTCTTAAAAAACATCGGACTATCAAAATTAGGTCCATAAACATTAAGAAGAATCACTTTTTATGCATTTAACTCCCCAACTAATACAATATATCTACCGTCAATATCCGCTATAGTTGATGTATGTTTGAAAGGTATCCCTTTACGAATTAATATTGCAACTCCTCTGGATTTCTGTGAAAAAGAGGAATGATACGTTTCAGCAATCCATTTAGCTTTTAGTCTATGTTGTGATTCCTTTTTAAGGTAGGTTTCTTGAAGGAATATTATATCTGTCTTAAGTGAATTTAAATGTGCTAAAACTTTACCTCTCTTAATTGGTTCATTAATTCCCTTAACATTCCAACTACAAAAAGTTATTCCTTCACCCCCTCTTGTCATATTACCGTCTTGCATATTATTTCTAGCGTGGTTTGTGGTAGAGCAGAAGGAACAACACACAAAACCTGACCTTACCCCCGAACATCAGATAGATGAATTTTAAATTTTGTGCATCGCTCTTCCGAGTATATCTCCTTAAATTAAACTTATGGTTCCATTCAAACTTAAAATTATAATAATATTTAAAGTGAAAGAAGTAATATAATAGATTAGTGAAGCGTGAAAGAAAGAAAACTACATCTACAATTAGTGTAGTTAGTGATAGCCACACTAGCGTGGCTAGCATTCTAAAGACTTCCGTAGCCTTTCCGTAGCCTTTGTAAAAGAAAAAATCCTAGCTCCGTGCTTTCCAAAAAAAGAAAATCTTTTTAACAATAAGACAATTTCTTGGGGAGTAACAAAACATTTTTAAACCAAAAAAAATCATAATTCATTAATAAGCAACATTATTATTCTCTAAATACCGTATTAATATCATTTTTAAGTATATATTTTTAATTTTTAATCGAAAAATAAGGAGGAAAAACGTCAACCCTTATAAATAAATGGGCTAAATTAACTCTTACTAATAATCATATAACATATATTCCTAAGGTCGTATTTTAACTATTTTTATGTTAACCAGATACTGTTAGTTATTAATCATTGTTAGTAGTCATTCATAATAATGAATGTTTATAAAGGTATAAATGTTAATAATTATAGTGATATTTAATAATTAGTAGTAGTTAACTATAATATTAAATGTAAATATAATAATTAGTAGTAGTAATTAGTAACAATTAACAATAACTAAGGTATTATTGTTCTATATTAGTTTTACTAGAGTTTTTTAAAAAATGGAGTAAAGAAAAAAAAAAGTTTTCTCCAAAGTCCATTTCAATTTTCAATAGTCCTTAATTCTAACACTTTAAAGTTCTTTAAAGTTCTTTAAAGTTCCTTTTAGACCTGGACGAGGTCTCACTGCTCCTTGACACCTGGGGAGTGATGTACATTGTTCAGTCTCTGGTCACGTTCCCAATATTTTTGGCGAATTCAAGTGCTTTTTCATGGTCTGTGAAGAGTTGCTCCATCCCATTGTAGGTGACTCTTAAGGCTCTGTCTTACGGTGTTGCGGTCATCGGCGGTGAAGCGCGGCTTCGCCGTAGAGTGGACCGCACAGCAACGGCGAGAGCACCGAGCCTATGCCACGGGAGCGCCGCACGGATGCTGCGCGGGGGCCGAGTGATTTAAATACGGCTGGTCCCATGTGCTTGCAGTAAGTAAAAAAAAGGGCGGGCCGACTGCGATGACGTCGGCCGGCCGCACGTGACTCACGAGCGGCGGCCATCCTGATCGCGGCGCTGTAGCGGTGGCTGTGCCGGCTGCCGTGCCGCACACATGCCTCACTGGCGGAGGCTGTGATGGTGCAAGTTCGACGCACGGCGCTCGAGCCACACTGGCGGCGGCTGTGGCGGCGGCCGTGCCGCACTCGTGCATCACTGGTGGAGGCTGTGCGGTAGGAAAATATTTTAGAACAGTGTAGGTTTTATTTTAGCACCATGCGGTTGGAAACAACGCCGCACGGCCCCGGAATTGTGCGTTCTCAGGAGTGCGCGGTCTATGGCGGCCCAGGAGCGGTAGATTCTTCCTGTTTCGCCGCCAATGACTGCAGACTCGTGAGACAGGCCTTTTAGTGTTGCGGGATAAATCAAGCCATATCTCAGATCAGGTATATTCCTCAGTATTCTTTTTGTCTCAGTAAACAGCGCTCTCTTCTTGAAGACCTCCGCTGGATAGTCTCAGTAGATGCTGATCCTCTCTCCTTCAAAAGTGAGCTCTCTGCTACAGACAATTTTCTTCATCATATCATCCAGTTCATGATTGTATTGTACCTTTACTATAAGTTGTCTTGGGTGAGCATCATCTCGTGGACGACGCCCCTGCGCTCTATGTGCTCGACCTAGTAAAGGTTTTTGATCCAATTTTAAGGCTTTTTGTAATAAATCTGCTGCAAAATCCCGAGGGTCACGACCCTTCTCTCTTCCTTCTTTGACACCTACAATTCCTAAGTTCTGACGTCTTTGACGCCCCTCCAGATCAGTACACTTTTCATTTAGCTTACTCCCCATTTCGGAGAGGCTTTGATTCTCGGTAAGGAGTCGCTTTGTAGTTTCCGCACTTGTCACAGCGCATTTCTCTAGCTCAGTTATTGCTGCATTTTGTTGATCCAATATCTGATGGATGGGGTCCAACTTATCATTAAGGCTCGATTCCACCGAATTGATCTTCATGTTCACCTCTTCCATCTGGTCACTGAGACTTTCTTCCATAGTCTGCTTCCAATCCTCCAGTATGTCATGGACCGTATTAATCATTTCTTCTTTAAATTCTTCCGTAAAAGAGTTGAATTCCTCTTTAAAATTCAATCTTTCCTCAAAAGCTTTCAGCTGTAATTGTATATTTTTAATTTCTATGGAGAGAAAATTTCGAAGTTCTTCCACTTCCGATTTTTTTTGCCTTGGCTTCTTCGATATGTCTTCTTGGGACATCGTTGTACCTGAGGCCGAGGCCTCAGTTGGGCCTACCTCTTCCGCCGGTTGTTTGGTCTTAACGGCCCTTTTTGTCCCCTTGGGGGGGGGGTATGTTGCATCGACATACCAGTAAAGTCGCGCGCCTGATGACGTTACTCGTTGCAGGCAGCCGTTCAAATCGCAGTCGCCACAGGTAAGTCCCGATTTTTCTCCCGTTTTAAAATTTGCAGCACGGAGCTAGCTGACGCTGGGCTTATGCCTCCATAGCGCCACCGGAAGTGGAAGCGCAATTCCACCTTCATCGTATCGACCACGATGAGACCATGTATTTCCATGTAGTGGGAGCGTTACCGCAGGACTGTGCCTCGAGGCTGTTGCCCTTTATCGGAGACCCTCCGTCCAGCGGCAAGTACGAAGGGTTGAAGGCCCTGTAATTTCATGCTTACGGTCTGACCCGTAGACACAGGGAGGCAAGACTGCTGCATATAGACTGCATCGGCGACCGAATGCCATCGACGATCATGGCCAAGATGTTGGCCCTGATGGACGGGCATTGACCCAGCTTGCTTTTTGAACAGGCGTTCTTAGAGCAGATGCCCGACGAAGTGCAGCTGATGTTAACATGAGCTGATTTCAGCGACACGCAGCGGCTCGCGGAAAGAGCAGACGAGATCTGGGCGCTCAGACGGCGGGACAAACACGCGTCGCCCACCCCATGGTCACGCAAGGGGTGCAGCCACTCCGACAACGAGAGGAAGAGACTCAGCCCAGCGTCGAAGACGAAGCGCCGCGGCCAGCGATCTACACCCAACGGCTCCGAGTCCGAAGATGCCGAAGCCCTTGTTCGTTTCCGGGAAACGCCTCCGCCGATCGTTCGTAGAGGCGAACGCGATCGGCCCCAACACACGCCTCTTCGTCCGTGATCGCCATTCCGGCCACCGTTTCCTGGTAGATTCAGGTGCCCATGTCAGTATCCTGCCTCCAAACACACAGGACCTCTGTGCGGGTAAGGTGGGACCTCTCCTCTCGGTCGTAAACGGGAGTGATATTTGCACCTACGGTACGCGGACCGCAAAACTAAATTTCGACTCCCACCAGTACAGGTGGAAGTTTATCATTGCTGACGTCGCCCAACCAATCCTGGGCGCCAATTTCTTGCGCGCGTTCTCCCTGTTAGTTGATTTACGGGGTGGTCGAATTATCCCTGCGTCGGGCCCACGCCCTGACACACCGTGCAAACCGTCAACGCCCTCGCAGCAACTATCCAAGGTAGCAGAGATCCAGAAACCTTTCACAACCCTGCTCGCCGATTTTCCAGGGTTGCTCACGCCCGGTTCGACGGAGCAGCACCCCGTCATGGCATGGTCCATCACATTCCCACTGAGGGTCCCCCAGTGCACGCCTGCGCGCGCCGTCTCCCGCCCGATAAACTGCGCATCGCACGAGATGAGTTCCAGCTCATGGAGGACATGGGAATTGTCCGGCGGTCGGATAGCCCCTGGGCTTCCCCGTTACACATGGTACCTAAAGCGTCTGGTGGTTGGAGACCTTGTGGCGACTATCGACGTTTAAACGCAATAACCACGGCCGACCTCGTCTCGAGCGATCCGGTCCCAAACATTCAGGATTTTTCGGCCCATTTGGAAGGGGCGACCGTCTTCTCGAAGGTTGACCTCATCCGCGGGTATAACCAAATCCCGGTCCACCCTGACGACATCTCTAAGACGGCCACCATTACCCCGTTTGGCCTTTTTGAGTGGCTCAGAATGCCTTTTGGCCTGAAGAACGCAGCTCAGGCGTTCAAAAGGTTAATGGATCAGGTCGGCCGGGGTTTGCCGTTCGTTTTCATCTACCTGGATGACATCCTGGTGGCCAGCCGCTCGGAGGCAGAACATACCAAACACCTCCGCTTACTTTTCGAACGGCTGCACGAACACGGGTTGGTAATCAATCCCGAGAAGTGCCAGTTCAGGCTGCGCTCTATCTCGTTCTTGGGGCATAGTATCACATCCCAGCGAGTGCAACCCCTGCCCGAAAAAGTTGACGCCATTCGGCAATTCCCCAGGCCGTTGTCGATTAAGGGTCTCCAGGAGTTTATCGGGATGGTTAACTTCTATCACCGTTTCGTCCCGTCGGCAGCCATCATCATGCGGCCGCTATTCCAAATCCTGGCCGGTAAGCCCAAGGACCTAGTTTGGTCTAAGGAGGCACAGAAGGCTTTTGAAGTTGCCAAGACCGCATTGGCCAACGCCACTATGCTAGTACACCCCAGGGTTTTGGCCCAAACGGCACTAACCGTAGACGCCTCCGATGTCGCGGTGGGGCCATCCTTGAGCAGCGGGTAGGCAGCCGCTGGTGTTTTTCAGCAGGCAACTGTGAGTCCCGGAAATTAAATACAGCGCTTTCGACAGGGAGCTCCTTGCGCTTTACCTAGCAATCCGCCATTTTCGCTATTTCCTAGAAGGGCGAGCTTTCACCGCGTTCACCGATCACAAGCCACTAACGTTCGCTTTGACCAAGGTTTCTGACCCATGGTCCGCTAGGCAGCAACGGCACCTTGCCTACATTTCAGAATTCACGTCTGACATTCGACATGTGGCAGGAAAGCTGAATGTCGTGGGTGACGCATTATCCCATCCAGCGCTGCCCGAGGTCTCCGCGCTTAGTCTAGGTATCGATTACCAGGAGTATGAAGATTTACCACAACACTGAATCAGGGCTGAAGCTGGTTGAAGTGCCTTGCGGCGCCTCCGGCGCACGAGTCCTTTGTGATGTTTCCACCAGTAAAGCCCGGCCAATTGTCCCGGTCGCTTAGCGACACCGGATCTTCGACACCCGTCAATTCGCACTACCTCTGCCCTAGTCGCAGCAAAGTTTGTCTCACATGGCCTGAGGAAGCAAGTCGCTGCATGGGCTCGTTCCTGTATCCCATGCCAGACCTCCAAAGTGCAGAGACATGTACACCAGCCGGTCCACGATTTCGATGTCCCGGACGGCCGGTTCCTGCACATCCATATAGACCTGGTAGGTCCCTTACCTTGTTCGCGCGGGGCTACCCACTTACTAACTATCATGGACAGGTTTACCAGTTGGGCAGAGGGCATCCCATTATCGGATACCTCCGCCGAGGCATGCGCGAGGGCCATTGTCTCAAATTGGGTCGCTCGTTTCGGGGTCCCCTCATATATAACGATAGGCCCAGTTCACATCTTCACTATGGGGCGGTATGGCGCAGATGTACGGCGCTAAGTTACATCAAACTACTGCTTACCACCCCGAGTCTAACAGGTTGGTCGAGCGATTCGACAGACATCTTAAGTCGGCGTTAAAGGCACGGCTCACCGGCCCTGATTGGGTCGACTAGTTACCTTGGGTCCTCCTGGGCATTAGGACAACGCCCAAGGAAGACCTCAAAGCCTCCTCGGCCGAGTTGGTTTATGGCTCGGTTTTGCGGGTTCCCAGGGGATTTCTTGCCTGCCCCCCCGGGATCAGGATAATTCTACCTCGCAGGTGTTGGAGGACATTCGCGAGCGGGCGCGCGCTTTGGTCCCAGTTCCCACTTCCCTGCATGGTTCGTCTTCGGTTCATGTGCCTTCTGTGTTATGGGATTGTGCTTATGTTTTTCTCCATAGAGATGCTCATCGCTCGCCATTACAGCGGGTGTATGAGGGTCCGTACAAGGTGCTAAATGCGGGGGTTTCAACATTCACTTTGGACATGGGTGGCAGAGAGGAGTTCGTTTCTGTAAGCCGCCTCAAGCCTGCACATGTCGACGAGGATAGCCCAGTGACAGTAGCTACTCCACGGCGTAGAGGACGTCCACCTGCCATTTTCACACCCTCTACAACTGTTCTCTACCGTCGCGTTTCTCCAGTCCCCTTTGTTACGCCCGTCCCTCGTTTAGATTTTTCGCGTCCCTCCGGTCCTGTTGTGCCGGTCCCAAATGTTACGCTCACCCCGTCACCGCGGACTACACGTTCCGGTCGCACCGTCCGTTTACCCGCGCGTTTCCGTACCGCGGATTCTGGGGGGGGGGCATGTAGCGGCGCCACCTAGCGCACGCAGATATCGAATCAGGCGTTCGGAAGCCGCGGTCACGTGATCTAGGAGGGGCTGTTGTTTTCACGCAGTTTTCCCTTGGCGTGAGTTAGTTCAGTGCTGACCAGACGTGTGGTCAGATGTGTTTGACAAACCTGTGTACTGCAACTTACTTTCAAATAAAGTTTTTGGTTGAAACTCCAGTAGTCATTTCTCAAACCGTTAAACTAATATGGTCTAGTGGCGGGATATGCAAGATGCTAAAACTCAAGCTCTTCCAGTCTGTCATCCTCCCTACAGCCCTCTGTGCCAGTGAGACGTGGAAATTCGGAAAATTCTGGTACCGGCCCCGCGGGGTGATTTGAAAAAAAAAATTGCGACCATCTGCGCCTGCACAGTCGGGGGAAGTTGGTGACCAAAGACGCAGAAGCCACGCAAAATGACGCCGTCTCTCCGCGCGTCGCAGTGGGCGGGATTTTAAATTTTCAATGCATCGCCTCGATGTCCGGGCCTAGTTTGGGTGAGTGGGACCTTGAAATATTGCGTTCCGCTGCGGTGAGGGGGAATCTGTTTGTTTTATATTGGGGGTGTTAAACTACCCGCGAAGGGTCCAATCCGATGATTTGGGGAAAAAACGTTCCCGTTTCTCCGTGCCCGATGGGGGGGGGGGATCGGCTCCATCCGCGGCGTCGGAGGCTCGCCGTCGGTCAGCCTGGCGGCCAGGGAGCGGGTCCCGTCCGCTGTACTGGTGTTTGGTGGTCTGTACACAACTCCAACAAGCATTTTCTGCCCTTGGCTATTTCGCAGTTCTACCCATACCGATTCTACAGCATCCAAGCTAATGTCTCTCCATACTATTGTATTAATCTCCTCTTTAACAAGCAATGCCACCCCACCTCCTCTGCCTTTCTGTCTTTCCTTCCTGAATATTGAATACCCCTGGATGTTTGGTTCCCAACCTTGGTCACTATGGAGCCATGTCTCCGTAATTCCAACTATATCATATCCCTTAACTACTAACTGCGCATCCAATTCATCCACCTTATTACGAATGCTCCTCGCATTAACAAACAAAGCTTTCAGGTTTGTTTTTCTTATCTCCCTTCTACACTTTGCTTCTGTCCTGCTTTTAAGGCCCTCTGTCTCCTTGCATTGGTTCCCACCCCCCTGCCCTGTTAGTTTAAACGCGACCTTTTCTGCACTTATTCTCGTTAACTGCACTCATACGCTTGCATGTTGTTGACCCCCCCACCCCCACCCCACTGTTTAGTTTAAACTCACCCGTGTAGCACTAGCAAACCTGCCCGCCAGAATGTTGGTCCATACCTCCAATAAAGATACAACCCGTCCCTTTTGTACAGGTCACCCATGCCCCGAAGATATTTCAGTGGTCTAGAAATCTAAATTCCAAATCTAAATTCCTGCCCCCTGCACCAACTCCTTCTCCCTGTTTAAGAAAGAACTGCAGGTGCTGGTAAAATCGAAGGTAGATACAAAATGTTGGAGATACTCAGCGGGTGAAGGAGCATCTATGGAGAGAAGGAATAGGCGACGTTTTGGGTCGGGACCTTTCAGACTGATGTCAGGGGAAGGGGACGGACAAAGAAAGAAAGTAGGCAGAGACAGTGGGACTAGTGGGAGGACTGGGAAGGAGAGAGAGAGCAAGGGCTACCTGAAGTTAGAGAAGTCAACGTTCATACCGCTGGTTTTAAATTACCCAAGCGACATATGGGCTGTTCCTCCAATTTGCGCTGGGCCTCACTCTGACAATGGAGGAGGCCCAGGACAGGAAGGTCAGATTAGGAATGGGAGGGGGTGTTGAAATGCCGGGCCACCGGGAGATCAGCTTGGTAGAGACGGACTGAGCGGAGGTATTCAGCGAAATGATCGCCGAGCCTGCGCTTGGTCTCTCCGATGTAGAGAAGTTGACACCTGGAACAGCGGTTGCAGTAGATGAGCTTGGAGGAGGTGCAAGTGAACCTCTGCCTCACCTGGAAAGACTGGTTGGGTCCTTGGATGGAGTCGAGGGGGGAGGGAAAGTGGCAGGTGTTGCATCTCCTGTGGTTACAGGGGAAAGTACCTGGGGAGGGGGTGGTTTGGGTGGGAAGGGACGAGTTGACCAAGGAGTTATGGACGGAGTGGTCTCTGTGGAAAGCAGAAAGGGGTGGAGATGGGAAGATATAGCCAATAGTGTGTTCCCTTTGGAGGTGGCACCAGGGAGACAACATACCATACGCGAGTCTCACCTGTCACCACAGAATCTCCTGTCCGCACCTGACAATGGAATAACCCACCACTGTTGATCGTCAATAGTCTAATGTCCTTTATGCAAAGAGCGATCTCTAACATTTCTATGAATAGCGTTTGTACCCATAAGTTCGCTGTTAAAATGGTAAGAATGCGTTCTTAAGAATTTCTCACGTAATTAGTTCACATTCGGTGTGTCTTGTTGGTGGGTTAGGATAGAATAATTGGGATGCGGGGATCCAATATCGCACACAGATGTGCAATTATTTTTATTTTTTTGCCTGAAAATACATATTCTTTTTGGGCGGGCTTTTCAAACCTGTTATTTTGGGGCCAGGCGGTTATTTTCCGCGCATCACCTGTTGTCTGCTCATTGGAGAAAGAGGCAGCTCTACGATTGGCCTATTTGAAATCACCAATGAGATGAAGCGCTGCGCCACCAATGGTAAGCGCGCCACCGCATTCCTCTAGAAGCGACAAGAAGGGCGAGTGCGGGATGATTCCCTCATTCTTTGTGCGTAGAAGTTTGTGAAAATGACTGGACGAGGGAAAACCGGCGGCAAAGCCAAGGCTAAGCCTAAGTCTCGTTCGTCCAGGGCCGGACTGCAGTTCCCGGTGGGCCGTGTTCATCGGCTCCTGAGAAAGGGGAACTATGGTGAGCGGGTGGGGGCCGGAGCCCCGGTCTATATGGCTGCTGTGCTCGAGTATCTGACGGCTGAAATCCTCGAGCTGGCCGGCAACGCGGCCAGGGACAACAAGAAGAGCCGCATCATCCCCAGACACCTGCAACTGGCCGTCCGCAACGACGAGGAGCTCAACAAGCTGCTGGGAGGGGTGACCATCGCTCAAGGCGGGGTGCTGCCCAATATCCAGGCCGTGTTGTTGCCCAAAAAAACCAGCGTAGCCTCTGGCACCAAGAGCAAGTAGATCAGCGAAACCTCAATCTAACGACCCAAAGGCTCTTTTCAGAGCCGCCTACAGTGTCTGTCAAAGGGCTGAGCACCGGCTGGGGTGGGCGCTGGGTATTTCCGTTCAGAGGACCGCTTCGTATGTCTGGTGTGGACGCGCCTCCACTCGCGCTTCTTGTTATAAACCACCCGGGCTAACTCTCACTCCCCCGTTACGTCCTCACGAATAAAGCCAACATCTACCGCAAACAGCGATCCGCTACTCCGGGTTCATCCACTGTCCCCATTCTCACGTTCGCCAATTACATGTTTAGTTTAGAAATACAGTTCAGAAACACCATTCGGCCAAGCGAGTCCGCGCCGACCAGCGATCCCCGTGCACCAACAGAAACCTACACTCACTAATGTCAGTTTACACATTTTACGGAATTAATGCAGGAAGGTACAACATATGCTGGATTACACCGAAGATAGACACAAAATGCCCGAGTAACTCAACGGGACGGGCATTCACGATTCAAGAGAGTTTATTGTCATGTGTCCCAGATAGGACAATGAAAATCTTGCTTTGCTTCAGCACAACAGAATATAGTAGGCATAAATAAATACAGAACAGATCAGTTTGACCATATACTATTGAAAATATATATATACACACATAAATAATCAGATAAAGTGCAATGGGCTATTAATGTTCAGAGTTTTGTTTGAGTTGAGTTTAATAGCCTGATGGCTGTGATTTCAGGATCCTGTACCTTCTACCTGAAGGCAGAGGGGAGATGAGTGAGTGGCCAGGATGGTGTGGATCCTTGATGATGCTGGCAACCGTTTTGAGGCAGCGACTGTGGTAGATCCCGTCGATGGTAGGGAGGTCAGAGCCGATGATGTACTGGGCAGTGTTTACAACATTTTGCAGTCTTTTCCGCCCCTGGGCGATCAGGTTGCCGAACCAAGCCACGATGCAACGGGTCAGCATGCTCTCTACTGTGCACCTGTAGAAGTTCGAGAGAGTCCTCCTTGACATACTGACTCTCCGTAATCTTCTCAGGAAGTAGAGGCGCTGATGTGCTTACTTTATAATTGCATCAGTGTTCTTAGACCAGGAGAGATCTTCAGAGATATGAACGCCCAGGAATTTGAAGCTCTTGACGCTCTCCACCATTGACCTGTTGATATAAACGGGACTATGGATCCCCATCCTTCCCCTTCCAAAGCACACAATCAGTTCCTTGGTTTTGCTGGTGTTGAGAGCCAGGTTATTGTGCTGGCACCATTTGGTCAAACGGTCGATCTCACTTCTATACTCTGTCTCATCTCCATTAGTGATATGTCCCACAACAGTGGTGTCGTCAGCGAACTTGATGATGGAGTTCGCACTATGACCGACTACGCAGTCATGATTATAGAGTGAGTACAGCAGGGGGCTGAGCACGCAGCCTTGTTATCTTCAGACATGAATGCCCGGTGTCTGGACTACAGAAGAGTGTGGATCTCATAGTTCATCCAAGGCTTCTGATTGGGAAACACTTGGAAGTTTTTGTTGGGATGCAGTCCTCTACATATTTCTTTATGCAGACTGTGGCGTATTCATTCAGGTCCGTTGCCGAGTCCTCGAACATTGCCCAGTTTGCAGACTCCAAACAGTCCTGGAGTTGTTCCTCTGCCCACACCCCCCCCCCCCCCCGACCATCTTTTTACAGTCCACACCTCTTGGGGGTGCGCTCTTCAATTGTTGCCTGTAGGCAGGAAGAAGCAGCACCACGGTATGGTCGGATTTACCGAAGTGAGGGCGAGGGATAGAGCGATAGGCATCCTTGATGGTGGTGTAGCAGTGGTTGAGGGTGTTTGGTCCTCTGATGCAGCAGGAGACATGTTGGTGGAAGTTAGTGAGCGATTTCTTGAGGTTTGCTTTGTTGAAGTCCCCAGCTATGGTGGTAAACGCCTCGGGGTAAGACGTCTGGTGTTTGTTGACCACGGCGTGCAGCTCGTCCAGTGCCAGACGGACGTCTGCCTGGGGTGGGATGTAGACCGCGGTCAGGATGATGGAGGTGAATTTCCTCGGAAGGTAGAAGGGACGGCACTTCACCACCAGATCTTCGAGGTGTGGAGAGCAGGAGTTGGATAGGACTGCCACGGCTGAGCAACATGCAGAGTTGACCATGAGGCAGACGCCCCCTCCTCTCCCTTTCCCAGATGCCTGCGTACGGTCCATATGGTGGATGGAGAACCCTTCAGGCTGGACCACTGCATCTGGGGAGCTGGGGGTGAGCCATGTCTCTGTGAAACAGAACACAGAGCATTCCCTCAGCTCCCTTTGATAAAGCAGCCTTGCCCTTAAGTCCTCCACTTTGTTTTCAAGTGACTGTACGTTGTCCAGTAGGATAGTAGGGAGAAGGGGCCGAAGTCCCCTCCGCTTCAGTCTTACTTGTAGTCCTGCCCGACGGCCATGTTTCCGTACTCCATGGAGCCCTCCACTGTGTTTAAAGGTAGAGTACTTACGGGTCTGCGCGAGGTCGGGGAATCCCCTGAGATCTGGGATTTCCTTACAGTCTGCACCTCCAGCATCGTTGCTGCTGGGAGATCCTGCCTGACGGCCTCGATTCTGGACTCCAAGAAGGCCTCCCCGGTGTTTACAGGTAAGGTTCTTACTGTACCTGCGTTCATCCGCGAGGTCGGGGTTTCCCTTACCGTTGCTCGGATCAGGGATTCCCTTACCGTCGCTAACATCGGGAGTTTGCAGTAGCGCTAATGCATTTACTGTAATGCAGTATAATATAGATAAATGTGACAGTTTAATATAGATAAATGTGAGGTTATCTACTTTGGCAGCAAAAACAAGGGGGCCGATTATTATCTCAATGGGGTTAGGATAGGTAAGGGGGAGGTGCAGCGAGACCTGGGCGTCCTTGTACACCAGTCACTAAAAGTTGGCTTACAGGTACAGCAGGCAGTGAAGAAAGCTAATGGAATGTTGGCCTTCATAACAAGAGGATTTCAGTATAGGAGTAAAGAGGTTCTTCTGCAGTTGTATTGGGCTCTGGGAAGACCACATCTGGAGTATTGTGTACAGTTTTGGTCTTCTAATTTGAGGAACGACATCCTTGTGATTGAGGCAGTGCAGCGTAGGTTCATGAGATTGATCCCTGGGATGGCGGGATTGTCATATGAGGAGAGATTGAAAAGACTAGGCTTGTATTCACTGGAGTTTAGAAGGATGAGGGGGCATCTTATATAAACATATAAAATTATAAAAGGACTGGACAAGCTAGATGCAGGAAAAATGTTCCCAATGTTGGGAGAGTCCAGAACCAGGGGCCACAGTCTTAGAATAAAGGGGAGGTCATTTTAGACTGAGGTGAAAAAAAACGTTTTCACCCAGAGAGTGGTGAATTTATGGAATTCCCTGTCACAGAGGGCAGTGGAGGCCAAGTCACTGGATGGATTTAAGAGAGAGTTTGGATAGAGCTCTAGGGGCTACTGGAGTCAAGGGATATGGGGAGAAGGAAGGCATGGGTTATTGATAGGGGACGATCAGCCATGATCACAATGAATGGTGGTGCTGGCTCGAAGGGCCAAATGGCCTCCTCCTGTACCTATTTTCTATGTTTCTATGTATTTAAATGTGTTTGCAGCTCGCTACTTACAACGTTGATTTCAGTGAATTCTCTGATGCAGGCGAGTTCAAAAATACTGTATTTCACTATTTTTCGTTGTGCCATTCGCAAAATGTCGCTACAGGTAGGCACCATCTTAGGTTATTAGGTCTTAGCATCTCTAGATCGAAGAAACGGGTGACGTTTCGGGTGGAGACACTTCTCTCCCAACGGGTTCAATGGGGCCCGAGTGGGGAACTGGGGAATTTCAGAAAGGCTGACAGTTCCAGACTTTCATTCCGCAGAGAGGTAACATTTAATCTACAGTAATCTATGTTACAACGCCAAGTACCCAATACTCTGACTGATGAAGGCCAGTGCCAAAAGCCTTTTTGACCACCTTATCTCCCTGCGACTCGACCTTCAAGGAACCATGCACTTGTACTCCTAGATCCCTCTGCTCTACAGCACCACCCAGTGGCCTATCATTTACTGTGTAGGTCCTGCCCTTGTTCGACTCCCAAAATGCAACACCTCACACTTCTCTGTATTAAATTCCATCAACCATTCCTCCGCCCACCTGGCCAATCGATCATCAGCAAACTTGCTAATCTTGCCCTGTATGTTCTCATCCAAATCATTGATGTAGATGACAAACAGTAACGAGCCCAGCACCGAACCCTGTGGTACACCACTAGTCACAGGCCTCCATTCTGAGAAACAACCTTCCACCATCACCCTCTGCTTCCTTCCATGGAGCCAATGTGCTATCCATTCAGCTATCTCTCCTTGGATCCCTGGAGATCTAACCTTCCAGAGAAGCCGACCATCTTTTTCAAATGCCTTACTAAAGACCATGTACACAACATTTTCAGCTCAGCCTTCATCAACCTTTTTGCTCACGTCTTCAAAAAATTCAATCATATTTGTGAGACATGATCTCCCACGTACAAAACCATACTTACTGTCCCTAATCAGCCCTTGCCCATCCAATTGCCTGTATATGCTATACCTCAAAATATACTCCAGTAACTTACCAACTACAGATGTTAGGCTCACTGGCCTATAGTTCCCAACATTTTCACTGCAGTCATTCTTGAAAAGAGGCACAACATTTGCCATCCTCCAATCCTCTGGCACCTCTCCTGTACTGAAGAACTGGGCCTCCCGCAATTTCCTCTCTAGTTTCCTGCAATGTCCTTGACTATATCTGATCAGGCCTCGGAGATTTGTCTACTTTCAAACACGACAGTACCTTCAGTACTTCCTTGACATTACCTGGAGTATTGTGTGCAGTTTTGGTCCCCTAATTTGAGGAAAGACATTATTGCTATTGAGGGAGTGCAGCGTAGGTTTACAAGTTTAAATCCCAGGATGGCGGGACTGTCAAATGCTGAGAGAATGGAGCGGCTGGGCTTGTATACTCTGCAGTTTAGAAGGATGAGAGGGAATCTTATTGAAACATATAAGATTATTAAGGGTTTGGACATGCTAGAGGCAGGAAACATGTTCCTGATGTTGGGGGTGTCCAGAACCAGGGGGCCACAGTTTAAGAATAAGGGGTAAGCCATTTAGAGTGGAGACGAGGAAACACTTCTTCACACAGGGAGTTTTGAGTCTGTGAAATTATTTGCCTCAGAGGGTGGTGGAGATCGGTTCTCTGGATACTTTCAAGAGAGAGCTAGATAGGGCTCTTAAAGATAGCGGAATCAGAGGATATGGGGAGAAGGCAGGAACGGGCTACTGATTAGGGATGATCAGCCTTGATCACATTGAATGGCTGTGCTGGCTCGTAGGGCCGAATGGCCTACTCCTGCACCTATTGTCTATTGACAGTAACCCTGACTGCTCTCATGACACTTCCAGTGACTGCTCCAATTTCCTCCGTCTTAATGTCTTTCTCCTCGGTAGATACAGAGGAGAAATACTCATTGAGGACCTTGCCCATCTCCCGAGGCTCCACAAAGAGGAGACCACTTTTATTCCTGAGAGGTCCCACTCTCCCTCTCTCGTTACCCTTTTCCCCCTTATGTATTCATTTTAAAAATTAGGATTGTCTTTCATGCTACCCGCCCGAGCAATCTCCTGTTCCCTTTTTGCCCTTCTTATCTCCTTTTTTAGTTTGCATCTTAGTTCCTGAAACTCCTCCAGCTGATCCCAGCTGCCAATACCTGTCCCATGCATCCTTCTTGTTTTTGATTAACGTCTCCATTTCCCTCGTCAGCCAAGTTTCCTTACGTTTGCCTGCTTTGCCTTTCACTTTAACGAGGCCGTAGACATCTTCAGCTCTCTTCGGTACACTTTTAAAAACATCCCACAGCCAATCTTCGTTTCCCCTCAAATAACCTACTCCAGTCAACTTGAGTGAGACTTTCTCTCATACCCTCAAAGTTGGCCTTACTCCAGTTGAGCATTTTAACACTTCGATCCTCTCCATCCCGATCCATAACTATCTTAAACCTAATCGACTGTGGTCATTTGTCCCAAAAGGCTCCTCCACACACACTTCATTAACTTCCCTTCCCAAATTCCCAATACTAGATTCAGCATTGCCCTCTCATGTGTGGGTGCCTCCACATACTGTTTAAGAAAACTCTCCTGAACACTTTTGAGGATTTGCACCCCATCTAAACCCTTCAGGCTATGATTTTCCCAGTCTATATTGGGACAGTTGAAATCCCCTACTTCAACAACCTTATTTGACCTGCAGCTGTCTGCAATCTCCCGGCACATTTGTTCTTCTAATTCCCGTTGACTGTTTGGGGGTCTGTAGTACACCCCCAACAACGTGATCATCCCTTTCTTGTTCCTCAGCCCAATCCATATAGCCTCACTAGATGAACTGTCCATAATGTCACCTTTGAACACAGCCATGACATTCTCCTTAACCAACAATGCAACTCCAACTCTTTTTTCCTCATCCGACTCTCCTGAAGCTCCTGTACCCCGCAACATTGAGCAGTCAGTCCTGTCCCTCCCTCAACCAGGTTTCAGTCATGGCTCCAACGTCCCAGTCACTCGTACGTATCCACGCCCTAAGCTCATCTGCCTTACCCGTCCAGCCCCTTGCATTAAAATACCTGCAGTTTAAACCAACCCTCCTTCCTCGCTCACTGGATTTTTGCTTATTCTGTCCATCAACCTTTCCCACACCACCCTCCATACCAAACTATAGCCTCTCCTGTGCCTCTGTCCTGCACGAGATCCCACCCCCCTGCCAACCTAGTTTAATCCCTCCTGAGTATGGAGTTGGAATCATTAGGTGCTGTTCTGGTCATCAGACTACAGGAGGAACAGGAATACGCAGGGGAGATTCACCAGGGGAGATTGTTGTCTGGGATGAGGCGGAACCTGATAAAGATATAGTAAGAGATTATAGGGACAGAGATAGCATGGATAGGGAGAAATCTATCCTAGCCTTTTCGGATTAGTTAGGATGTCAAAGGTTATGGGGAGAAAGCAGGAGAAGGTGGCTGAGAAGGAAAGATAGATCAGCAAGGATTGAATGGTGGAATAGTCTCGATGGGCTGATTGTGTTAATTCTGCTGCTATGACATAAACAAAGGCATGTGAAAATGGTGAGCATCACTTCCATTTGTAGGGTGGTTTTGTGGAATGGTCTTGACGAAACGATTTAACAAAGTATGAATATAATGCAATTTAAAAAAATGTACAAAATATATCTTTGAAAAGTACAGTAATGAGGAAGGAGAATGTAAATCTCACAGATGTTAATGGTGCTTGTTCTTTTTGTTCTTTTCATTTTCTGTTCTTTTTTCTTAATAGCTTGATTGGAGTAGTTTTATTTGAAGTGTCTGTTTATTTTATTTTATTGAATTTTGCATTTGTTAATGGTGAAGAATGGGGGTAGGACTTGACAAGCAGGCTTCTTCCTATCCCTTTTCGAACGAGTCTAATGTGTATTATGTTGAAATTGGCTTTTGATTTTTTAAATTTATGTATGTACATATATGTTATGTATATGTGTATGTGTGTATATGTGTATATGTATGTATGTATATATGTATATGTATGTATGTGTGTATGTATTTATGTATATATATATGTATATATATAATTTTCCTTTATTTATTATTCATTTTCATCTTTTCCTTTCTTCTTTTTTTAATCGTTCGAAATAAAAGATATCATTCATTCATTCATTCATTCATTCCATGGGAGGACGGAGACTTTTAGAGGGGAGGTGAGGATTATATTTTCACCCATTGGGTGTTTGCAATGTGAGACACTGCCTGGGAATGTGGGGGATGCAGGTACACATTAAACATGTGTAACGTATCTGGATGAGTGCTTGAAGCATTACGGTGTAGATTGTTACAAAATAACAGATGATAAATGGGATTGGTACAGAGTGGTCCTTGATGGACAGCATACTGGGCCACACAGACTGTCTCTGTGCTGTACAACTCCATCAGATGTCATTACAGAGGATGCAAGGAACCTCTTAAAATGGCTATAGATCAGGAACTGGAAGTGATGGGAATTCAGGAAAATTATAATAACCAGGGAATTGTTTACAAACCCCATATAAGAGCTGACGCTGACAGGTGATTGTGTCATCTTCTCTTCATCCCAGTGGTGTACAAGTGTAGGGGTTTAGTTCCCTTTACTCCACTTCGGGCCCAACTGCCCGAAAAAGGGGTTCCCCTAGGTTCTAGACCTCGGAATTATGGTGGGATATGATAAGAGGTTGACTTGACCAGAGCGTGCTGATGAGAGAAAACAGAAACCAAGACGGACTCAAAGCAAGTCTAAAATTTGCAGGCTTTATTAAACAATAAGAAATCGAATCTCACCAACACTACATAATATGTGACTAAACTTATGCTTTAAACTAAAACTATGGAAAGAAAATTATCGGGCACGTCGTAAAACTTACTTTGACAATATTTTACTCCCCTTTCCCTTTATTTACTCAACCTCCTATCCTATTTCGGGAATTTCTCCAGGTCACCAGGATACTCACAGCTAAGTCGATGCAGGCTCACGAGCTGTCCAGTAGAGCAGAAAGAGAGCAGGAAGAGCAGGTAGAGCCGAAAAGAGCAGAGAGCGAGTTCTGGCTGGACTCCTGTTTTATACATGAGATTCCTTTGAAACCCCCAGGTGGTCCCCTGGATAAAAGGGGTTCTTTTGATGTTTCCCAGTTTCGATCTGGCATGAACAATAGGCTTCCGATGATAAGGGGTTTGCTGATGTCATGATCCCTCAGCCTGATCGTTATCATCCTCAATGGTGATAGTGCTCTGCTGGCCAGTTTACCACCGTCTGCTGAGGCTTGGTTCCTTCCTTTGTGTATCCAAGAAAATCTTGTTATGTCCGTCTCAGCCTTTCCTGTTCACACCGTTGTGTGATGTCCAAGTCCACAGGCCAGACGGGTTTGAAACTTGAAACTGATTCTTTCTGTGGATTGCGGGTTTTTCCGTTGCAGCCAGCAAATCTGTCGTTTTAAAATGTCCATGTCCTTATCCAAGTTCTTCCATAATTTTGGAGGATTTGCCCCAATAACTTACACAAGAAGCGCCTGGTGTTAAATAACCAAGCATACACAGATTGGGGGAAGGTTTCCCCCTTAAGATAATGAAGGAGGATAATGTTTACTAGGTTTTCTGAAAGACAATACATGTTTGATCAACTTCATCAATTCTTTGATAAACAACATGTATTGTCGTTCATGAGGCAGCAGTGGGTGTACTCAGCAGGCATTTGATCGGGTGCCAGATCAAAGGTTATTGTGGAAAATAATAGTTCAGAGATTGGGAGATGACGTGGGTGTGAACAGAAGCGAGTGGACTCTCCTAGTGGCAGCATGCTGTAAAGGTTGCAAATTCATTGCTCCCTTAACTTTTAACTTCCACTTACTACTCTTTCTATGTTACTTATTAGACATGGTCTAACTTTTCATAAAGTGTTGATAACACTTTTAAACGCCTTAATCGTGAAAAGGATGGAGACAAGAAGGAAAGGAGGCTCCCCAAGGAAGGAACAGGGGAAAGCCACAACCACAGCCACAGCTTCTGACTCTAGTATCATAGAAGCAATATCGAAAATGAACGATGAATTGAAAAATGAACTGAAAAATGAAATGAAAACAAGATTTGGCAGTTTGGAAGAAATGGTGAAAGGAGTTTCGACCAAATTGAAGGAAGTCCAAGGAAAACTGTCTATGATACAAGATGAACTTCGTGAACAAAAGGAACAAATTGATAACTTGCGAACCCTGGGCCAGGAGAGAGATTTGAAGGTTGAAAAACTTGAACGGAGAATGAATGAAAATACTCGAGCACTTCAGCAATACAAGACTAAAAATATGGACCTGAAAAACAGAAGCTGTCGTTTGAATTTACGAATTGTTGGTTTGCCAGAAGGTCAAGGAGATAATGTTATAAAATATACTTCTAAAATGATAAAGGAAACTTTCAACATTGAGCACAATGAAAATCTTCCGTTTTTGGATAGCGCACACAGGATTGGGAAGAAATCTGGAAATAAACCGAGACACTTGATTATTCGGTTTCACTTTTTGCAAATGAAGGAGAATATTCTCCAGGCAGCAAAAAAGTTCGGCGTGGTTGAATATGAAGGATGCAAGTTTCAGTTTGTTCCTGAACATAGTTATGAGCTTTTGGAAATAAGAAAGTCCTTTCATAATGTAATGTCTGATCTGTTCAAGAAAAAGCTGCACCCAGCCTTACTTTATCCAGATAGTTGCGTATTCGACTTTTCAATGGTAACACTCGATTTTTTAACAATCCTCAAGACGCTTTCAGCTTTTTGGAGAGTTTTTGGAGGGGGAAGGGGTGTGATTGATAGCTGATTAATTGGACATTTACTGTTCCTATTTTGACAACATATTGTTTGGTAATGATTAAGAATTTAACTGGATGAGTTGTTTTTCTATTATATAAATTAATTTTCAAGAATTTTTGTTAATTCGTGTTCCCCTGTCGTTACACAAGCTAAGGGAACGCAATTTTTGTTTTTCATATTTTGACCTTGGATAATAATATGTAGCTCTTCAGTTCCATTGCCAGCCTGTATTTTTTTTTCTCTCTCTCAAACGATAACAAAGAACGTGTTATGGCTTTGGAGTGGCAAAATATGGTCTTCTCTATGTCGGGTGCAGTTGCTTGGAGAGATGGGGGTAGGGAAGGGATTAGTTAGCTTACTGACGGTCTATTGGTCAGGTTCAGGCTTTACAGGGGTAGGGGGGGGGGGGGCTTTTGTTCCTTATTTAGTGTTCTTTATTTGTGCAAAATTTGAACTACAAAAATGGCTGAAATGTCGTCACCTGGCTCCGCCCTCGATTTTTCTTCTTCCAGTATCATGAACTATTAGGCTTTAAGAAATTAACCCTTTACATCCCACATGGTTTTGACAAGCAATATGGATAAAGTTATTAACTTCCTTTCATGGAATGTGAATGGCTTGAACCATCCCATTAAGAGGATTTTTTAAAAAAGTTCTTCGCAGACTAAATTCTCAGATTATCTTTGTTCAGGAAACTCATGTAAGGCAAGATGATAATCTACGATTCTTCATGTTTTGGAGAGGACAGCAGTTTCATTCAAATTTTAAGGAGATAACAAAGGTAGTTGATGAGACCGGAGCCATAGATATAGTTCATATCGACTTCAGCAAGGCCTTTAAGTTTGGGAGGCTGCTCTGGAAGGTCTGATTGCATCGGGTCATGGAGACATAATTGGCTTGATGATGAGGCAAGTGACCATTGGTATGTCTCAGGAGTTGGTGATGTGCCCATTGTTATTTGTCACCTACATCAACAATTTGGATGGAAATGTATAAGACCAAATTTAGCTTAATGCAGCCAGTGAGGAAGACTGTAGAGGAATAGAGCAAGATATAGATCAGCTCCAGAAGTGGCAGAAGGAGGTTATTCTGAGTATGTGTGAGGTGTTGCACTTTGGGAGGTCAAATGGAAGGGTAAAGTATACAACTAATGACAAGATGGCATACCTTTAAGTTGAGAAAACCAACATTTAAAGATGTGCAGGGAAAGTTTTTATTCAGAGAACACTGGGAGCCTGGAACGTACACCCAGGGATGGTGGTGGAGGCAGATATGACACGAGCATTTAAAAGGCTTCTTGAAATGCACATGGATGTGCAGTGAATGCAAGGATATGGATCATGTGTAGGCTTAAGAGATTAATTCTACATGGGCATAGTGGACAAAAAAGCCTGTTCTATTGCTATGTTCCATGTATGTGACATGATTTGTAAGTTTGGAGGTGACAGCAAAATATATGGTGTTACATTGCAGTTGCATATGACATTAGTGCGGCTGCATGTGGAGTGTGCTGTTTGGTTTGGGGCACTGTGCTACAAGGAAACATGCAAATAAGCTAGAAAGAGTGCAGAAAATAATTACAAGAATATTGCCAGCATTGGACTGAATTACATGAGGAGAATTTGCAGGCTGGGACTTTATTCCTCGGATCATATGAGACTGAGTGGTGATCTTAACGAAAAGATCAAACCAAGAGGGGCATGGACTAAGTTATTGAAACAGTATTTTATCAATGTTTGGGGAATCAAGAACCAGAGTACATTGGTTTAAGGTGAGAGGTGAAATATTTAATGGAAATCTGATGAGTAACTTTTCCTACAGGGTAGTGTGTTTATGAGATAAGATGTCAGATAATGTGATGGATACAGGTACAGTAACCATGTTTAAAAAGCCATTTGGACTGTTAGAAGGATAGGAAAACTTCAGAGTGGTGTAGGTCAAACACAGATACACAGGACTAACTTAGATGGCAGCCTGGTTGGCATAGACAAGTTGGGCTGCAGAGCCTATTTCTGTGCTTTATGACTGATATGAGGATACGAGAATGAGGAAGGGTGTAAAAGTGATGGCATTTAACTTCCTCAATATTCACGGGGATTGCCTCGGTAATAAGGGTTTTGATTGAAGAATTTGGACCACCTTGGGCGCCGTCGAGTATGGCTGCCCTGCCAGCAGCTGTTAGTCTTTTCACCCATGTTTTTATTTTTAGTTAGTTAAAAGTGTTTTGTTTGGAAGTCTTTTAAGGTAGTCTGTTTCAAGGTAGTCGTGAAAATAATTTGTTTTGTTTGTGAAACAGGGTCTTTAACTGGGAGAAGTTGGAGTTCAATAGTGTTCACCACCGATGGACGAATTATAGATGGTGATGTCAGATGGTGAGATCGACCGATTGACCAAATGGTGCCAGTACAACAACCTGGCTCCCAATACCAGTAAAACAAAGGAACTGACTGTGGACTTTGGAAGAGGAAGGATGAGGACCCACAATCCTGTTTATATCAATGGTGGAGAGAGTCAAAAACATCAAATTCCTGGGCGTGCATATTTCCAAAGAACTTTCCTGGACCCAGCACACTGATGCAATTATAAAGAGAGCACATCAGCGACTCTACCCCATAGTCCTACTCTCCCTCTCTAATTTCAGATAGCACTTGCTTTCTCCCTCCTTCCCCTCCCCGTTCCCAGCTCTCCCGCAAAGCCTAATGTCTCCGCCTCTTCCTTTCTTTGCCCCCCGACATCAGTTTGAAAAAGGGTCTTGACCCGAAACGTCGCCTGTTCCTTCTCTCCATAGATGCTGCCTCACCGCTGAGTTTCTCCAGCATTTTTTTTCTACGTTCGATTTGCAGTTCTTTCTTAAACATCAGCGCCTTTACTTTCTGAGAAGATTACGGAGATTTGGTATGTCAAAGAGGATTCTCCTGAACATCTACAGGTGTACTGTAGAGAGCATATTGACTGGTTGCATCATGGCCTGGTTCAGCAAATTGAATGTCCAGGAGCGGAAAAGACTGCAAAAAGTTGTGACAACTGCCTTGTCCATCACCGGCTCTGACCTCCCCACCATCGAAGGGATTTATCGGAGTTGCTGCCTCAAAAAGGCAGCGAACATCATCAGATACCCACATCAACCTGGCCACACACTCATTTTACCACTGCCATCGGGAAGGTGGTACAGGAGCCTGAAAACTGTAATGTCCAGGTTCAGGGACAGCTTCTTCCCTTCAGCCATCAGGCTATTAATCATGACATCAAATAAGCTCTGAACTACAACAGACTATTATTATTATTGCACTATAATTATTTGTTTTGTGAGTATGTGTGTATGTGTATATATACACACTGAACTTTTTTTCTCTTGTTTATGTACTATGTTTACATATTCTGTTGTGCTGCAGCAGCAAGTAAGAATTTCATTGTTCTATCTGGGACATTTGTATTATTATTAAAATTCTCATGTTGACCACTTCCTGTCTATGTTGTAAATAAATTTTAGAAAAAACACTACCATATATTGCAATGATTTTTCTCGCTATCTTATTCACCGTCCTCCTCTCCTCCAACCGCCCCAAGGTTATTTCCGATCAGTGAAATAATAAAAAAAATTGTAGATCAGCTGATTGGTCTTCTCGTCTGTCAGTCACCATGATGCATGTCATGCCCCTTCCGGGGGCCCAGGAAAATAAAGCCCCAGAGACCGGATGTGAGTCAGTCACTCTGGAAGAATGTGAGTGAGAGTTGAGTCCAGAACTGTGAGTCTACGCCATGAGTGAACTGAACTGTGAGTCTGCACTGTGCTTGAAATGAATTGTTAGCCTGTACTGTGCTTGAAATGAGTTGTTGGCCTGAACTGTACTTAAAATGGAAATGAAATGAGTTGTTGGCCTGCACTGCGTTTGAAATGGAAATGAAATGAGTTGTTGGCCTTGCACTGTGCTCAAAATTGAATTGAAATGAGTTGTTGGCCTTGTACTGTGCGCGAAATGGAAATGAATTGAGTTGTTGTCCTTGTACTGTGCTTGAAATCAGTTGTTGGCCTACACTGTGCTTGAACTCAGTTGTTGGCCTGCTCTGTGCTTGAACTCAGTTATTGGCCTGCTCTGTGCTTGAATTCAGTTGCTGGCCTGCACCGTGCTTGAACTCAGTTGTTGGCCTGCACCATGCTTGAACTCAGTTGCTGGCCTGCATCGTGCTTGAACTCAGTTGTTGGCGTGCACTGTGCTTATTCCAAAGGACACGCTGATTCCGGAAGTCCCGCTCACTCCGGAAATCCTGCTCAGTGGAGAGGTTGCGCTCTTTCCGGATGTCCCACTTAGTGGAGAGGCCACGCTCAACCACGTGAGTAGATTCAAGAGAGGTTTACTGTCATATATATGTTGTGTGTGTGTGAGTGATGGAGGGTGTGAGTGTGTGTGAGAGATGGAGGGTGTGTGCGAGATGGGGGTGTGTGTGAGCCCACCAGCCATGAGTGAGTGAACTGCCAGCCCACCAGCCGTGAGTCAACTGCCAGCCCAGCAGCCGTGTGTGTCAACTGCCAGTCCACCAGCCGTGTAGGACCTTGATAGTCAATCCTGCGTCTCACAGGGAGGAAATGAAAGGAGAAAAATACTGGGATGACGTGAGAGAGAGAGACACACACACACACACACACACACACACACAGGCAGACCTGAGTGACTGAGCTGCCGGCCCACCAGGCCTGAGCTGCCAGCCCACCAGGCCTGAGTGACTGAGCTGCCAGCCCAAGAATCCATTCGGCCCACAATGTCCATACTAGCCTTCTGGAAACCTGTCCCTTCGGCCCACAACACCCATACTAGCACTCCAGAAAGCGCCCTCCCCACTGGCCACCAATATTGGAATTGGTGGAGGGGTGAAATATTACGTTGGGGGACCAGCCCTCCCGTGTGAACACTTAGGATGACCATAAAACACTCTTGATTCTTCTGCATGACCAGTGGATGTGGATTGGGAGCAGCGGCTAGAGGGGGAAACAATCTGGTGTGTGGGAAGCATAAACAGTGAGGGAGTACGAGGTCGTAGTCAGCAGGTCCCCGTGAGATAAATAAGCAAATGTGCTTACCTTGGTTTAGTTCTGATTCTCTCTCCATCCCTCCCCCACCCTAATCCTGACTCTCACTGAAGAAGGGTCATGAGCCGAAACATCACGCATCCTTTCTCTCGAGACATGCTGTCTGACCTACTTAGTAGCTACAAAATGTTGTGTCTATCTTTGATGTAAACCTGCATCTGCAGTTCCTTCCTTCCTTGAGCTTGTGTTGGGCCTTGTTGTAACAGTGCTAGAAGTCACAGACCAGACATTGTACCAGGAACTGGCAGGTACAGAATGAACCCCACACTTTCACACTGTACCAGAGATTGGTATCTGCAGCACTGAACCCCGGAGGATCTCTCTCTCTCTCAGTTCCCGTGCAATCCAATGGCAACAACCCCTGTCCGCTCTCCTTTCCCCACCTGCACACTGCGCTGGTCCGGGATGTTGACACCAGCCATTGCAACTGTGGAACATTTCTAGAATTAATGAGTCATAGAGCTTTATAGCACAGAAACAGGCCACCTGGTCCACCTTGGCCATGGCGACCATGTCTGCATTCTGGGACAGTCCCACTTGCCCACATTTGACCCTTAGCTTCTAATTCCTTCCTATCCCAATATTGGTCAAAATATTTTTAAAACATTGTAATTGTACCTGTTTCCTCAGCAGCTCATTCTAGATATGAACTACTCTCTGTTAAAATGTTGCCCTGATGTCCCTCTTAAATCTATCTTCTCTCACCATGGGCCAATGCTTCTAGTTTTAGAATCCTTTATCCTGGGGAAAATAAACTGAGTGTTCAATATCCATGCCCCTCATGATTTTTCACACTTTATTTAGGTCACCCCTCGGCCTCCTATGCTCCCAAATCAATCCTTGCCTATCCAGCCTCTCTCTATAATTCAAACACATAAGTCACCAAAACATCTTGGTAAACCTCGTCTGCACCCTTTCCTGCATAATGGCATCGTTGCTACAGCTCAGCAACTAGAACTACATCCACTATTTCAGGTGTAGTCTCACCAATACAAAGCTGCATCATGATATCCAAATCTTTGTATTCAATACCCTTCCCATTGAAGGCAAGTATGGCAAAGCCTTCACCGTACCATCCATCTTACGATGTTCTAGAAACCATGCACCTGTAATCCGAGATCTCTGTTCTGCAACACTCTCCAGGGTTCTACCATTTATTGTGCAAGTCCTACCCTGGATTTGCATATCAGTGTGCAACATCTCACATTTGTCATATTTAAATTATATTTGTCATTCCCCACTAAACCAAACTTCTTGTGTATGGTGTGCACAGCCTAAAGTTGTAGGAGAACTTGTTCTATTTGATCTTATTTGATTGTGCACGCCAGGTTGATTACATTTGTTGAAACAGGGTGGACCACGTGAAGGTTGCAATCTCTCACCCCACCAAACCAACTGATTTAGATCAATGTTGGTGCCATCTGCAGATTTACTCACAATGTTACCTGCATTGTCATCCAAAACATGAATGTAGGTTACAAACAACATTGAACTCTGCACCGACCCCTGCAGCACAGCACTGATCACAAAATACAACCCTCCAGTTATCCTGTGGACCAGGGGTTCCCAACCTTTTCCATCCAGTTTACCTCTGGCATCCTTAATAGCACATAACAATGTTATTTCACTTATTTATGAACAACTAATGATGAACAGATACTGGTACACGAGAACCAAACACAGTCACTCAATGAGAAAAAATATGTACAAATCCAGAATCAACAAATGTACTCCCTGGGTCGGCGAAATTTACCCCAGGTTGGGAACCCTTGCTGTGGGAGCGGCTTCTGATTGGTGGTGCGAGCGATTGTGACGTTCCCTCTTAGATATCCAATCAGAGCGTTTACAGAAGTGTAATTAAACATCTCTCCGACCGTCCAATGACGATCCGCTCCTGCTCCATCCCTCATTAGCATAGGGCGGCGCCGCTGCCTATTTAATCCGCGCTCCGACTGCTAGCTGATCACTTCTGTGTTTGAAATCCACCGAGGAAATGCCTGATCTGCCGAAAACCAAAGATCAGCCGAAAACCAAAGATGCAGTAGGATCTTTACCGAAAATAGCCGCCAAGAAGGGCGCAAAGAAAGCTTTGCCGAAATCCGCTGTCAAAGGGGGCAAGAAGCGCAGGAGGTCGAGGAAGGAGAGTTACTCCATCTACATCTACAAAGTGATGAAGCAGGTTCACCCGGATACCGGCATCTCCTCCAAGGCCATGGGCATCATGAACTCGTTCGTGAACGATATTTTCGAGCGTATCGCAGGCGAGGCTTCCCGACTGGCGCATTATAACAAGCGGGCGACCATCAGCTCCCGAGAGATTCAGACCGCCGTGCGCCTGCTTCTTCCCGGGGAGCTGGCCAAGCACGCCGTGTCGGAAGGGACAAAGGCGGTGACCAAGTACACCAGTTCCAAATAAAGATCCACACATTGTTGAAAAAACACCGAAAACCCAACGGCTCTTATAAGAGCCACCCACATTTTCGCAGAAAGAGTTGTACTAATGTTTCGACATTGAATCACAGCAGAATTGTTTTAGGACGTTTTTGCTTGGGGAATTATTTCACATTCTGTTTAGTGATTAAATGTTCCAATATTCCCGGTATCCATGTTGCGTTCCTGTCCATCAAACAGAAGTAAAACTCCTTTCCCTACACGTCAGCTAGTCCCAGTCATCATAAGGCAGAGACTGAAGAAGGGTTTCGACCCGAAACGTTGCCTATTTCCTTCGCTCCACAGATGTTGCTTCACCCGCTGAGCTTCTCCATCAGTTTTGTTTACCCAGGCTTCATAAGTTGTGCCCACGGCCAGTCGATTAGTGCTGTCGTTGCTGTTTTATTGTCTTCATCTCTGTAACTGTTCTGAAGGAGATTGAGAGGGGATCTTATAGAAACGTACAAAATTCTTATGGAGTTGGACAGGCTAGATGCAGGAAGATTGTTCCCGATGTTGGGGAAGTCCAGGACAAGGGGTCACAGCTTAAGGATAAGGGGGAAATCCTTTAAGACCGAGATGAGGAAAAACTTTTTCACACAGAGAGTGGTGAATCTCTGGAACTCTCTGCCACAGAGGGTAGTTGAGGCCAGTTCATTGGCTATATTTAAGAGGGAGTTAGATGTGGCCCTTGTGGCTAAGGGGATCAGGGGGTATGGAGAGAAGGCAGGTACGGGATACTGAGTTGGATGATCAGCCATGATCATATTGAATGGCGGTGCAGGCTCGAAGGGCCGAATGGCCTACTCCTGCACCTATTTTCTATGTATCTATGAATTGCATTTCTACTCGGCAATTCGTCCAGTCTTTCAAGGAGGAACATTTCACACTGTCGCCCATATTCCGATTTTTGTGAAAATGAACCAGACTATAATCCGAGACCGTCTACATCGTGACCGATCGCTAATTGATGCCGAGGATCATTTTTTGTAATCGGTTACCGGCCCAAATAAATCGTAAATTAAATGTGTTGTGCTGTATTGCCCGGGGTTCAAGGTGGTCAACAATCAAGAGTATTTAATTGTCATGTGTACCGTGAACTGAATGAAATTCTTACTCGCAGCAATATAATAAACATCTTAACGCAATGCACTTACATAAAAAATGATAATCAAAAAGCAATGATTATATGATGTAGCAAATTGTATTGACATACAGATTTATAGTTTGGCGGGCTATTTCAGAGTTCGAGTTTTGGAGGGACTGGCAGTTATTTTAGCGCTTTTCTGTTGTGGGTTTTGATTGGTAGATAAAACAGTTCTCTGATTGGGTCATTCTTCACACCAATGAAATAATGTCCTTTTTCACCAATCATCAGCGGTTCACTGGATTCTTCAAACAGGTATAAGAAAGACGAGTCTGTGATAATTTTCTCATTCTGCGTGTGCAAAACATCAGAAGATGTCTGGACGAGGAAAAACCAGCGGCAAAGCTCGGGCAAAGGCCAAGTCTCGCTCGTCCCGGGCTGGACTGCAGTTCCCGGTCGGTCGTGTTCATAGGCACTTGAGGAAGGGCAACTATGCTCAGCGGGTGGGTGCAGGAGCCCCTGTCTATCTGGCTGCTGTGCTCGAGTATCTGACGGCTGAAATCCTCGAGCTGGCAGGCAACGCAGCACGGGACAACAAGAAGAGCCGCATCATCCCCAGACATCTGCAGCTGGCCGTCCGCAACGACGAGGAGCTCAACAAGCTGCTGGGAGGGGTGACCATCGCTCAGGGCGGTGTGCTGCCCAATATCCAGGCCGTGCTGTTACCCAAGAAAACCGGCGGAGGGAACAAGTAAGCGAGAGAAACTCAACATAGTGACCCAAAGGCTCTTTTCAGAGCCACTCACCATGTCTGTGAAAGGGCTGATCATCGATTATGCTCAGTGCGGGACAAGCGTTCCTTGTCGTTGTCGAAAACCGACTCTGCACATTGTTTACACGGTGGCGGATCCAGAGACCCTGGTTCGATCCTGACTACGGGCGCTTACCTCTACGTGGTTTGTACATTCTTCCTGTTTCATCCCACACACAAGAGACATCCAGGGTTGTTAGTTAATTGGTTTGATATAAATGTTTAAAAATATGTTTTCCAAACCTTTATCGTTTGTATGATAGTGTTCATGTGTGGGGAATGCTGGTCGATGCGGACTCGCTGGCCCGAAGGGTCAGCTTCCGCGTTGTACCTTAAAACTAAACATGAAACAGCGGTTGGCTGATGCGGAAAGATACATTTAGGCAGATATTACTCAGAACATTGGTAGCGACCTACAGTAAGAGATCCTCCTCGAAACCAACTCCGTTTCCCTCTCACCTACAGAACAATTAATGCAGCAACACTAAAACCGACTCGAGGCTTCTCTCCGAAAACAGCGACTAATATCCAGCCTCGGGCAGAGCTGAATTCCTTCAGTTCCGCTAGCGGATCAGTAAATCCGCACCGCATGCGATTTATGGGGACAAATCAGCCGATTTGATGGAAACAATATTATAACATTTCCCTCTGTTCTTGTTTGCACTGAAATTGGCAGGCAATCACACTGCAGTCTTTTCTCCGATTGACTGAGCTCCGACCGCCGGGGAGAGAAGCAGCAGCGAGAGCTAGTATTGGCTGGAAGTAAGTGAGTCAAAGGGAAAGAAGATTTAAAAAGCGCCAAAGGCCCAGGCTCAAGTAATTTACTAATTAGCCCTAAATTAGTTAATTAGGTAACAGATAAAGAAGTGCAGCTGCAGCGGAGCGGCCTTGTTGAGGTGAAGTGTGAGTCTTTGGCGAGGAGGCTGAGGCAAGGAGGCTACACGATTGAAGTTTGTGATTTTTGCAAGGGTCCATGGAACGCTTTATCTTGCAATGTTACACAATTTTGAGATTTTAAAACTAAAGTCTGTAATTTATCCCATCAGAAAAAGCATAAAAATAAGTTTTATTTGACACCTAATTCACTTTCATATCTTCAGTATTAAAAAAGTTATGGCCATTTTCATACTCGGAAATTAGCATCTTGTTCCCTATTGCTTTTCCATTGACTTAACACAAAAGCTGTGATCGAGGACAGTCAAAAGCCCATAACTTTCTTAAAAATTTAAGGCTCTGTCTTACCTGTTTGTGGTCATCGGCTGTGAAGCGCAGCGTCGCCGGTAGCGGGGACCGCACGGCAACGGCGAGAGCGCCGAGCCTATCCACTGGAGCGCCGCACGGATGCTGCGCGGGGGCCGAGTAATTCAAACACGGCGGGTCCCACGTGCTTGCGGTAAGTTTAAAAAAAGGGCGGGCCGACTGCGATGACGTCGGCCCGCCGCACGTGACTCACTAGCGGCGGCTGTGGCGGCGGCCGTCCTGATCGCGGCGCTGTAGCGGTGGCTGTGCCTGCGGCTGTGCCGCACACGTGCCTCACTGGCGGTGGCAGTGGCGGTTTGACGCACGGCGGGCGGCCGTGCCGCACTCGTGCATCACTGGTGGAGGTTGTGCGGTAAGATTATAGTTTTCAACATTGTCGGTTTTATTTTAGCACTGTGCGATGTTGGGAACACCACCGCACGGCCCCGGAATTGTACGTTCTCACGAGTGCGCGGTCTATGGCGGCAGATTCTTCCCGTTTCGCCGCCAATGACCGCAGACTCGTGAGACAGGCCTTTAAAAGAACTGAAAAATGTTCAGTTATTATAGATTGAAGCATTCTGAAACAAATTTGAAACAATCTTACTTAGATGACATTAAATTAAAGCATATAATTAGTTAGTTACCTAATTGTAGCTAATTTCAAAATTCAATTACTAGATCTAAACATCTATCAATTTCTTAAGAATAGATTAACATTTTTAAATAGCCTAAGTGTCCAAATAACATTCACACAAGAATTCACAATATAACATAATTTTTAAATCTCATTGTCATGGATTTACAGGCCAAATGGAAGAAATTTAATGTTTAATACCTGTAAATTAATGGGCATTTAAATCATCTTGCGAGTGGAACGCGATCTTTTGGAACATTGATTTGCGGTGAATTTGCGGTGAAAAATTCTGCCGTTAGTTCGGGGAAAAGAATCACTGTTTCGCATTAAAAAATGTGAATTAAAGGCCTCTTAAGAAGCACTTTTATACAAAAAAAGAAACTGCTTTCGTTTACCTGTCCCGTGTGTGAAATCCGTCCCCGTTGTCGGCATTGACGGCTTTCGAAGCTGATTTTAAAATGACTCCAGCGCTAACATTGTCGATCGAATAAAAATAAAAAATACACAAAACGCCCATAGGAACGATTCTTCAGCAAAATGTTGCACTCCAACGAAATATAATTCAGGACAAGTTAGGAGAAACCCGCGTTTTAACCCCGCCCCCCCTCAAAGGCACCAAAATCGCGCACACGGCCAGTGGCAGAATTGCAGCGCCGCTGAAAGTAAGTATTATAACATACCTACTTTATCCCGAAAAGCTCCGTCACAGAGGACTCTGTGATTTACGGACTGTTCCCAGGGACACATTCAGAGACTGACATCGAATGCTGCTGGAGGGTCATCAACTCGGTGAAAGATGCTCTTTGGTCTGCCCGAGCATTGTTCACCACCCAGCAGAGTGAGATGTCCGTCAGGGAATGTTGCCGACTGGCCCGCTGCAGACTGCAGGAGTACGTGCTGAGGGACGCGCTGAAGCTTGGTGCAGCCAACGCCAAGGCTCGGTGGGGGAGGACCACAGTCTAGGGTCCTTCTGCTGCTGGACATGGGGGGCAGGGTATGGTGGAGACTCCCCTCAAAATAAGGGAAGGTATCCCACGCCAGGGGGCCACATGAGTGGCACGGGTGGAGGACGGATCTGTGGAATTGGAAAAAAAATGTATTAACTACATTGAACAATTTGTATAGCCTCCGAAAATGTCGGATGAATTTTTCGCACCGTTCACGTATTGTATATATTTATTACTTGAATAAAGTCTATTTTGAAATTTAAAAAAAATAATAAGTTTGTGATTTTTGTCTACTGAAGAAATGGCAGGCATGTTGGTGCAGTGTGTTTCCTGCAGGATGTGGGAAGGCAGGGGCACCGCTGGAGCTTGTGGAAACTACACCTGCAGAAATTGTGCAGCTCCTGAATGAATGCGTTGGGGAACTGGAGAAGTAGCTGGATGACCTCGGGGCCATCCGGGAAAACGAGATGCCCCTCTTGGGAGCTGTTGGGGCAAACAACTCTTCCAGACCGAGCAGCGGACAGGTCGATGGCTCCAATTCCAGCATTGAGACTTGGCCGGGGAGAGCGACATTGGGCAGAGCCATAGTGGTGTGGGAGACCCCATTGTCCGAGGTGCGGACGGGAGGTTCTGTGGTGGCAGGCGAACTAGAGGATGGTCTGTTGCTTGCCTGGTGCCAGGGTCCAAGATGTAGCAGACCGACCTCAGAACATCCTCGAGAGGGAAAGTGAGCAGCCGGAAGTAGTTGTGCACGTGGGCACAAACGACGTTGGGAAGAAGAGGAAGGAGGCTCTGCAACATGAGTTTAGTGAGTTAGGAAGAAGACCGAAAAGCAGGACTTCTAGGGTGATTATCTCTGGATTGTTTCCTGTACCTCGTGCTGGTGAGGGCAGGAACAGGGAGATAGGGGATCTGAATGTGTGGCTGGGGGGCTGGTACAGGGAGCAAGGATTTATTTAGATTTATAGACAAATTTGGAGTATAAAGATGGAGTTAAAGGGGAAGTGAGTACAGGAAAAGTTACAAAAGACTTCCAAATTAATGGGAAGGAAATTTCGAGAAGGGTTAAGAGAGTAAGGTCAGGGCTAATAGTGTTAGAGGGGAGGTGAATACCAAAGTTAAATAGTTGAATATGAATGCGCGAAATATAAGAAATAAAGTGGATGAGTTTGAGGCTCAATTAGAAATTGGCAAGTAAGAACCCCACGAAGGCAGATTATTATCTGAATGATGTCAAGTTTGGAAAAGGGAAAGTACACCGATATCTGGGTGTCTTTATTCAGCAGTCACTGAAAGTAAGCATGCAGGTACAGCAGGCAGTGAAGAAAGCTAATGGCCTTCATTACAAGAAGGGTTGAGTATAGGAGCAATGAGGTCCTTCTATAGTTGTACAGGGCCCTAGTGAGATCACACCTGGAGTATTGTGTGCAGTTCTGGTCCTCAAATTTGAGGAAGGACATTCTTGCTATTGAGGGAGAGCAGCGTAGGTTCACGAGGATGGCGGGATTGTCATATGTTGAAAAAATGGAAGGACTGGGTTTGTATACACTGGAATTCAGAAGGATGAGAGGATATCTTATTGAAGCCTATAAGATTATTAAGGGATTGTACACGCTAGAGGCAGGGAACATGTTCCCGATGTTGGAGGAGTCCAGAATCAGGGGCCACAGTTTAAAAATAAGGGGTAGGCCATTTAAAAAGAAGATGAGGAAAAACGTTTTCAGCCAAAGAGTTGTGCATCTGTGTAATTCTCTACCTCAGAAGGCAGTGGAGGCAAATTCTCTGGATGCTTTCAAGAGAGAGTTAGATAGAACTCTTAAAGACTTCTTCAGACTGAAGAAGTTGCCTATTTCCTTCGCTCCATAGATGCTGCCTCACCCGCTGAGTTTCTCCAGCACTTTTGTCTACCTTTGGTTTTCCACCTTCTGCATTTCCTTCTTAAACAACAGCCTAATGTATATCTGTGTGCTTTCTCCAATGCAGCAATGCATGTTACATTAAAAAAACTCTGAATTTCATGAAGGGTGGATTCCCTTTTAGTAAAGCCGGTAAATCTTTTACTTTCATACCCGCATCAAGGGGATCCTGTCCCTAATCTGGGGATTTTTGGTAATTAAAAAAAGGAACCCACCCACCTCCTCACCAGCCACTTCTCATAGAACACTGGAATGAAGAGAAGATGAACAAAGACCTTATTCCGACCTACAGGCAGAAACTAAAATCTGCTAAGCCTGTGGTAAGAATAACGAAAATGTGGACAAGCGAGGGCATTGAGAACCTACAATCCTGCTTTGACTGCATGGAATCGAATGTGTTCAGGGAAGCAACCACAAGCGTCGATGAGCACACAGACATTCTATCATCATAAGTCAGTTTTTGAGAGGACAGTTCCATTACAACCAGGACCCGGACCTGGTTCAACAACGACAAGCCCTGGTGTACTGCTGAACACAGACAGTTCCAACAGTCTAAAGTGGAAGCCTACAGCAGCGGGGATGCAGACCTCTACAGGCAGTCAAAGTACAAGCTAAGAAGAGGAATCAGACCTGCCAAGAAAAGGTACTCTGAGAAGTTGAGGAGCAAGTTCTCAGCTAGTGACTCTTCTTCAGTTTGGAAGATCTTGCAAGAAATCACCAGCTATAAGAGGAAAGCCCCCGCTCTTTGGACAATCATCAGCTGACCAACGACCTGAATGAGTTCTACTGCAGGTTTGACAAGCAGAAATGTAACCCTGGTACCCCTCCCCAGCCAACAGAGCCAGACCCCAGTCTGCAAAGACTGGACCCTTCTACACCCACTCCTCTCCAAACACCACCTCGCACCTATTTTTTTTGTCATTTTTTGCACTGTAAATAATTATGGAAATTGGGATATGCGTGAGAGACATTTATCCTACTTCAGAATTCAAAAAGTGAGGAGAAATGACGGTAGATAGAAGCCAGAGCTGAAGGGACAACAACACCCAAAGTGCTTGGCGAACATTGGCCGTTTGCTCACAGCATTTCATCAACAGTAAGGCATTATTTGTGTTTTTTCTTTATTCCTTTGGCATCTAAAACGTTTCAGAAGTGATAAATCTGGCTGTAACATTTTAAAATCGCCCATGGTTCTCAAGTGGGTTTTAACATACAAAAAGAAAATTCCTCCGAAGTAATACTTATCATTAAAAAAAATCGCAAACCATACGTGGGTTTTGAATTACATTTTACTCAGATGCAAGCCAAGGAATGGCATAATTGTTAGCTGTTAATTGGACATAATCAACCTCAGCAAATTGACAATATCCTATTGAAAGAGAGTGGGTGTTTAAGCTGTCAGGACATTTTATTATTTGCCAAAATATACATCTCAATAGCATAATGAGTGAAAACTTACTTTTCCACACACCGCTCGTAAGTCTGGAGATTTTTTTAATGATAAATTTAGCTTCAGAAGCTTTTTCTTTTTGCATGTAAAAACCCACTTCAGAACCATGCGCGATTTTAAAATTTTACACCCAGATTTATTACTTCTGAGACTTTTTAGATGCCAAAGGAATCAAGAAAAAACACAAATAATGCCTTACTGTTTGTGAAATGCGATAATTCCCAATATTTTCAATTTCGATATCTGCACGGCCAATGTTCGCCAAGTACTTTAGCTGTTGTTGTCCCTTCCGCTCTCGCTTCTCTTTACCTTCATTTCGCTTCACTTTTGGAATTCTGAAGTAGGATAGATGTCTCTCATGGTTACCCCGACTTCCACAATTTTTTACAGAGCAAAAATTCACAATTTGGGCGGTTTTTAACAGGTAGGAAAGTACGTGTTTCATGCATTAACAGCTGCGATGTCCTCCAGATGGATTGAGCGGCTCCATGTGTCAAGTCCAATGACCCAGTGACCTTACATGCAACCCCCCTATAACCAAAAATCTGTAGCCTCTGGTATTTTATTTAATTCACATGTTTAATTGATAATGTTTTATTATTAATGTTTTATGCGTCATTCCTAACTAGCACTGTCTGTCATGTTGTCACTTGCGGGTAGAGCACCAAGGCAAATTCCTTGTATGTGAATACTTGGCCAATAAACTCATTCATTCATTCACTTTGCACAGTATCAGCGCTCACTTTCTTTACATGTTTCTGCTCTTTAAGCTCAGCAGAACCACTAACTGTCAGCAAAATTCTAATGTATTTCTTTGTGAATTATTTTATGAATTCCTTGTACATTTTAGGTGTCAATGAATTATTTCCCTTCCTCACTTGCAGACGAGGTCACGCAGTGACGTCACGGAGGTCGCGCAGTGTCGCGGACGTCGTTCCCTCGGCAACCGACAGCGAGGCCCACAGAGGAGGAGCGGCCTGGGCCCGGGGGTGGACATGAGAGATTCCCCGGGCGGGAGGTGTTGGAGCGACCAGGGGCCCGTGGCCTCGGTGCCCGATCGCAGTTCCAGCTCGTCCCGGTCCCGATCCCGGGGCCGCACTGAAGGGAGTCAAGGTGAGAAGAGGCGGATGGAGCCTCGCCTTCATTAGCGCGGCGGAGAAGAGAAGAGCATCAGTGTGGGCCGTGGTCCTGGTCTCCGGCCAGAGGATGCAGGACCATGGGGTTTATCCACGTCCTGGGACCAGGGGTCGTGGGCTGGGAAGGGGAAGCATTGATTCGAGTGAACTGAAGCGGTCGATGCAGAGAAACTGTTCCCTGCAGTAGGCAAGTCTGAGAGCGGTCGACAGGCGCTCCCACTGAGAAATAAAGTGAGAACATTTTGGAAACACTCAGCATCTCTTGGAGAAAAGCAGGGTTTCGGTTCCAGGTCTTAGCTCTGTTTCTCTCACCACAGTCGCTGCTTGGGCTGCTGAGAATTCCCAGCAGGTGTTCTGTTTTTCTCGGACTTCCAGCACCTGCAGATTTTATTTCCTTCCCATCTAAAGTTGGGAAGTTGAGGTTAAGGACTGAACGGAACTGGGGTTGGTCTGTACTTGCTAGAGTTTAGAACAGTGGTTCTTAACCTGAGGGTCGAGACCCCCCATGGGGGGGGGGTCGTTTGGGGCTTTACTGGGGGAAATGAAGGGTTCATAAATAACATATCCATTTGTTGATCCCATTTTTGGGAACCTAACAAAGGTACATACCACATGCAGTATTTTGTTTGCTTATGTGCGTACGTACGGCAAAAAGGTTAAGAACCACTGGAGAAGAATGGGAGGTGATCTCACGGATTCTCTTGTGGCTTGTTCAACCTGGAGGGTTGAACAAGATGGCGATTGCATCAAACGTGCCATTCCCATGTGGATCTGGGACCTGACTAGTGGAATCTTGTGGACATGAGCGCTCCTCCACCATAGACATCAGGGTCTTCTCTTGATTGTCAGTAGGAAAGATATTGTCAAGCTTTAAAGGGTTGAAAAGATTTACGAGGATAATGCCAGGACTAGAGGATGTGAGGTATAAGGAGAGGTTGAAGTGGCTGGGTCTCTATTCCATGGATCGTAGGAGGATGAGGGGAGATCTTATTGAGGCATACCAATCATGAGAGGAATAGATAGAGTAGGGGAATCGAGGACCAGAGGACATAGGTTCAAGGTGAAGGGGAAAAGATTTAATAGGAATCTGAGGGGTAACTTTTTCCACACATAGGGTGGTGGGTGTATGGAACAAGTTGCCAGAGGCGGTAGTTGAGGCTGGGACTATCCCATCGTTTAAGAAACAGTTGGACATGTACATGGATACGACAGGTTTGGAGGGTTATGGACCAAGGGCAGGCAAGTGGGACTAGGGTAGCTGGGACTTTGTTGGCCGGTGTGGGCGAGTTGGGCCGAAGGGCCTGTTTCCACACTGTATTAATCCATAACTATGACTAACAATGAGTGTGGGTTAGTACCTTACTCCACCAGTTCCTGCCTCAGTTTTAACAATGCCATTCTTGTGTTTAAATCCCTTCTTTGCCCTTACCTCCTCCACTCTTCTGGCCCTCTGAAATCTCCTCCACCTGTGGTATTCTCATGTCCCTTCCATTTTCGGATTGGATGCCTCTGACCAGTGGTGTGTTGCAGGAATTATTACTTGGTCCTTTCTTATGTATGAAGAACTTAATTCCCCTGCTCCAATCCTGACCTGAAACATTCCCTCCACAAATGCAGCATATACCTGTTGAGTTCCTCCAGCACAGGGGGTAAAGGTAGAAGTGTTGGTTCGTAATTTCGTAAACAACAAACAAATTGGTGAAGTTACGGTCAATGAAGAGGGTTGTGAAAGTATACAGCAGGATACAGATCACCTACAGAAATGGTTGGAGAAATGGCAGATGGTGATGGAGAAATGGCAGATGGTGTTTGAATGGAGCAAATGAAAGGGGTTGCACTTTGGAAGGTCTAATGTAAGGGGAAAGTATATGGTTAATGTCTAGACCCTTAATGTAGAGGGATTTTGGGGTCTACTACATCGACCTAAAAGTGGGATGACAAGTAGATAGTGTGGTAAAGACGGCACATAGAAACATAGAAAATAGGTGCAGGAGGAGGCCATTCGGCCCTTCGAGTCAGCACCGCCATTCATTGTGATCATGGCTGATCGTCCCCTATCAATAACCCGTGCCTGCCTTCTCCCCATATCCCTTGACTCCACTAGTCCCTAGAGCTCTATCTAACTCTCTCTTAAATCCATCCAGTGACTTGGCCTCCACTGCCCTCTGTGGCAGGGAATTCCATAAATTCACAACTCTCTGGGTGAAAAAGGTTTTTCTCACCTCAGTCTTAAATGACCTCCCCTTTATTCTTTATCCTGCATCTCGCTTGTCCAGTCCTTTTATCATTTTATATGTTTCTATAAGATCCCCCTCATCCTTCTAAACTCCAGTGAATACAAGCCGTCTTTTCAATCTTTCCTCATACGACAGTTCCGCCATCCCAGGGATCAATCTCGTGAACACAATCACAAGGATGTCCTTCCTCAAATTAGGAGACCAAAACTGTACACAATACTCCAGATGTGGTCTCACCAGAGCCCGATACAACTGCAGAAGAACCTCTTTACTCCTATACTGAAATCCTCTTGTTATGAAGGCCAACATTCCATTAGCTTTCTTCTCTGCCTGCTGTACCCGTAAGCCAACTTTCAGTGACCGGTGACCAAGGATGCCCAGGTCTCGCTGCACCTCCCCCTTACCTAACCTAACCCCATTGAGATAATAATCTGCCCCCTTATTTTTGCCGCCAAAGTGGATAACTTCACATTTATTTATATTATACTGCATCTGCCACGCATCTGCCCAATACATGATATACTTTGTCAGTTGGTGTATTGCTTAAAATGGTCAGGAAGCCAAGTTGCAGCCTCGGAGTATTGTTTGGTCACCGCATTCTAGGAATGTTGGAGAGAGTGCAGAAGAAATTTACCAGAATGTTGCCTGGATTAGAAGGCATTAGCTACAAGGCAAGGTTGCATAAAATTGGATTCTTATCTCTGGAGCATCGGATGCTGAGGCCTAGATAAAATTAAGAAAAGCATATATAGTGTGGATAGTCCAATCCTTTTTCCCTGGCTGAAATTGTCAAAAACTAGATGGCTTAGCTTTAAGGTTTGAGACACAAAGTTTAAAGGAGATGTGTGTGACCGCTGTTTTACACAGGGTGGCATGGGTGCCTGGAATGTGCTGGCTGGAATGTGCTGCCTGGGAGATGGTGCAGGCAGATAGAATAGTGGCATTTGAGGTTTTTGGATAGACACAAGGATATAGAGGGACATGCAGGCAGAGGGGATTAATTAAACTTGGCATCATGTTTGTTTAGTTTAGTTTAGAGATACAGCGCTGAAACAAGCCCTTCGGCCCACCAAGTTCGCGCCGACCAACGATCCCTGCACATTAACAGTATCCTACACACACTAGGGACAATTTACACATACACCAAGACAAGCCAATTAACCTACATAGCTGTACATCTTTGGTGTGGGAGGAAACCAAAGATCTCGGAGAAAACCTACACGGTCATGGGGAGAACGTACAAACTCCGTACAGTCAGTACCCGTAGTCGGAATCATTTGGGCCTGTTCCTGCCCTGTTCTATGTTCTCTTTTTAGATGCTGCAGGGATCCATTTTGGTTGCTGCTGTGTGTCATGTATATTTACATAAATAAGTGGCATAATTATAGTTTACAGATCACTCCACAGTTAGTGGTGGAGTGGAGAGTGAAAAGGGGTATCTAAGTTTACAACTGAATACTGATCAACTGGGAAAGTGGGCATGGGAATGGCAATGTCATTTAATTTCGACAAGTGTGTAGTGATGCATTTTGAAAGTTAAACCAGGTAGGAGTACATAATGATCACACAATCTTATACATCTTCACCTGGTCAGCCTCCACTGCTCCAAGGAAATCCTGCTCAGCCTGTCCAGTCTCTCCTTATAACTAAATTATTCCACCCCAGGAAACATGTAGGTCAATCTCCTCTCCAGTGTAATCTCGTCCTTCTGAAAATACGGCACCAGAAAAGTCCATGCTGTTCCAGCTGTGGCCTCACCTTTAAGAATTAAAAGGTTCTAGTAAGACGTGTGTTCTGACTAATGAAGTCAAATATCCCACAGGCCTTCTTCACCACCCATCCTAACTGCTGCCACCTTCAGGAGTATTTTGCATGTCCATCAAGATCTCTCTATTCCACAATATCTCCTCAGCCCATGATACATCTGATTCTTGTTTAACCCTGCCAAATGCTTAACCTCACATGTATCAGGATTATGTTCCATTTGTTAATTTACCAGCTGATCCATATCATTCTATAGTCCAAGACTGCACTGCTCACTATAAACGAAACCAGCTGTTCTTGTGTTATCTGCGAACCTGTCAACCATACCTCCTGTATTTGCATCTGAATTGTTAAATAAGATGGCAAACAGCAAGGGGCCCAGCACTGATGCCTGTGGTACACCACTGCTGACAAGATCTCAATAGACAATAGGTGCAGGAGTAGGCCTTTCGGCCCTTCGAGGCAGCACCGGCATTCACTGTGATCATGGCTGATCATCCCCAATCAGTACCCCGTTCCTGCCTTCTCCCCATATCGCTTGACTCCGCTATCTTACTCTATTGAGAGCTCTATCTAGCTCTCTCTTGAATTGGCTTCCACTGCTTACTGAGGCAGAAAATTCCACATATTCACAATACTCTGGGTGAAAACGTTTTTCCTCATCTCCGTTCTAAATGGCCTACCCCTTATTCTTAAACTGTGGCCCCTGGTTCTGGACTCCCCCAACATCGGGAACATGTTTCTTGCCTCTAGCGTGTCCAATCCCTTAATAATCGTATATGTTTCAATAAGAATCCCTCTCATCCTTCTAAATTCCAGTGTATACAAGCCCAGTCACTCCATTCTTTCAACATACGACAGTCCCGCCATCCTGGAAATTAACGTTGTGAAACTACGCTGCACTCCCTCAATAGCAAGAATGTCCTTTCTCAAATTTGGAGACCAAAACTGCACACAATACTCCAGTTGTGGTCTAACTCGGGCCCTGTACAACTGCAGAAGGACCTCTTTTCTCCTATACTCAAATCCGCTTGTTATGAAGGCCAACATACCATTAGCTTTCTTCACTGCCTGCTGTACCTGCATGCTTACTTTCAGTGACTGATGAACAAGGACACCCAGATCTTGTACTTCCCAATTTCCTAACTTGACACCATTCAGATAATAATCTGCCATCCTGTTCTTGCCACCAAGCTGGATAACCTCACATTAATCTGCATCTGCCATGCATCTGCCCACTCACCTAACCTGTCCAAGTCACCCTACATCCTCATAGCATCCTCCTCACTGTTCACACCGCCACCCAGCTTTGTGTCATCTGCAAATTTGCTAATGTTACATTTAATCCCTTAATATATATTGTAAATAGCTGGGATCCCATCACCGGGCCTTGCGTACCCCACTAGTCACTACCTGCCATTCTGAAAGGCACCCGTTAGTCTGCCAACCAATTTTCTAACCATGCCAGTACCATATCCCCAATACCATGTGCTCTAATTTTGCACACTATTCTCTTATGTGGGACATAGAAACACAGATAATAGTTGCAGGAGGAGGCCATTTGGCCCTTCGAGCCAGCACCGCCATTCATTGTGATCATGGCTGATCGTCCCCAATCAATAACCCGTGCCTGCCTTCTCCCCATATCCCTTGATTCCACTAGCCCCTAGAGCTCTATCTAACTCTCTCTTAAATTTCTATTATTCACACACTTTGGCTAGCTCCTCCCTCATGGCTCCATAGTCCCCTTTGCTCAACTGTAATACTGACACTTCCAATTTTCTCTTCTCCCTCACAATTTATAAATTAAAACATCATATTATGGTCACTACCTCCTAATAGCTCCTTTACCTCGAGTTCCCTTATCAAATCCGGTTCATTACACAACACTAAATCCAGAATTGCCTTCTCCCTGGTGGGCTCCAGTACAAGCTGCACTAAGAATCCATCTCGGAGGCACTCTACAAACTCCCTTTCTTGGGGTCCAGTACCAACCTGATTTTCCCAGTCTACCTGCATGTTGAAATCACCCATAACAAACGTAGCATCACCTATGCGACATGCCAATATTAACTCTTGATTCAACTTGCATCCTATATCCAAGTTACTGTTTGGGAGCCTGTAGATAACTCAATTAGAGTATTTTTTCCTTTACAATTCCTCAGTTCTATCTATACTATATCTCCTGATTCTATGTCATCCGAATTTCAATCACAAAAGTAACCTTCCCCCATCACCTTCTATCTCTTATCACCAAGCCACTTCTGGGTACTTTTGGCCATCTTACTTTGAATACCATGGGTCTAATATTTTGGACCAGCCTTCTGTGTGGGACCTTGTCAAAGGCTTGTCTGAGGTGCATGTGAACCACATCTACCAAACAGCGATCATCAATATATTTAGTTATTTTTTCAGAATTCTCAATTAGATTGGTCAAATGGGATCTCCCACCAACAAATCAGTGTTATCTGAACAATCCCTGCCTTTCCAAATGCAGATTATTCCTGTCACTCAAAGATTTTTCTAAGAATTCCCGAACAACTGACCCCAGACCTATTAGCTTGTCATTGTGTGGCTTATCACAGTTCCCTTCCTGAATAAACTTAGAAACTTAGAAAATAAGTGCAGGAGTAGGCCATTCGGCCCTTCGAGCCAGTACCGCCATTCAATATGATCATGGCTGATCATTCAAAATCAGTACCCCATTCCTCTACTTTTTCCCCATATCCCTTGATTCCTTTAGCCCGGGGGTTGGCAACCTACGGCCCCCGGGCCGAATGCGGCCCCAAACCCGAAATCATCCGGCCCGCAGGTGTATTTGTTGTCTTCCAGTTAATTAGCATCTCAGCTGTAGCCAGTAAAGGTTTAAATATCCCTGTCAGTGCCCCAATAATCATCTCCATGCCCAACAAAGTAGCCTGGGAGGTACACAAAAATGCTGGAGAAACTCAGCGGGTGCAGCAGCATCTATGGAGCGAAGGAAATGGGCAACGTTTCGGGCCGAAACCCTTCTTCAGACCTGAAGTAGCCTGGGATATTTTTCATCAGTCCTGGGGAATTATCCACCTTTCTGCCCACTAAGATATCTGAGTGTTCTCTAGAAATTCAGTTCACACTTAAAATCTCCAGCCGTAATGAATTATAAATGAGCACAGGTGAGAACAAACAGGCCTGATTCTTTCCCTGGTAACACTTTTGCTCTTAATCTATTTAGCAATCTTCCTGAGATTTTACATGATCTGAGGTGCCACTAATTGTGTCCACAGCTGACTGTTTCTCCACAATGCCGTGTGCGATGTTTATTTAGTTGTGTCCTCAAGCTGCAGGACTGTGGTTTGTATATTCTCTGTCCTGGTGGTGCAGCTCATAGTGCAGAGTGGTCTGATGGTGACACCTGTGTTTGCATCATGGTGGGATGCAAAGTCCATGCAATGTGGGAATTTAAATGCCTGTACCTGTAAAATCCACTGGTGTTTTGTTTGTTGGCCTGTAGTTTCACGTTGCAAAATCCTACCGTGCAACGGTCCGTGTTGCAAGGGCCTGTGTCCTCACAGTGCAACGGCCCATGTTGTAAAGGTCTATGTCTTCACAGTGCAACGGCCCGTGTTACATAGAAACATAGAAAATAGGTGCAGGAGGAGACTATTCGGCTCTTGGAGTCAGCCTTGTGATCTTGGCTGATCGTCCCCAAATCAATAGACCGTGCCTGCCTTTCCCCATATCCCTTGATTACACTAGCCCCTAGAGCTCTATCTAACTCTCTCTTGAATTGGCCTCCACTGCTTACTGAGGCAGAAAATTCCACATATTCACAACTCTCTGGGTGAAAACGTTTTTCCTCATCTCCGTTCTAAATGGCCTACCCCTTTTTCTTAAACTGTGGCCCCTGGTTCTGGACTCCCCCAACATCGGGAACATGTTTCTTGCCTCTAGCGTGTCCAATCCCTTAATAATCGTATATGTTTCAATAAGATTCCCTCTCATCCTTCTAAATTCCAGTGTATACAAGCCTAGTCGCTCCATTCTTTCAACATACGACAGTCCTGCCATCCTGGAAATTAACGTTGTGAAACTACGCTGCACTCCCTCAATAGCAAGAATGTCCTTTCTCAAATTTGGAGACCAAAACTGCACACAATACTCCAGGTGTGGTCTAACTCGGGCCCTGTACAACTGCAGAAGGACCTCTTTTCTCCTATACTCAAATCCTCTTGTTATGAAGGCCAACATACCATTAGCTTTCTTCACTGCCTGCTGTACCTGCATGCTTACTTTCAGTGACTGATGAACAAGGACACCCAGATCTTGTACTTCCCAATTTCCTAACTTGACACCATTCAGATAATAATCTGCCATCCAGTTCTTGCCACCAAGCTGGATAACCTCACATTTATCCACATTAATCTGCATCTGCCATGCATCTGCCCACTCACCTAACCTGTCCAAGTCACCCTACATCCTCATAGCATCTTCCTCACTGTTCACACTGCCTCCCAGCTTTGTGTCATCTGCAAATTTGCTAATGTTACATTTAATCCCTTAATATATATTGTAAATAGCTGGGATCCCATCACCGGGCCTTGCGTACCCCACTAGTCACTACCTGCCATTCTGAAAGGGACCCGTTAGTCTGCCAACCAATTTTCTAACCATGCCAGTACTCTATCCCCAATACCATGTGCTCTAATTTTGCACACTAATCTCTTATGTGGGACATAGAAACACAGAAAATAGTTGCAGGAGGAGGCCATTTGGCCCTTCGAGCCAGCACCGCCATTCATTGTGATCATGGCTGATCGTCCCCAATCAATAACCCGTGCCTGCCTTCTCCCCATATCCCTTGATTCCACTAGCCCCTAGAACTCTCTCTTAAATCCATCCAGTGAATTGGCCTCCACTGCCCTCTGTGGCAGGGAATTTGACCTTGTCAAAGGCTTTCTGAAAGTCCAGGTACATTGCATCCACTGGCTCTCCCTTGTCCATTTTTCTAGTTACATCCTCAATAAATCCCAGAAGATTTGTGAAGTATGATTTCCCCTTTGTAAATTCATGCTGACTCGGAATGATCCTGTTACTGCTATCCAATTGTGCCGCTATTTCATCTTTTATAATTGACTCCAGCATCTTCCCCATCACCGATGTCAGGCTAACTGGTCTAGAATTCCCTGTTTTCTCTCTCCCGCCTTTCTTAAAATGTGGGATAACAAAGAAGCTTTCACTATCTTCCTTTATGTTCTTGGCTAGCTTACCTTTGTGCTCTTTAAAATGTACCCAATCCTGTGGCTTCCCGCTCATCTTTGCTATGTTATACTTCTCTTTTATTTTTATACTGTCCTTGACTTCCCTTGTCAGCCATGGTCACCTCTTACTCCCCTTAGAATCTTTCTTCATCTTTGGAATGACCTAATCCTGCACCTTCTGTATTATTCCCAGAAATACCTGCCATTGTTGTTCCACTGTCAGCCTTGCTAAGGTATCTTTTAAGTCAACTTTTGTTAATTCCGGATCTAAATCCAAACACAAATCTCGCACACAGAAATCAGAGATCACACAAGCTTTTAAAGCTGTAAATTAAAACGGTAAATACGCTTTGACTCAAGGTGGGGACCATCTTCTCAAAGGAACAAGCAAACACAATGCAGGAGCAAATCACCTGCACTTAAACACTTGGATTTAAACAAAAGCAAATAAAATTGTAACACGCCAGCAAAATTACTCTTAAACAAGAAAAAATATAGTTAAGAACTACAATACACAACCACACTGCAATACAGAAAATAAGCATTCAATTACAATACAATTCTAAGGTAAATCACATTATTTTAAATTACATTAGATCACACAATTTTAACAAACAGTTACGATTCAAATTACAATAGCAGGATAAATTACACAATTCTAAGCAAGTCGCCATATTACAATTACGGAGTTATTCGCTATTTTACAAGATCAGAAACTAACAACTATACAATAACCAGAAGCATTCAATACGAACACCCCGAATTTTGCAAAATTTAAATCGAAGAATTTAGATCACTGTCCAAGACTTATAACAGACGCGTCTTACCAGCTCAGTGTTAAGTATTCCAGCCAATTTACTTTAACACTGAGTTCCCAGTACTGTTTGGGACTTAAACCCACACAGGCACGGCCTCAAACCCTCTTGGCCTCAAACCTTTCTACCCACTAAATACTGGTCATCAGCAACTACTGCTTCATGCTGGCTCCCGATGCCGATCTTTAAAGTGTCGTCTTTGCAATCACACCCTCAGCACCGATTCAGTACTTGCCCCTGTTAGTACTGACCTACTCAGTCTTGTCTTTGAAGATATCTCGCCAATCGATACCCCGACACTGAGTGGGGCCTCAAACCCCATGGTTTACCAACCCTCAAATCCTCAGGTACCATTCCAATGGTCCTGATTGCAACAGCTGTTAACCTCCGTGGGTGGGGAATTTAACCCGATAGGAATGGACCTTGTGAGCCCGACCCTCACCCCCTGGGACTCAAACCCACCTAGCCGGGGACTTTAACCCACTAGGGCCTCTAACCCGCTCCCTCAGTGCTCGCCAGACTACTAACCTTCGATCGATCTCATCGGGAATCCAAGCACAAGCAAGCAAATGACCGATTCGTCATCAGATAGCGGAACGGGGAAAACCGATGCGAAAAGTCACACCATGGTGCCGATTTCACCTTCCACGATCCGACATGGCTCGATTTCTTTGACCGCAAACTCATGTTGGCAATCAGTTGAGATCCCGGATGAGACCCCAATGTTAATTCCGGATCTAAACGTACCTCCCTAGTCTGGTTCAGTCAAACACCGAATACGAGCACTGGAATTCCAACTCTATTTTATTGTATACAATACCGCGGGACCGATCCTCGTTACCACTTACTCAAGCCCAACACAGCCTCGCGCAAATAGAACAGACTTAAGACGATCGGCACACCCCAATGTGCTCCCCACCCCTTTTACCCCTCCAAACTAAAGGCGAAAAACTACCTGGGGAAGCCAATGACCGATACAGGCTGCAAAATACATAAAAATACATAGAATGACAACTCTTTGGCCCAATCATACAATAGTACATAACATAGTTTCAACACTTAGCACTTGGGGGGAGACACTTACATTAAGTAAAGAAACATTATCACTAGATAAAGAGACATCTTTGGTGAGGCCACTCTCCTGGACCAATCACAATTAACGGCGGGAAGGCACTTTAACATTCCCCCAACCAATCCCAAGCCTGCTTTTGCAGCAGTGCATAGCTCCTTTTGCAGAATCCCATACATATGAACAACTTGCAGGCCATCTGGATAGAAACCTCTCCACAACCCCTTCCCAGGCTTCAGACTCCCTGGAGCCACACATGTCATATGGTTCTGCAACTCCCTGCAAATGATGTCAAACAGGATTCACAGATCTTTTCACAAACATCTTCCATTTTCCCAATTACCCAAATTTCTATTATTCACACACTTTGGCTAGCTCCTCCCTCATGGCTCCATAGCCCCCTTTGCTCAACTGTAATACTGACACTTCCAATTTTCTCTTCTCCCTCACAATTTATAAATTAAAACATCATATTATGGTCACTACCTCCTAATAGCTCCTTTACCTCGAGTTCCCTTATCAAATCCGGTTCATTACACAACACTAAATCCAGAATTGCCTTCTCCCTGGTGGGCTCCAGTACTAGCTGCACTAAGAATCCATCTCGGAGGCACTCTACAAACTCCCTTTCTTGGGGTCCAGTACCAACCTGATTTTCCCAGTCTACCTGCATGTTGAAATCTCCCAAAGCAAACGTAGCATTACCTATGCGACATGCCAATTTTAACTCTTGATTCAACTTGCATCCTATATCCAAGTTACTGTTTGGGAGCCTGTAGATAACACAATTAGAGTATTTTTTCCTTTACAATTCTCAGTTCTATCTATACTATATCTCCTAATTCTATGTCATCCGAATTTCAATCACAAAAGTAACCTTCCCCCATCACCTTCTATCTCTTATCACCAAGCCACTTCTGGGTACTTTTGGCCATCTTACTTTGAATACCATGGGTCTAATATTTTGGACCAGCCTTCTGTGTGGGACCTTGTCAAAGGCTTGTCTGAGGTCCATGTGAACCACATCTACCAAACAGCCATCATCAATATATTTAGTTATTTTTTCAGAATTCTCGATTAGATTGCTCAAATGGGATCTCCCACCAACAAATCAGTGTTATCTGAACAATCCCTGCCTTTCCAAATGCAGATTATTCCTGTCACTCAAAGATTTTTCTAAGAATTCCCGAACAACTCACCCCAGACTTATTAGCTTGTTATTGTGTGGCTTATCACAGTTCCCTTCCTGAATAAACTTAGAAACTTAGAAAATAGGTGCAGGAGTAGGCCATTCGGCCCTTCGAGCCAGTACCGCCATTCAATATGATCATGGCTGATCATTCAAAATCAAAGGACAAAGGACAAAGGACATTTATTGTCACATACACCAAATGGTGTAGTGAAATTTGTCTTGCCATGCAGCACAAACTAGACACAACATTAAAGAAAGAAATGTAACATAAAACATAAAAACACCCCCCACAATGTTTCCCACTGTGGGGGAAGGCACAAAGTCCAGTCCCCATCCCATGTCCACCCATAGTCGGGCCTATTGAGGCCTCCACAGTCGCCTTCACGGAGGCCCGATGTTCCAGGCCGTTCTCGCAGGGTGATGGTGCTCCGGCGTCGGGAGAAGCCTCTCAGCGGCCTGGGACACCTGGAACAGCCGCCTCCTTACTGTAGACCATGGCTTCCGAAGCCAACAGGCCCCGCTGAGTGGTGCTCCAACACTGGCGATCTCCGCGAGAGATCCCAGGCTCCCGATGTAAAGTACAGCACTGCCGCCCGCGGCTGGCCGCTCCACCGACCTGCAGCTCCGCGATGTTTCACCGGCGGTCCCAGCTCACCGGAGTTCCAGCGCGGCGACCTGGGCAAGGCATCGCCCGCTCCGCGATAGCGCTCCAGCACTGTGCCGCCACCGAAGCCGAGGTCCTGGGCGGTCCCCTCAGGAAACGCCGCTCCAGGCCCGCTGGTAGGCCGCGAGGACGGGTCGAAGGTGCAGCCCGGAGAAAAGCTGCCTCTCCGACCAGGTAGGGACCCTAGAAAGTAGTTTCCCCCTTCCCCCCCCCCCACACATAAAAAGGAATAGAACTCCAAAAAAACAAAACAACTAGCTAACTAAAAATAAGAAAAAAGATGAAACGGACAGCTGCAGGCTGCGCAGCCATACCGCACAGGACGGCACCCCCTAGGGCAGCCATACCCCCACAGGACAGTACCCCATTCCTACTTTTTCCCCATATCCCTTGATTCCTTTAGCCCGGGGGTTGGCGACCTACGGCCCCCGGGCCGAATGCGGCCCGTAACCCGAAATCATCCGGCCCGCAGGCGTATTTGTTGTCTTCCAGTTAATTAGCATCTCAGCTGTAGCCAATAAAGGTTTAAATACCCCTGTCAGTGCCACAGTAATCATCTCCATGCCCAACAAAGTAGCCTGGGAGGTACACAAAATGCTGGAGAAACTCAGCGGGTGCAGCATCATCTATGGAGCGAAGGAAATAGGCAACGTTTCGGGCCTGAAGTAGCCTGGGATATTTTTCTTCAGTCCTGGGGAATTATCCACCTTTCTGCCCACTAAGATATCTGAGTGTTCTCTAGAAATTCAGTTCACACTTAAAATCTCCAGCCATAATGAATTATAAATGAGCACAGGTGAGAACAAACAGGCCTGATTCTTTCCCTGGTAACACTTTTGCTCTTAATCTATTTAGCAATCTTCCTGAGATTTTACATGATCTGAGGTGCCACTAATTGTGTCCACAGCTGCCTGTTTCTCCACAATGCAGTGTGCGATGTTTATTTAGTTGTGTCCTCAAGCTGCAGGACTGTGGTTTGTATATTCTCTGTCCTGGTAGTGCAGCTCATAGTGCAGAGTGGTCTGATGGTGACACCTGTGTTTGCATCATGGTGGGATGCAAAGTCCATGCAATGTGGGAATTTAAATGCCTGTACCTGTAAAATCCACTGGTGTTTTGTTTGTTTGCCTGTAGTTTCACTGCAAAATCCTACGGTGCAACGGCCCGTGTTGCAAGGGCCTGTGTCCTCACAGTGCAACGGCCCATGTTGTAAAGGTCTATGTCTTCACAGTGCAACGGCCCGTGTTACATAGAAACATAGAAAATAGGTGCAGGAGGAGGCCATTCGGCTCTTGTAGTCAGCATTGTGATCTTGGCTGATCGTCCCCAAATCAATAGCCCGTGCCTGCCTTCTCCCCATATCCCTTGATTACACTAGCCCCTAGAGCTCTATCTAACTCTCTCTTAAATCCATCCAGTAGTTTGGCCTCCACTGCCCTCTGTGGGAGGGAATTCCACAAATTCACAACTCTCTGGGTGAAAAAGTTTTTTCTCACCTCAGTCTTAAATGGCCTCCCCTTTATTCTAAGACTGTGGCCCCTGGTTCTGGACTCGCCCAACATTGGGAACATTTTTCCTGCATCTAGCTTGTCCAGTCCTTTTATAATTTTATATGTTTCTTTAAGATTCCCCCTCATCCTAAACTCCAGTCTTTTCAATCTTTCCTCATATGACAGTCCTGCCATCCCAGGGATAAATCTTGTGAACCTACGCTGCACCGCCTCAATCACAAGGATGTCCTTTCTCAAATTAGGAGACCAAAACTGTACACAATACTCCAGATGTGGTCTTCCCAGAGCCCTATACAACTGCAGAAGAACCTCTTTACTCCTATACTGAAATCCTCTTGTTATGAAGGCCAACATTCCATTAGCTTTCTTCACTGCCTGCTGTACCTACATGCCAACTTTCAGTGACTGGTGTACAAGGACACCCAGGTCTCGCTGCACCTCCCCCTTACCTAACCTAACCCCATTGAGATAATAATCTGCCCCCTTGTATTTGCCGTCAAAGTGGATAACCTCACATTTATCTATATTATACTGCATCTGCCACGCATCTGCCCACTCACTCAACCTGTCCACATCACACTGCAACCTCCTAACATCTTCTTTACAGTTCACACCGTCACCCAGTTTTGTGTCATCCACAAACTTGCTAGTGTTGCTCCTAATTCCCTCTTCCAAATCATTAATATATATGGTAAACAGTTGCGGCCCCAACACCGAGCCTTGCGGCACTCCACTCGCCACTGCCTGCCATTCTAAAAAGGACCCATTCACTCCTACTCTTTGCTTCCTGTCTGCCAACCAATCTTCTATCCATGTCAACACCCTACCCCTAATACCATGTGCTCTAATTTTAGTCACCAGTCCCCCGTGCTTTCTGAAAGTCTAGATACTCTTCCTTCACTGGATCCCCTTCATCCATTTTACTTGTCACATCCTCAAAAAATTCCAGAAGATTAGTCAAGCATGATTTCCCTTTCATAAATCCATGTTGACATGGGCTAATCCTTTTACTGCTATCCAAATGCCCCATTATTACCTCTTTAATAATTGACTCCAGCATCTTTCCCACCACCGAAGTCAGGCTAACTGGTCTGTAATTCCCCATTTTCTCTCTCGCTCCTTTCTTGAAAAGTGGGATAACAATAGCTATCCTCCAATCCACAGGAACTGATCCTGAATCTATTGAACATTAGAAAATGATCACCAATGCGTCCACTATTTCCAGAGCCACCTCCCTGGGGACCCTGGGATGCAGATCATCAGGCCCAGGAGATTTATCATTCTTCAGTCCCATTAGCCTACCCAATACTATTTCTCGCCTAATGAAAATTTCTTTCAGTTCCTCTACCCCTTAGATCGTCTGTCCTCCAGTACACCAGGGAGATTGTTTGTGTCTTCCTTAGTGAAGACAGATCCGAAGTACCTGTTCAACTCTTCTGCCATTTCCTTGTTACCCATAATAATTTCACCCGTGTCTGCCTTCAAGGGACCCACATTTGACTTTGCTGCTCTTTTCCCTTAACATATCTAAAGAAGCTTTTACTGTCCTTTATATTCCTGGCCAGCTTCCCCTCGTACTTCATCTTTTCAGCCTGTATTGCCCGTTTTGTTTCCTTCTGTTGTCCTATGAAAGTTTCCCAATCTATATTTCTCATTTCTTGTAAAGGCCTGTGTCCTCGAGAGTCAAGTCAAGAGTGTTTTATTGTCAGATACTGTATCCTGAAACAGAACAATGAAATTATTTCTTGCAGCAGCAAAACAGATATATAAACATTGTACTCTGCAAACGGCATAATAACCAACAACTGTGAAATTCAGTAGTTAAAAAGAACAAACAATAATAGTGCAAAGACAAAAATTATTGCCCAAGTTTATTTAGCTATGGACCTTAGTTGGAGTTTGTAGTGTTTAATAGCCAGATGATAATAATAATAATAATAATAATAATAGATTTTATTTATATAGCGATTTTCAGGACTCAAAGTCGATGTTGGGAAGAAGCTGCTCCTAAACCTGGACGTTAGTTTTCAGGCACCGAAACCACCTTCCCAATGACATTGGTGAAATGAGTGCATGGCAAGGTTGATGTTGGTCTCTGATGATGTTGGTTGCCTTCTTGAGCCTGCTACTCCAGGAGGTCACTTTGACGGTGGGGAGGTCAATACCCGTGATGGACTGGGCAGTGAGTAAGAAGGAAGTACAGATGCTGGTTTAAACCGTAGATAGACACAAAAAGCTGGAGTAACTCGGCAGGACAGGCAGCATCTTTGGAGAGAAGGAATGGGTGACGTTTCGAATCGAGACCCTTCTTCAGACTGGTTAGGGAGAAGGGAAACAAGAAATATAGACGCTGATGTGGAGAGATAAAGAGCAATGAATGAAAGATATGCAAAAAGGTAATGACAGTAAAGGGAACATTGTTAGCTGTTTGTGGGGTGAAAATTTGAATATAGTGCGACTTGGGTGGGTGAGGGATAGAGAGAGAGGGGGAATGCCGGGGCTACCGGAAGTGAGAGAAATCAATATTCAAACCACTGGGCGGTAAGCTGTTGAGATGCTGTTCCTCCAATTTGCATTTAGCCTCACTCTGACAATGGAGGAGACCTAGGACAGAAAGGTCTGTGTAGGAATGGGAAGGAGAATTAAAGAGTCCAGCAACCAGGTGATCAGGTAGGTTCAGAGGGGCTGGTTGGAATTACAGAGACATGGCTCCTGGGGGACCAAAGCTGGGAGCTAAACATGCAGGGGTATTCAATATTCAGGAAGGATAGACAGAAAGGAAGAGAACGTGGGGTGGTAATGCTGGTTAAAGAGGAGATTAATGCACTAGCAAGGAGAGACATTAGCTTGGATGCTGTAGAATCGGTATGGGAAGAACTGCAAAGAAGCTGAGGGCACAAAATGCGTGTTGGATTTGTATATAGACCACCAAACAGGAGTATGGACCTTGGGGATAGCATCAAGCAGTAAATTAGGTATACGTGTAGTAAAGGTACAGGAGTTATCATGGATGACTTCAATCTACATATAGATTGTGCCAACAAATTGGTAAATGTGCTGAGGAGGAGGATTTCCTGCAATGTATACAGGATGGTTTTTGTAAGCACTATGTAGAGGAACCGACTAGAGGATAGGCCATCCTAGTCTGGGTATTGTGTAATGAGGAAGGATTAGTTAGTGATCTTGTTGTGCAAAGCCCCTTGGGCAGGGATGGGGAACCTGCGGCCTTCTAAATCCAAATTTTGTGGAACAAATCCTTTTATTTTTATTAATATGTTTTTGTTCGGCTTTTATTATTTTAATTTTTATCTTAAAATGAATGTATTTAAAATACCAAAGAGTAAAAGTAGATTCAACAAAATAATCCTCCCCGACTGAAGGTCACAATTAAAACATTAGTAAGTCATGAGGGCTATTTTAACACCTGTTACGCTCATGATTTAGTTCTAATGCGACTCTAGAATGTACGTTAACCTCCCTGCCTGACTGGAGCCATCACCGCCTGAGGCTGGTTGACGAGAGGGAAAATGTCAGGGAGAATCCGCTGGCCGTCCAGTCTTTATTATTATCAACTTTTGATAACGGTGCACGTGGCTTTCCGTTTGAAGTTGAATTTGAGAATAGTTAAACTGCGTATTTGTTTGACTATTTTTTTTCTGTCTGCTTAACAGCCCATCATGTCAAAGAAATCCAAGAGAACGCTGAATGAAGAAAATAATAGTTTTTCATGAGGATTGGGAACTGCAAAGACCCAAAATAATGCTACTGAAGCAACTTAAAGTAGCTTATATATTCGGGAAATAAAGGGAAGCTATTTAGCAATGTAGAAATCGTAAAATAATGCATTGTCAAAGTTGAAGGATGCTTAGACCCCGATAAGGTTTCAAAGTAAAAACAACTGCCCCTTTCAAGGAGAACTATAACTGATCGGCAGCATGAATTAGCCCTCAACCTAACAGAACAACTTCACACAATACTCCAAAAGGAAAATATATATTATTTAATCGCTTTGGATGAATCAACTGATACTACTGGTTCTATACTTCATTCGAGCCATAACAGAAGATTTTCTTGCTTTGAAGAGTTACTCGCTTTGGGCACTCGTACGGATAGAACACGAGGAACAGATGTCTTCAACAACTTTCAAGATAAATGTGAAGTTGGACTGGATTTGGTTAATTTAGTGAGTGTATGTACAGACGGTGCACCTTCCATGACAGGAAAACGTGAAGGGTTTATTGCACAGATAAAAAAGATATTATCAGATCCAGATGCTCTCATTTCTTTTCATTGTATCTTACATCAGCAAAATCTCTGCTAAATCTACTATTTTAAGTGACACTTTGGAACAAGTTATAAGTATTGTTAACTATATTCGTGCAAATGCAACACGGCATCGTCAATTCCGTAATATGCTAAAGTTGGACGATGGGGCATTCAGTGTTGATTTGCCATATCATTGAAAAGTGCGTTGTCTATCGCAGGGACAGGTGTTAGCAAAATTTTTATCTTTGCAAGAACAGATAGTTAAATTTCATGAAGAACAGAATCAGCAATGTGAATTATTGAAAGAAGATTTCTATAGAAATACTGCATTTCTGTGTGATATCATGTCAAAGCAAAATGACGGATGTTTCTTTGCAAGGTAAAACTAAGTCTATATATGATATGTGGCAAAAGATCCAAGCATTTTGATAAAAAAAGCTATATTTTTTCAAAACACTTCTTCTTCAAAATGAAATTTTGGATGAACATTTCTCCCAGTTAGCGAAGGTCATTGATGAACAGGAGGATTCATGCGAATCATGTGAAGAATACGCAGCTGTTATAGACTTATTAATTAAAGAATACAATGAAAGGTTCACTGACTTTGAGAATCATGACATCACACTCAAATTAGCATTTCAACCTCACCTAGTTGATGTCTCCAAGGCTCCTAAAGAACTACAGATGGAATTAAGATAACATTTTTTTTTTTTTTTTTTTTTTTTTTTTTTTTTTAATTTTTATTTATTAGAAGTACATTACATCACAGCCACATACATTAATACTCGTCATTTATATCTTCTTACAATTAATGTACTCCCTTTATTTATTTTTTTACACTAAAGAAAGAAAAGATTGAAAGAGAGAAGAAAGTGAAGGAAAAAGTGCAAGTGTAGAAAAGTGTAGAAAATGTAACAACAAAAAAGGACGAAGACCCTATGAGAGTGAAATTAAAAACAAAAAGAAAAAGAGTTAAGAAATAGGCCCTAAGAAAAGAAAAGAGAGAGAGAAAAAAAGAAAAACAAATGTTTTTTTTGAGCATCACGTAAATAGGACATACCAACTCTTCAACTATCATCCCCCCTTACCCGACCTCAATTTTTTATTTTTTTAAAGTACTTTTGCACCCTATGTTTGTAATAATTCTATAAATGCAGACCACGTCAGGTGGAAGTGATCTGGTTTACCTGCTAGGAGGAGTCTTATCTCTTCAAGGTGTAGTGTTTCAAACATATTTGAAATCCACATATTTATAGTTGGTATTGGAGCCTTCTTCCAAAATTTTAGAATTAGCTTTTTTCCAGTTATTAACCCATAATCCATTAATTTCTTTTGAAACACATTTAGTTCTGGATCATCTTCCGTTATTCCGAAGATAATCCATTCTGCTTTGGGTATCAGTCTTGTTTTAAATAACTTTGTAAAGATTTCAAAAATTTCATTCCAAAATTTTTGAATTTTTGTACAGAAGACAAATGAGTGCGCTATAGTTGCTTCTTGGGATTGACATTTATCACAAATAGATGATACGTTTGGGAAAATTTTAAAGTCCTTATTTGACGCTAAGAAATATTCGATTGAATTATGGAAAAATGCAATAGAATACCTACGTCTTTGGCAACATGCACGAAAAATGCTTTCTTGCTTTTCAACCACTTATTGCTACAAATCTACATTCTCCTACCTAACCCAAATCAAGGCGCCCTTAAGGTCACAAATGACGGATACCCATCAAGAAGATCAGCTGACACTGCATACCTCCATGTTGCAACCAAATATTCAAATGCTTTCCCACAAAAAGCAATCACAACTAAGTCATTAAAAGGTTAGTTAACTTTAGAATTAACAATTTGTTTTCATTTTCTTTAAGTTTGTACATAGTAGTTTAGATTTTTACAAAATAATGTACATTTTGAAGTATATCCAATTGAAGTTTCTTGGATGCGGCCTTATTAGATTACAGCTAACTTAATGCGGCATTCCAACATGAAAAGGTTCCCCACCCCTGCCCTCGGGCAACAGTGACCATAATATGATGGAATTCTGCATTAGGATGGAGAGTGCCAAATTAATTCAGAGACTAGGGTCCTGAACTTGAAGATAGGAGACTTTGAAGGTATGAGACGGGAATTGGCTAGGATAATCTGGCAAATTATACATAAAGGGTTGACTGTGGATGCAATGGCAAAGATTTAAAGACCGCATGGATGACCTCCAAAATGTGTTCATCCCAGTCTGGTGAAAAAATAAAACGGGGAAGGCGGCTCATCCGTGGCTAATGAGGGAAATCAAGGATAGTGTTAAATCCAAGGAAGAGGCATAGATCCAAGGCTAGAGGAAACTGCAAACCGGAGAACTGGTATAAATTTAGAACTCAATGGAGGAGGACAAAGGGGTTAATTATGAGGGGGGGAAAGAGCATGAATGAAAGCTTGCAAGGAATATAAAAACTGACTTAAAAGCTTCTTTAGATATGTAAAAAAGGAACAGATTAGTGAAGACAAATGTAGGTTCCATACAATCAGAGACAGATGAATTTATAATGGTGAAACAAGGAAAATACAGAATAGTTAAATGAGTACTTTGGTTCTGTCATCACTAAGGAAGACACGAACAATCTCCCAGAAATACTAGGGGACTGAGAATCTAGTGAGAGAGAGGAACTGAAAGAAATCCACAGCAGTCAGGAAATGGTGTTCAGTAAACTGTTGGGACTGGAGGCAAATAAATCCCCAGGGCCAGATGGTCTACATCCCAGCATACTCAAGGAGGTGTACCCCAGAAATCATGGATGCATTTGTGATCATTTTCCAATTTTCACTCGACTCTGGATCAGTTCCTATGGACCGGAGGGTAGCCACTGTAACTCCATTTTTTAAGAAAGGATGGAGAGAGAAAACAGGGAATTATAGACCAGTTAGCCTTACATCGGTATTGGGGAAGATGCTTGACTTGATTATTAAAAATGTTAGATAGACTCGGCTTGTACTCGCTAGAATTTAGAAGATTGAGGGGGGATCTTATAGAAACTTACAAAATTCTTAAGGGGTTGGACAGGCTAGATGCAGGAAGATTGTTCCCGATGTTGGGGAAGTCCAGAACAAGGGGTCACCGTTTAATGATAAAGGGGAAATATTTTAGGACTGAGATGAGAAAAACATTTTTTACACAGAGAGTGGTGAATCTGTGGAACTCTCTGCCACAGAATGTAGTTGAGGCCAGTCCATTGGCTATATTTAAGAGGGAGTTAGATGTGGCCCTTGTGGCTAAAGGGATCAGGGGGTATGGAGAGAAAGCAGGTACAGGATACTGAGTTGGATGATCAGCCATGATCATATTGAATGGCGGTGCAGGCTCGAAGGGTCGAATGGCCTACTCCTGCACCTATTTTCTAAGTTTCTATGTTTCTATGTTATAGTTGCGCATTTGGAAAGCAGTGATAGGATCGGTCAAAGTCAGCATGGATTTATGATGGGGAAATCATGCTTGACTAATCTTCTGGAGTTTTTTTGAGGATGTAACAAGTAGAATCGATAAGGGACAGCCAGTGTATGTGTATCTGGACTTTCAAAAAGCCTGAATCTGTGGAATTCTCTGCCATAGAAGGCAGTGGAGGCCAATTCACTGGATGTTTTCAATAGAGAGTTAGATTTAACTCTTACGGCTGAAGGAATCAAGGGATATGGACGAAAAAGCCGGAACGGGATACTGATTTTAGATGATCAGCCGTGATCATAATGAATGGTGGTGCTGGCTCGAAGGGCCGAATGGCCTAGTCCTGCACCTTTTTCTATGTTTCTCACTTTAGGTAGCCCTGGCATTCTATCTCTCTCTATCCCTCCCCCACCCAAGTCACACTAGCTTCTCATTTTCACCCGACAAACAGCTAAGAATGGCCTGTTTCTTTTATCATCGTTTCTTTTTTGCATATCTTTCATGCATTGTTCTTTACCTTTCCATATCACTTTCTATATCTCTTGTTTCCCTTCTCTCTAACCAGCCTGAAGAAGGATCTTGACCCGAAACGTCACCCATTCCTTCTCTCCAGAGATGCTGCCTGTGCCACTGAGTTACTCCAGTTATTTATGTCTATGGACTGGGCAATGTTCATCCAGTTGTGAAATCATCTTTGATTCTGGTCTTTCAAGTTGCTGAACCAGGCCATGATGCAACCAGTCAATATGTTCTCCACTGTACACCTGTAGAAGTTAAATAACATATTTGTTGGCATACTGAATTTCCCCAGTCTTAGAAGTAGAAACATTGATGCACTTTATTTGCGATTGCATCAATGTGCTGGGGCCAGGACAGATCTTCAGAAATATGCATGCCCAGGAATTTGATACAGTTGCATATGGATGTGCAGCGACCCAGTTCCCTGAGCTTGGTAACCAGTTTGGAGGGGATGATGGTACTTTAGCCATGCTAAAGTCTGACACCAATCTGTTCTCTAAAGGACTGTGGTTGGTTTCCCTTTGTCCTTCTCCCTGCTGTCAGTGCTGCAGCTGTACTGGGCAGTCTCCATGCAGTTCTGAGGTGGTTTGTGCAGTGTTGGGAGTGGCTGGTGTAAATCTCTCAGACCACAGGCTGTGTGGTCTGTACTGGGCTGTGACTTCACAGTGTAGTGTAGGAGGTGTTCCTGTCTTTATCTGTACACGAGGGGTTGGTGTTGGAAATCTGTTGCCCCACAGGGCAGTGTGAGGTCCATGTCATTTCATTATAGTGCGGTGTGATGGTCAAATAGTGTGTTTTCCAGGCCTGTCTCCATCCCTCTAAGACCTTCCTGTCCTTGTATCTGTCCAAATGTCATAATTGTATCCACTCCTATAGATTCTTCTGGAAGCTGTTCCAGATGTGGACAACACTCTGAATAAAAGTGTTGCCCTTGAGGTTTCACTTAAATTTATCCCATCTCACCTTCGTCGTGTGCCTTCTTTTTTATGAATCCTGTACCCTGGGGAAAAAACTGTGTTTATTCAGTTTATCCTGCCCCTCAGTTTCTTGTACACATCAAAAAGGTCACAGTTTAGCCTTCAATGCTGCAAAGTATAAAGTCCCAGCCCATCCATCCTCTCCCTATGATGCAAGCCCAGGTAAAATATGGTGCATCTCTTCTGCACCTGTTCCAATTTAGTGACATTCTTGCAAAAGCTGGGCGACCAGTACTGCATACAATCAGTAATGGAAATGGGGGGGTGGGGGGGGGGGGGATGCAGGGGTACGCCGTTCCCCGAGTTTTCAATTTCCAGCTCGGGTTTAATGAGTACTGCAGAAAGATTCTCACTTTATTCAACTGAGACGAAAACGATTTGTTAACTGCCACTGTTAGCACGTCAACAGCCAGTAGTTAACAGTAGTTATACAATGTGTCATCAATACATCGATCCACAATCAGCAGTAAATGTAATTGTGTTTTAACACCGCGTTCCTTTGAATAAACTTCAAGGGAGAATTTCTTAAACTCACTGTCAGGGCTACCAGACCGTGAGCATGGGCTCAGGTAAAGTCACGTTATTTTATTATTCCCTGTTATTTTATTTGCCTCCCTGCCCCTCTCTGCCTCCATGCCTCTCTCTGTCTATCTGCCTCCGTTCCTCTCTCTCTCTGCCTCTGTGCCCCCTCTCTCTCTGCCTCTGTGCCTCTCTCTCTCTCTCTCTCTCTGCCTCCATGCCTCTCTCTCTCTCTGCCTCCGTGCCTCTCTCTCTCTCTCTCTCTTTGCCTTCGTGCCTCTCTCTCTCTCTCTCTCTCTGCCTTCATGCCTCTCTCCGCTCTCGAAAACTCGATGATGTATTTTGGGAGGTATTTTGGAGAAAGGAGATGCATTAAATGTACACATTTAAAAAATCAGCGTTCAGATATACAAACCTTCAAATGCAAATGACATGCTACATTTTCAAATGGGAAATAATGCTTAAGAAGCTAATAGAAAACTTGTATAAATCATTGGTTGTGCCATAGTTAGAATATTGTGTTAAATTTTTCTGGAAAAATATGTCCTTCAGCTAACAAAAATAGTTAATAATTAGTCTGGGTTAGTCAATTAGTTAATGGTGCAGTAACGCCTGGCTGGCAGTCACCGTTGAATGGTATTCAATACACTAGTTAAGAGGGAGAAGGATGAGTCAGAAAACAAGGCTCTAAATTTAAGTAAACTTTAGGAACGTGAGGCAGAAGAGTAGACTATGCAGAGCATTGACAAACAATGTGAAATGTTCCAAGATCTTCCTGGTAATCGATTTGTACATTTTGAATTGAATTGAAATGATATGTCATTCAAAAATGACTGAAAAGAAATGAATGTTATCCTTAACAACTAAGTTCAGGTAGACAGTAACATGGATAAGGGAGAGCCAGTGGATGTAGTGTACCTGGACTTTCAGAAAGCCTTTGATAAGGTCCCACACAGTAGATTAGTGGACAAAAACAGAGCACATGGTATTGGGGGTAGGGTATTGACATGGATAGAAAATTGGTTGGCAGACAGGCAACAAAGAGTAGGAATTAACAGTTCCCTTTCAGAATGGCATGTAGTGACTAGTGGGGTGCCTCAAGGCTCGGTGCTGGGACCGTAGCTATTCACAATATATATTAATGATTTAGATGGAGGAATTAAAAGTAACATTAGCAAATTTGCAGATGACACAAAGCTGGATGGCAGTGTGAACTGTGAAGAGGATGCAGGGTGACTTGGATAGGTTAGGTGAGTGGGAAGATGCATGCCAGATGCAGTATAATGTGGATAAATGTGAGGTTATCTTTAGTCGCAAGAATAAGAGGCAGATTATCATCTGAATGGCACGTAGACACAAAATGCTGGAGTAACTCAGCGGGTCAGGCAGCATCTCTGGAGCAAAGGAATGGGTGACGTTTTGGGTCAAGACCCTTCTGTATGGTGTCAGATTAGGAAAAGGTGAAGTGCAACGAGACCTGGGTGTACATGTACATCAGTTTCTGAAAGAAAGCATGCAAGAAACAGCAGGCAGTGAAGAAAACTAATGGCATTTTGGCCTTCATAATGATAGAATTTGAGTATTGGAGCAAAGAGGTCCTTTTGCAGTTGTACAGGGCCCTGGTGAGACCACACCTGGAGTATTGTGTGCAGTTTTGGTCTCCAAATTTGAGGAAGGACATTCTTGTTATTGATAGAGTGCAACGCAGGTTCACGAGGTTAATTCCCAGGCTGGCAGAAATGTCATATGATGAAATAATGGAACGACTGGGCTTGTATCCACTGGAATTTAGAAGGATGAGAGGGGATCTTATAGAAACATAACATTATTAAGGGATTGGACACGCTAGATGCAGGAAACATGTTCCCGATGTTGGAGGAGTCCAGAATCAAGGGCCACAGTTTTAAGAATACGGGGTAGGCCATTTAGAACTGAGATGAGGAAAAACCTTTTCACCCAGAGTGTTGTGAATTTGTGGAATTATCTGCCTCAGAAAGCAGTGGAGGCCAACTCATTGGAAGCATTCAAAAGAGTGTTAGATAGAGCTCTTAGGGCTAGTGGAATCAAGGGATATGGGGAGAAGGCAGGAATGGGGTACTAATTGTGGATGATCAGCCATGATCACATTGAATGGCTCGAAGGGCCGAATGGCCTACACCTGCACCTATTTTCTATGTATCTATGTAAAATGCTGGAATAACTCAACGGAACAGGCAACATCTCTGGCGAGAAGGAATGACGTTTCAGGTCGAGACCCTTCTTCATACTGATGTCGGGGATAAGTGGGACAGAGATAGAATGCAGTCAGAGACTGTAAGACTGGTGGGAGAACTGGGAAGGGGGAGGGGATGGAGAGAGGGAAAGCAAGGGCTATTTGAAGCTACAGAAGTCAATGTTCATACCGCCCTTCCACCTATTTCGTATCATCCGCAAAGTTGGCCACAAAGCCCTTAAACTCATCTGCCTGTATATGATCCATAATTCTCTATTCCCTGCATATCCGTGCCTATCTAAAAGCCTCTTGTACACCACTATTGTATCTGCCTCCACCACTGAGATCAAGGCCCCCACCATACTGTATATAAAAACTAGCCCTGCATATTGATCTGGCCCCAAGGATTTACTCTTTATGCACTTTAAGATCACCATCACCTCTTTCGTAATAGTGCAAATAATATTGCGGGTCCCTCAGCGTTCAATGTTTGTGCCAAACATGATGCCTAATTAGGTCATAAGGTCATAATGATAGGAGTAGAATTAGGCCATTCGGCCCATTGTCTACTCCGCCATTAAATCATGGCTGATCTATCTCTTCTTCCTAATCCCGTTCTCCTGCCTTCTCCCGTAAACGTTGACACCTGTATTAATCAAGAATATATCTATCTCTGCCTTGAAAATATCTATTGACTTGGCTTCTACAGCCTTCTGTGGCAAATAATTCCACATATTCACCACCTTCTGACTAATCATATACATAATTGATAATATTGGGCATTTTGGGTGCCTGACAAAATGGAGGATTTCTGCTTTTGTAAAGCCTGCTTGACATATTTTGCAAAAGCTGCAAAGACCATGAGGATCATGGCAACAGAGTGTCTGTGGCCTGGGATGAGGTTGAATGAAGGTTGAAGTCCAGATGGCCTTTAATTTTTAATATGTATGAGGTTTTGCAGAGGGAGCTCGGTCCTGCTGCAAATGCATGCTCAGGATTGGTTGGGAAATGATGGGTTATAATAATGTTGCTAACTATGTTGCATGGTCTTCGCACCGTTAGTCGTGATTGGTCAAGGAGAGGGGCCTTGCCCAAAGTGTTTACTTTACCTGGTAGAATTTTTCTTTGCTTAATGGAACTGTTTCTCACTAAGTGCTTTCTATTGAAACTATGTTATGTGATGTTTTGTGATTGTGTTAGGGAACTGTCAATTAATGTATATTGTGACCCATATTGATGATTTGCTTGTAGGGTTGCCCCCGCCATGTTTTTCGCGCCAAGGGTCCATGAAGGTATAAAAGAGGGGGGAGCACATTGGGGTGTGCCGATCTTCTGGGATAGGGCATGGGAGTGTGCTGATCTTCAGGAGTTGTTCTATTCGCACGAGGCTGAAGGGCGTGAACGAGTTGAGACAAGGATTGGATCCGCGGTGTTGGATTAGGTATTGTATTGGTGTTGGATAATAGAGAGAGTTGATTACCAGTGCTTCGTATTCAGTGTTTGACTGAACCAGACTAGGGGGGGTAAGATTAGAACTGGAATTAATAATCATAAACATAATCATATTTTATTAGACAAGTATATTTTGCAACGTACGAGGAATTTCATTTGCCATACAGTCATACCAATAAAAAGCAACAGAACACACAAATTACATTTTAACATAAATCTCCACCACAGTGACTAAACTCCAATGTATACAAGCCCACCTACTCAATTCTCTCAGCAATGACAAACCCGCCATCCCGGGAATTAACCTTGTAAACCTACGCTGCACTCCCTCAATAGCTATAATGTCCTTCCTCACATTAGGGGACCAAAACTGCACACAATACTCCAGGTGTGGTCTCACGAGGCCCCTATACAACTGCCGAAAGACCTCTTTGCTCCTACACTCAGCTCCCCTTGTTATGAAGGCCAACTTTGCTTTCTTCACTGCCTGCTGTACCTGCATGCCAACTTTCATTGACTGATGAACAAGGACCCCCCCAGATCCCGTTGTACTTCCCCTTTTCCCCTTTTCCCATAAATGTGATAACCTCACATTTATCCACATTAAACTGCATCTGCCATGTATCTGCCCACTCACCCAAACTGTCCAAGGCACCCTGCATTCTCATAGCATCCTCCTCATGGTTCACACTGCCACCCAGCTTCGAGTCATCTGCAAATTTGCTAATGTTACTCTCCTGTCTCTAGTGATTCTTGAAATATCACTGTCAATGCCTCAATCTCTAAACCCACCTATTTCAGGACCCTCGGGTGCTGTCCATCTGTTCCAGGTGACTTATCCACTGTCCATTGTAGTCTACTGTACTAAAAAAAAGCAAAAGCACTCCAAAGAAGACTGTGGCATAGAGCCAAACGCATTTACCAGGTCCAAAAACACTACATGCAAATCTCTTCTTTCGAGCTTAGCTGTCTGAATCTGGTGCCATATTACAGTAAGATAGACACAAAATGTTGGAGTCACTCAGTGGGACAGGCAGCATGTCTGTAGAGAAGGTATGGGTGACGTTTCGGTTCGAGCCCCTTCTTCAAAATGATCTTCAGGCAGAGATGCTGCCTGTCCAGCTGAGTTACTCCAGCATTTTGTGTCTATCTTAGATTTAAAACAGCATCTGCAGTTCCTTCCCACCCATATTACACTGATGTGTTACAAGCTACACAACGCGCCCTTCCACCTATTTTCGTATCATCCGCAAACTTGCCCACAAAGCCCTTAAACTCATCTGCCTGTACATGATCCATAATTCTCTATTACGTGCACATCCGTGTGCCTATCTAAAAGCCTCTTGTACACCACTATTGTATCTGCCCCCACCACTGCGATCAAGGCCCCACCACACTATATATAAAAACTTGCCCCACATATTTCCTTTATACTTCCCCCCCTCTCAACTTACAGCTATTCGCACTAGTACTGTTCATTTGCAACCTGGGGAAAAAGGTTTTGACTGTCGACCTTATCTATGCTTCTAAACATGGGACATGTTCCCAGACATCAGTTCTCATCCCTGAATTCCCCAGTTTATGTGACTTTCTCCATGGCTCCAAATATAGCATTCCACATTGATCCTTTAAGGACCCTGATCTCTCTTTAGTTACCTTTCAATATACTTAAATAATCCCCAGGTTATCTCTATAACCTTCTCTATCAAATATATGTAGTGTCCTCTTTTTGCTCTTCTGCTTTTTGACGTAAGTGTACTTCTACATCACTTACACTCCCCAAGAGATTTGCTTCATCCCAGCTATTTACACGATATATACCAAAGATCCTGTAGCGAGCAAGATAGTCCACTCCTGCTAAATCCAATGGGCTGACGTGTAGTACACAACGGAGCGGAACGTGGGCCATTTCTTCGGCCCTTTCAGTAATCCCGACCCGTTTATCCCTCTCGCAGTGTAATCAGCGTTGCGGAGGAACAGTTTGTGTGTGTGATATAGGGTTGGATTCTTAATTCTGTTAATTCATAATTCTGTTAATTTTTGTTGAAGATTAATACGTTTATAAATTATGATTCTGCTAATTTTCTTTCTTTAATGTTTTTTAAAACATTTCTTTTTAACTGGCTCATGTGCTGTGTTTGAGTTGATTTTTGTATTACACTTGCACTCTGTAATTCATCTAATCACACTGTTCACAACTGCAGTATTTGGAAAAATAGCAATATCAAGATTCCAGTTGCTCTACTCTTGGAATGTTCCTTAATGTTTTTTTGTGTCAATGTAATTGTTTCAACAATAAAATGGGTCTGGTCTTCCCAATAGCCAGAGAGTGGAATGAGATCTGTCTGTAATGGTGGGGTTATCTAAATAAAGTATTTAACAAAATAAAATTTGTTTTGAGCAAGATTTACAAATGATATATAACTTCAGCGAGCATACAACTGATTAGATTGTGCAGGAAAGAACATACATACACACATATATGAATGTGATATAGATGTATATAATCATACTAGACTAAGTGGGACCTGTTGTGTCCCAGCATCACACGGGAGGGCTGGTTACCAACGCAATATTCCACCACTCCACCAATTCCAATATTGCTCGCCAGTGGGGGGGGGGGGGGTGGCTTTCTGTTGCGCTAGTATGTGTGTTGCGGGCCGAAGGTACTGGTTTCCAGAGGGCTAGTATAGACATTGTGGGCCGAATGGATTCTTGGACTGGCAGCCAACTGTTGCAACGATTTTAAAAGCCAAGCCAAGGCAAACAATTGGGCAGCAAGCAGCCACCTGACAACCAAAATTCATTTTGTGATCACAATTTTTTTTGGAGGCAAGGCAAACAATTGGGCAGCAAGCAGCCACCTGACAACCAAAATTCAATTTGTGAACACAAACTTTTTTTTTTTTTTAAAAGGCGAGGCAAACAATTGGGCAGCAAGCAGCCACCTGACAACCAAAATTCATTTTGTGAACACAAACTTTTTTTTTAAAAGACGAGGCAAAAGATTGGGCAGCAAGCAGCCACCTGACAACCAAAATTCATTTTGTGATCACAAAATTAAAAAAAAAAACGAGGCAAACAATTGGGCAGCAAGCAGCCACCTGACAACCAAAATTCATTTTGTGACCACAAACTTTAAAATAAAAGGCGAGGCAAACAATTGGGGAGCAGGCAGCCACCTGACAACCAAAATTCATTTTGTGTACAGAAACTTTTTTTAACAAAAGGCGAGGCAAAAAATTGGGCAGCAAGCAGCCACCTGACAACCAAAATTCATTTTGTGATCACAATTTTTTTTGGAGGCAAGGCAAACAATTGGGCAGCAAGCAGCCACCTGACAACCAAAATTCATTTTGTGTACAGTAACTTTTTTTAACCAAAGGCGAGGCAAAAAATTGGGCAGCAAACAGCCACCTGACAACCAAAATTTAATTTTGTGAACAAACTTTAAAAAAAAGGCGAGGCAAACAATTGGGCAGCAGGCAGCCACCTGCCAAACAAAATTCATTTTGTGAACACCATATTTTTATTTTTTAAAGGCGAGGCAAACAATTGGGCAGCAAGCAGCCACCTGACAACCAAAATTCATTTTGTGAACACAAACTTTAAAAAAAAAAGGCGAGGCAAACAATTGGGCAGCTGCCACTTTACAGCCACATCGAGGGGACTCACCGTGTTATTCGCAGCTCAGAGAGCCGTGACCCTCTGGCTCCTGGGTCTGGCAGAGACTGAGTGAGGCACCACACCTCCGGTTTTTAGAGTCCCCCCCCCCCTGCCGCCAGTGGGGGCAGCATAGAGAATGGGGAATTTTGTAAAACCATTAATATCTCTCTCATTTTTCTACGACAGGAAAAATCCTCTGCTCCCGGAAGGCGGAGGGGGGGGGGGGGTCTGAACGAGGTGGCCAAAAATGACGGCCGTAGGTGGGGGCGTTCTCTCGGAAATCGCGCCACAGCGGGCCAAAAGCGGTCAAGATCAGACTTTTAGTCATATAGATAGATAACACATACATATATATTTCTCCAGATTGTTTTATCTAATGATAAACTTTATTTCGGACTAGACAAGGGACAACATTAAATAAAAAAACATTGTTTTTTTTTTTTTTTTTTTTTTTTTTTTTTTTAAATAATTTTTTTAATAGAAGTACGGTAGATTACAGTAATGTACAACACGTATATATTAATACATTTTTTGTACCGCTTCACTTTTTTAAACTTTAAGAAAGAAAAAGAAAGAAGTAAGAAAAGTGAAGAAAGTGCGCAAAGGTTGTGAAGTGCAAAAGAGTGTTGGGAAAAGAAAGCCCCTTAGAAAAGAAGTTAGAGAAGGAAGTAAAGTTAGAAAATAGACCCTAGAAAAGAAAGAGAAAGAAAGAAGGAACAATCGCTCTATTATAACTCTTATAACATACTTCATAGAGAAGGAACTACCAACCAAGTCTGTTTTTGTTTTACCTCCCATTACCAGGTCCAGATACCTTTTATTTATTTATTTGTTTTTCTAAATTACTATTGCACCTCATGCTTGTAATAGGTCCAAAAACGTAGACCACGTCTTTTGAAATTGGTCTATTTTGCCTACTAGGAGGAATCTCATCTCTTCCAGATGTAATGTTTCCAACATATTTGATGTCCACATTTTTATTGTTGGTGTGGGCGCATTTTTCCAGAATTTAAGTATAAGCTTTTTTCCCATTATTAGCCCATAATTGAGTAAATTCTTCTGATACACGTTTAATTCAGGAATACCTTCCGATATTCCAAAAATAATCCATTCTGGTTTTGGTACCAGTTTTATTTTGATTAATTTTGAAAAAATATCAAATATTTCAAACCAGAATTTTTGGATTTTTGTACAAAAAACAAAAGAATGTGCTATGGTAGCTTCTTGACATATACATTTATCACAGATTGGTGAGACGTTAGGAAAGATTTTATTTAGTTTGGTTTTTGAATAATATAATCTATGTAATGTTTTAAATTGGATAAGCGTATGTCGTACGTTGATCGAACATTTATGCACCTGTAATAAATGATTATCCCAACTCTCTTTTGAAATTTTTATACCTAAATCTTGTTCCCAATCTCTTCTAATTCCATCTGTTGTGGGTATTTCTATGTTTAAGATGATATTATATAAGTATGATATTAAATTAACTGATTCCGCCTTTGTCTTCATTGCTTCATCTAGTAAGTCGGAAGGCATATTATAATAATCTTTTGTGTGTGTTTTCAAATAGTCACAGATTTGTAGATATTTAAAATATTGATTATTTTTCAAATTATATTTCAGTTGTAGTTGTTGAAATGATAGTAATTTTTCTAATTCATACAGATCTTCGAGCGTTTTGATTCCCATTCTTTCCCATTGTATAAATGATTTATCTATGATTGAAGGTTTAAACGATGGGTTATTGACTATTGGTATTAAGAGAGATAGGTTTCTTAATTTTAGATTCTGTTTTATTTGCTTCCATGTTCTAATAGTGCTATATATAATTGGATTTTTATTATAATTTTTATTATTCAAATTTATTGGAGAGAGAATAATCGCTCCTATATTATTCGGGGAGCAATCCCCTTTTTCCATTATAATCCAGTCCACCTGCTGGGCAGAATTGTCCAGCAGGTGAATCATATTTTTAATATTTACTGCCCAGTTATAATACATAAAGTTAGGGAGCGCTAGACCCCCCAACTCTTTTCGTTTGTTAAGGTGTGTTCTTTGTATTCTGTGGGATTTGTAATCCCATATAAAATTTGTAATGTCTGAGTCCAGTTTTTTGAAAAACTTTTTTGGGAGATATATAGGTATTGATTGAAATAGGTAAAGGATTTGTGGTAAGAAAATCATTTTTATAGCATTTATCCTACCTATTAAGGACATCGGAAGTGTTTTCCAAAATTTAATCAAATTATTTAATTTCTTAAGTAAGGGGTTATAATTAGCTTTAAACATATCATGGTAATTTCTAGTAATCTCAATTCCTAAATATTTGAATTTTTCCATAGCTATTTTAAAAGGGAATTTCCTGAGATGTGTTGAGTCTTTTGGTTTAATCGACATAATTTCACTTTTGTTCCAATTTATTCTATATCCTGAAAAGGATTCAAAGTCCTCAATTAAGTTTAATATATTTGGTATACTAATTTGTGGTTTTGTGATGTACAGTAGTACATCATCAGCATATAGGGATAGTTTGTTGTTTGAATATTTTGTGTTATAACTGTGAATATTCGAGTGTGTTCTTATTTTTTCAGCAAGGGGTTCAATTACCAAAGCAAATAACAGCGGTGATAGTGAACATCCTTGTCTGTTGCCCCTAGATAATTCGAATTTTGAAGATAATATATTATTAGTTAGTATTCTAGCCGTAGGTTTGTTATATAGTAGTTTTATCCATGCAATAAAGTTTTCTCCCAATTGGAATTTTTGCAATACTTTGATCATATAGTCCCATTCTACTTGATCAAACGCTTTTTCTGCGTCCAGTGAGATGATAGCTAACTCTTGGTCATAAGATTTATGTGAATGCATTATGTTAAGCAAACGTCTCAAATTATTAAATGAGTGTCTCTTAGGTATAAATCCTGTTTGATCCTCATGTATTAGTCTACTAACATACTTGCTTAATCTATTGGCTAATGTTTTTGCTATTATTTTCTGATCCGTATTTAACAAAGCAATAGCTCTATATGATCCTGGTTCTTCTATATTTTTATCTTTTTTAAGTATTAATATGATCGTTGATTCCGCTAGTGTTTCAGGTAGGTTTTGCTCTTTATAAGCATATGTATACATTTTTTGTAATCGTGGAGTAACTATATCATAAAAAGATTTATAAAATTCATTACTGAATCCGTCTGGTCCTGGTGTTTTTCCATTTTTTAGTGTTTTTATTGTGTCTTCTATCTCCTTAGAAGTAATTTGTGCTCCCAGTTCCTCTTGTTCCCTGCGTTCTAATTGTGGTAGATTACAATTATCTAAAAATTCTGAGATTTTATTATTGTCTATTGACGTTTTAGATGTGTATAGATTCTGGTAAAATTGAGCAAATCTTTTATTAATATCCTTGGGTAGTGTTAATACTTCCCCTCTATCTGATTTAATCTTTAATATTGCATTCTCTTTTTCCCGTTTTTTAAGTTGTCGTGCTAGAAGTTTGTGGGGTTTGTCCCCGAATTCGAAGTGTTCTTGTTTTGTGATTTGAAATAATGTTATAACTTTCTCTGACAGTAATTTATTTAACTGAAATTTCAGTAGTAGTATTTTATTATGTTTATCCATAGTTGGGTCTTTAGCATTATCTATATCTAACTGTTTTATTTGATCTTCTAAGTGTCTTTGTTCATTCTTATTCTTTTTATTTTGATAAGCTTGAAATGAAATAATGACTCCTCTTATAAATGCTTTGAAGGATTCCCATAATAACGTGGGGGATATCTCTGGTGTATCATTTAACTCAAAAAATAGATCCATCTGTTTTTTTAGATAGATACTCCCTTGAGGGTCTTTTAAAATTTGTGAGTTAAACCTCCAGAACGGTTTATTCATAGACATTCCTTCTAGTTTTAGAACAAAAGTTAACGGAGAGTGATCTGAGATCGCATTAATATGATATTTAGGATTCAGAGATTGCGGAATTAATTTTGTATCCACAAGAAAATAGTCTATCCGTGAATATGTTTTATGCACCATTGAATAAAACGAGTAATCCCTTCCCGTCGGGTTTGCAATCCTCCATACATCTGTTATATTTGTGTTTTCCATATATGTGTGTAAGAGTTCACTGGTTTTAGATTTCGTCTGACCTTTTTGTTTTTGCATCGATTTGCGTCATGCTATGTTAGCAGTCGCAAACTTTTTAGCTCCGCTGAAAAAAACGCGTTTTTTCGCGTTAAAATCGGGTCTGGAGGTCGGGACCGTTTTTAAAAACTTACCGGAGCTTCATGTCGCGGTGCTGATGACGTCATCAGTAAGCGCCGCGATTTTAACGGAGGGAAAGTCATTTTAAATGAAAAGTACATCTCCAGGTCAGAGCCCACAGAGGAAAATCTCAAAACATCTGCTGAAGACTCTGGAACAGCAAGAAACTTCAGAACTGACCTCTGGAGAGGTCTCTGGAATGGCTACTCGATCTGCAAAAGAGAAAGCCGAAATGGAGGACTTAAGAAACTCGGTAAGAGATATAAAAAATGATATGGAAGCTGGGAACAGTAAATTGATGGCCGGTAATGATAAAATACTTGAGGGTATTGAGGCTCTCCAAAAAAGAATTGAAGGTGTGGAAAAAGGATTATCGATAAAAATTGAAAAGGTGGCAGAAGAGACCACAAAGATGTTTGAGGCTGTGCACGAAACTGTGGCTGCAAATGCATCTGCAGTGAAAGATTTGGAAGCTGCTGTGGAAGTGATGGCTGGAGAGATGCAGACTATGAAGTCAGAAATAGATAGTCTCAAGAACCAAGTCACAAAGGTTTCGAATAAATGTGTTGACCTAGAAGCTCGCTCAAGACGTCAAAATATAAGAATACGTGGTGTAAAAGAGGGAGCTGAGGGGGACAATGTTTGTGAGTTCGCTGCCAACCTAATTAAACACGTACTGAAGCTACCAGAAGTACCTGTAATTGAAGTAGCACATCGACTCCCCAGATTTAAATTAAGATCTAAAGGAGAACATGCCTACCCACGACAGATCATAATTAAACTTCGGGATATCTCAACAATGGAAGCGCTGATGAAAAAAATCAACCACGGAGAGAAGATGATGTACAGAGGTGATACTATTAAACTCCTACGGGACTACCCTTATGAGATTGAGCAAAAGAGAAGAAAGTTCTCACAGACCAGAGAAGTTCTTTATGGTGTTAAGGGAGTTTTGTGTGGAGTGTTCTATCCGGCTAGAATGCGTATTACCTTTGAGGGAGTGTCAAAAACATTCACTAATTCGGATGAATCTCTCAAATACGCTCAAGAAATCGCGACTAAGGCTGCATCAACTGGAGATTGAAAACCAAGACGACATGAACAAACGAACTTGCTTATTCTCCCAACAAGAGTATCACAAGGAAAGTGAATTAACTGAACACTGATTTTTTATTTTTTATTTGACTTCAAGCAACAGATTCTTAGTGAGACGTGGCTAGACATTATTATCTTCGCTGGAACATTGTGCTATGTAATTCAAGGACACTACGTGCTCAAACGAGGAAAACCTGATAACACGGGACGAACCGCTGGGCTGAGAGTGAAAAACATCACATGGCTTATATTGTTTATAAAAAACTGAGAAAACTGAGAACTAATAATAATTAATAATTAACAATACTAATATAGAAATAGCAATTGAAATAGATAAAAAATGTGCAGCCTGCTCTGTTTAGCAGATAACAGCAAGTGCTATGCAGCTCGAGAGTGGAGGGAGGGGGAGACCGGGTACCTGGCATAACTCCAGGAGCCAGACTCCCGTTAACCCTTCCAGCGAACAGCTCATTTTTAACAATATTAAAACCAATTTAAAATAGTTAAGAGATAATATACACTCGAGGTTGGTATGAAAAATATATACGGCTTATATAGTTTTACAAAATGCTGAGAATTAATCATAATTAATAATTAACAATACTAATATAGAAATAATATTTGAAACTGATAAAACTGTGGTGCCTGCGTCATAACGCAGACAGCAGTTATCACATATGTTCGCAGCTCGTGGAGAGGAGAGGAGATCAGGCACCTGGCACAATTCCAGGAACCTGACTCCGGTTAATCCACTCAGTAAACCGCTCACTTTAACAATACTAAATTCATTTTAAAATAGTTAAGAGATAAAGAGTGAGTAGGATATGGAATCGAATACATTTGACATATATATAAATTGTAACTGGGTGAAATAGAACTGAATTGGAAACGGTAATGACCCCATAGATTTTGGGTAATAAATACAGCGGGGCTAACTTTATACCAACTACGCCGGAAGCGTTATGGATGTCGTACCCCACAGACGAGTGGGCCACTCACTACGGTGTTGAAATTTTAGACACCGTAAATTTATTTGATTTATATATATTTTTTTTAATCACAATATGTCACATATGTGTGTTTTTTCTTCAAGGACAATCGCGCAGGAGAACTACCAAGGAAGTCTATAATAGAAATACTCCCAAAATAACCAGAGTCCGGAGGTATGAACGCACCATAATAATTAAGGTCATTAAAACTGGTAAAAATGCATGACGACAATCAAAAGAAAATAGGAGGAATCACATTATGTAGTTGGAATATAAGGGGGATTAATGAACCTATTAAAAGGGGCAAGATACTAGCTCAGTTGAAATCATACAACACGGACATTGCGTTTCTACAGGAAACACATCTTAAACAGCAAGATCAGACAAGACTGAGGGCGAACTGGATAGGCCAAACATTTCACTCTTCATTTACCTCCAAATCTAGAGGTACTGCAATTATTATTCGTAAAGGAATTCCATTTAAATCAAAGAACACTATTTTAGATAAGGAAGGGAGATATCTTATAGTAGCAGGGGAGATCAATAATATGCCAATTACGCTGGTAAACATATATGCGCCCAACTTTGATAACCCTCAATTTTTTAATAAAATTCTGAATATAATTGCAGAATCTAATTATCAAAATGTTATAATCGGAGGAGATTTTAATTGTGTTTTAGATAAAAAAACATTGTAAACCTCCCCGCAACTTCACCGTGGTGTCCCAGCCGTGCTGATCCGGGCCAGATGCGGATCTTTGGATACCATATATCCATATAACCATTACAGCACGGAAACAGGCCATCTCGGCCCTTCAAGTCCGTGCCAAACTTTTTATTTTTATTTTTTATGTTTTTAATTTTAAATAAATACTTCCCCCTAGTCCCATCTACCTACACTCAGACCATAACCCTCCATTCCTTTCCGTCCATATACCCATCCAATCTATTTTTAAAGGATAAAATTAAACCTGCCTCCACCACTTCCACTGGAAGCTCATTCCACACAGCTACCACTCTCTGAGTAAAGAAGTTCCCCCTAATGTTACCCCTAAACTTCTGTCCCTTAATTCTCAAGTCATGTCCCCTTGTTTGAATCTTCCCTACTCTCAATGGAAAAAGCTTATCCACGTCAACTCTGTCTAACCCACTCATAATTTTAAAGACTTCTATCAAATCCCCTCTTAACCTTCTGCGCTCCAAAGAATAAAGACCTAACTTGTTCAACCTTTCTCTGTAACTTAGTTGCTGAAACCCAGGCAACATTCTAGTAAATCTCCTCTGTACTCTCTCTATTTTGTTGACATCCTTCCTATAATTAGGCGACCAAAATTGTACTCCATACACCAGAATTGGCCTCACCAATGCCTTGTACAATTTTAACATTACATCCCAACTTCTATATTCAATGCTCTGATTTATAAAGGCCAGCACACCAAAAGCTTTCTTTACCACCCTATCTACACGAGATTCCACCTTCAGGGAACTATGTACAGTTATTCCTAGATCCCTCTGTTCAACTGCATTCCTCAATTCTCTACCATTTACCATGTACGTCCTATTTTGATTTCTCCTGCCGAGATGTAGTACCTCACATTTATCAGCATTAAACTCCATCTGCCATCTTTCAGCCCACTCTTCCAAATGGCCTAAATCTCTCTGTAGACTTTGAAAATCTACTTCATTATCCACCACACCACCTATCTTAGTATCATCTGCATACTTACTAATCCAATTTTCCACACCATCATCCAGATAATTGATGTACATGACAAACAACAGAGGCACCCCACTAGTCACCGGCCTCCAACCTGACAAACAGCCATCCACCATTACTCTCTGGCATCTCCCATTCAGCCACTGTTGAATCCATCTTGCTACTCCACCATTAATACCCAACAATTGAATCTTCTTAACCAACCTTCCATGAGGAACCTTGTCAAAGGTCTTACTGAAGTCCATATAGACAACATCCACTGCTTTACCCTCATCAATTTCCCTAGTAACCTCTTCGAAAAATTCTAGAAGATTAGTCAAACATGACCTTCCAGGCACAAATCCATGTTGACTGTTCCTAATCAGACCCTGCTTATCCAGATGCTTATATATATTATCTCTAAGTATCCTTTCCATTAATTTGCCCACAACTGACGTCAAACTAACAGGTCTATAATTGCTAGGTTTACTCTTAGAACCCTTTTTAAACAACGGAACAACATGCGCAGTATGCCAATCCTCCGGCACTATTCCCGTTTCTAATGACATTTGAAATATTTCTGTCATAGCCCCTGCTATTTCTACACTAACTTCCCTCAATGTCCTCGGGTATATCCTGTCAGGACCTGGAGACTTATCCTTTTCATATTTTTCAAAAGTGTCCGCACCTCCTCTTCTTTGAATCTCATAGTTTCCATTGCTACTCTGCTTGTTTCCCTTACCTCACATAATTCCATATCCTTCTCCTTGGTGAATACCGAAGAAAAGAAATTGTTCAATATCTCTCCCATCTCTTTTGGCTCTGCAGATAGCTGTCCACTCTGACTCTCTAATGGACCAATTTTATGAGTCCGGAGACGGAAGCCGGTTACGGAAATGGGGCCGAAGATTACCCATGACTCTGCCCATGACTGTACCACGTCTTTCTCGTCGCGTGGACTATCTTGCTCGCTATAGGATCTTTGATATATACTTCTTTTTTTCCTTCCTCTACTTCCTAAAAAGATTGAGCAATTCAGTTTGTTGACAAATAATTTATTGGACGTTTTGAGCTCTATTATCATTGGTGTTGACAAACCTGCAGCCACTCGCAAGAATTGGACACCATGGGTGACATCTCTGCTCCAGCCATTCAGAGGCCGTGGGCCGGCCCTTCACCAACGCTTTAAAAGCGGATACCTGAGCCGGCTCCGTCATTCAGTCCCTGTATTTCACACTGTGCTCCGACATTTGAAGGAGAATGGCCCGGACCAAACAGACTTTGCGCAAATCGACCGGAGAGAAAGCTCCTCGCAAACAGCTGGCGACTATATATCTTCGATTTAAACCAGCATCTGCAGTTCTTTCCTGCACGTTTTCCTGTGGCAGGTGCTTGAGCTCACTAGCCTTGTGTTTCCTGCTTACCCTTCCCTCCACATTTGCTTGTATGAAATTGTTCCCTTCGTTGTTGTCGGAAGGATCCTGCCCCTAATCTGGGGATATTTAGATCAACAGCTGCTTTTTAAAATATAACTTTGGATATTTCACTGTAAATTACAAATTAATTTCATTATATCTTAGTTGGTGCATGTGATGAATAAATTTGACTCTGACTTTGGAATGATGAAAAGATGACCCAGAAACCTGTCTGCCCTCAGCTGCAACAGCTGTCTATATAACAATTTTGATTGCAATTTTCCAGAGATTCCCCTCACTTCCAGTTCCTGATTTACAGCCAATTCTGCGAGGTTCATTGTATCCTCTGTAGTGACTCTGACAGACTCATGGGATTGTACAGTACAGAGACGGCCCATGTGGCCCTCCATACTGATGATCAAGAGCCTCACTGTACCAGTCCAGTTTATCAGCACTTGGTCCATAACCTTCTACACCGCAACGCTTCAAGTGCTCTTCCAGATACTTGTTCACGTGTGAGTGTTCTTGCATCCACGACATTCTCAGGCACCATGTCCAACATTGCAACCACATTCTGAGTGTAATACAACCCTTCGGCCCCGTCTAATTCTCGCCTCCCTTACCTGGTAGTGATTCCCACTCACTCTGCTGTCAATGATTTACCACCATTGCCCCTCACACTCACTTTGCACGGAATCACCGCTCACTTTCTCAATAAATTTCCCTTTTATTTTATCTCACCAGAATGCTTACTCTTTACATGATTTTGACTGGCTGCATCTCTCTCCTCTTACTTTGTTCTTTATCTCTTTCATTAATTTTTCGCTGATCTTTTTCATTGCTTCTGCCTCGGAAACAATATATATATATTTTTTTCTGTCTTGAGAAAGTTTCTATTTCGCTTCCCCAGTTGCAGATTTTACACCAAAATGTCTCCGTGAAGCCAGGAGGCACTGTGAGAGTCATGTTTTTTCACTTCGCCAGTGGTTTTAGCACGATCCGGCCTGCACTGCTAGGCAGCAAACTGACAAAGATGCGGGTGGATGCTCCATTGGTGTCCTGGATCACCAACTACCTGACTGGATGACCACAATGTCAGGCTACAGAATTGTGTCTCGGACATGGTAGTGAGCAACACGGCGGTCCCACAGGGGACAGTCCTTTCTCCCTTCCTGTTCAACATCTACACCACCGACTTCAGATATAACTCGGACTCCTGCCACCTGCAGAAGTATTTGGATGACGGCAATTGTCGGCTGCATCAGTGAGGGGAGGGAAGCTGAATACAGAGGTGTAGTCAGCGACTTTGTGGAGTGTTGTGGGTTGAATCACCTGATGTTCTACCAAACGGTGGTAGTCAGTGCCATCTTCGCTGTTGTATGCTGGGGCAGCAGGGCGAAGGCTGCAGATGCCAACAGGATTAACAAACTCATCAGGAAGGCTAGCTTTGACCTGGGGGAGGAGTTGGATTCATAAGAGGTGGTCTTGGAGGGGAGAATGCTATTCAAACTGCGGAGCATCTTGAACAATACAGCTCACCCTCTCCATGACACACTAGACAACCTGAGCACTACCCTCAGCAACAGACTGGTTCAACCATGATGCAGTACAGAACGCCTGAGGACATCCTTCTTCCCTGTGGCTATCAGACTGTACAACTCCTCACCTTTCTGTCTTGGGGTAGACTGACCCCACCCCCACCCCCACCCCAAATCTTTGCACATCCCCAATACTTTCCATTCGTAATTTTAATTTCATGTATCTTGTGCTTTATGACTGTTCAAACACAAACCACAGCCTCACAGTGAGAGCAGTGACCCGGGCGTGAGTAGATTCAGATTGTAATGTGCTTTATGAAACTTTAGTTATTGTTCAACCCAAAGAATATCAACAGTAAAAGATCAAACACAAGGCGAGGTCAGTTGCCCCTTTACCGATATACCCTCATGATTAATGCAGCAACAGGAGGGTCGATTTGAAACCGTTCCCTGGGTAACAGATGCTTATTTCCAGTCACGAGCAGAGCTGAATTCCGTCTGCACCGGGATCCGATCTGTAAATCGGCGCCGCATATTCAGTGAATGATTTAAGCGAATAGTTAAAGTGGTTTTGATATTTAAATTGACAAAAACTGAATTAATTTCGAATTATAAATAAAATACTGCCCTCGGTTTCCGGCTGCTATGAAATTGGCGGGAATTTGAAATTAGACTTAGACTTAGGAATGGAGGGTTATGGTCTGAGTGCAGGTAGATGGGACTAGGGGGAAGTATTTATTTTTAATTAAAAAAAAAAAAAAATAATAATAATAATAATAATAATAAATAAAAAAATGTTCGGCACGGACTTGAAGGGCCGAGATGGCCTGTTTCCGTGCTGTTATGGTTATATGGTTATATGGTTAGACTTAGATTCCTTTATTTAGGTATGTTACAAAACTTACCTTCAGTCGCGCTGTAATTCTGCCACTGGCCGTGTGCGCGATTTTGGCGCCTTTAAGGGGGGGGCGGGGTTAAAACGCGGTTTATCCTCCCTTGTCCTGGAAATATTTTGTTGGAGTACAAAACTTCGCTGACAAAATCGTTCCTACCGGCGTTTTGTGAATTTTTTTTATTTATTAAATCGTCAATGTCAGCGCTACAGTCATTTTAAAAGCAGCTCCTGAAGCGTCAACGCCAATAACGGGGACGGATTTCACACAATGGACAGGCAAACGAAAGTGCTTTCTTTAAATGTATAAAAGTGCTTCTTAAGAAGCCTTTAATTCACATTTTGTCATGCGACACGGTGATTTTATTCCCCGAATTAACGGCAGTATTTTTCATGCCAATACGGGGTTAAATTCACCGCAAATGAACGTTCCAAAAGATCGCGTTCCAGAAATTCTCACTCGCAAGATGAATTAAATGCCCATTAATTTACAGGTATTAAACATTCAATTCCTTCCATTTGGCCTGTAAATTCATGAAAATTAGATTTAAAAATTATGTTATATTGTGAATTATTATGTGAATGTTATTTGGACACTTAGGCTATTTAAAAATGTTAATCTATTCTTAAGAAATTGATAGATGTTTAGATCTAGTAATTGAATTTTGTAATTAGCTACAATTAGGTAACTAACTAATTATATGCTTTACTTTCATGTCTTCGAAGTAAGATTGTTTCATATTTGTTTCAGAATGCTTCAATCTATAATACCTGAAAATTTCTTTCAGTTACCATAATTTTTAAGAAAGTTATGGGCTTTTAACTGTCCTCGATCACAGCTTTTGTGTTAAGTCAATGGAAAAGCAATAGGGAACTAGATGCTAATTTCTGAGTATGATAATGGCCATAACCTTTTTAATACTAAAGATATGAAAGTGAATTAAGTGTCAAATTAAACTTCTTTTTATGCTTTATCTGATGGGATAAATTGCAGACTTTATTTTTTAAATCTCAAAATTTTGTAACATTGCTACTTTATTGCCATTCAGACCTTTCGGTCTGAACGAAATTTCAGACCCGCAACCAATTCAACCCGCAACCAATGATACTGCAGTCCGAGCTCTCTGGTTGGCTGAGCTTCCCCCCACCCCCCCCCCAACCCCCCCACCCCCCCCCAACCCCCCCACCCGCCGGTCACAAATATCTGTACAAAGCAATCTTTGTCTCTGTATCCCCCACACCCCCCCCCCCCCCGGGCCGGGTCGGGTGTTGACAAACCCAAAGAACCTATAGGATCGTTGGATAAACCTGCAGCCACTCGCAGGAACTGGACACCATGAGTGACATCTCTGTTCCATCCCTTCAGAGGCTGTGGGCCGGCCCTTCACCAACGCTTTAAAAGACAGTCCTAGAGCCGTCATTCCAGTCCCTGTATTCTATAGGATCTTTGTTTCACACTGTGCTCGGACTGTTGAAGGAGAATGGCCCGGACGAAGCAGACAGCGCGCAAATCGACCGGAGGGAAAGCTCCTCGCAAACAGCTGGCGACCAAAGCGGCGCGGAAGAGCGCTCCAGCCACGGGCGGAGTGAAGAAACCTCATCGCTACAGGCCCGGCACCGTGGCTCTGAGGGAGATCCGGCGCTACCAGAAATCCACCGAGCTGCTCATTCGCAAACTGCCCTTCCAGCGCCTGGTGCGGGAGATCGCTCAGGACTTCAAGACAGACCTGCGCTTCCAGAGCTCGGCCGTCATGGCCCTGCAGGAGGCCAGCGAGGCTTACCTGGTGGGGCTCTTTGAGGACACCAACCTGTGCGCAATCCACGCCAAGCGAGTCACCATCATGCCCAAAGACATCCAGCTGGCCCGCCGTATCCGCGGGGAGCGCGCCTAAACTCCACCTCTCCACCAAGAATAAACGGCTCTTTTAAGAGCCACTAATCCGGCAGAAGAGCTGTGGCTTTCTAATGTCCTTTTACATCAATGTTCTGTTCTTTCTTCGAAATTTTATCTGAATTGATGGCGCAGAGACTGCTGCTGAGTGGAGTCTGACTTCAGTGATTCAAGTGTAACTGGTTTCGATGTAAATGCCAACGCGGCTCATAATGGTGTGTACACGACCAGCCCCTGTTCGCTCTGCGCCCCCTTTTCTCACGCGCTTCGGGTTCAAGGACAACAAACGCCTTTATTACGCACTTTCCACGCGCGCACCTCAGTCGCTGATCAGTCCTTCCACAGACACTGAGTTACACCATCTCCATAGTGATGAGGCCGATTGGAGGGACAAAGGCGGCGACCAGATGCACCAACTCCAAGTAACGACCCACACAGCGCTGACGCTGCTAACGGAAATCCTAACGGCTCTGCTCACGCACGGTTGTGCTGATATTTGGACACATTGATGCAACTGGTTCGATATTTCATTCGCAGGCGATAGTTCTCATTCTGTTCAATTTGATCAAATCACCGTCCAAACCACGGTATAATCTAGATGTGACTGCATTCCTGCCCACCTCATTGAAACAGAAATTTCACCCTCTCCTTTCTCGTTAATTTGTCTCAATCTTCATAGATACATAGATACATAGAAAATAGGTGCAGGAGTAGGCCATTCGGCCCTTCGAGCCTGCACCGCCATTCAATATGATCATGGCTGATCATCCAACTCAGTATCCCGTACCTGCCTTCTCTCCATACCCCCTGATCCCTTTAGCCATAAGGGCCACATCTAACTCCCTCTTAAATATAGCCAATGAACTGGCCTCAACTACCCTCTGTGGCAGAGAGTTCCAGAGATTCACCACTCTGTATGAAAAAGTTTTTTCTCATCTCGGTCTTAAAGGATTTCCCCCTTATCCTTAAGCTGTGACCCCTTGTCCTGGACTTCCCCAACATCGGGAACAATCTTCCTGCATCTAGCCTGTCCAACCCCATAAGAATTGTGTACGTTTCTATAAGATCCCCTCTCAATCTCCTAAATTCTAGTGAGTATAAGCCAAGTCTATCCACTTTCTTCATATGAAAGTCCTGACATCCCAGGAATCAGTCTGGTGAACCTTCTCTGTACACCCTCTATGGCTATAATGTCCTTCCTCAGATTTGGAGACCAAAACTGTACGCAATACTCAAGGTGTGATCTCACCAAGACCCTGTACAACTGCAGTAGAACCTCCCTGCTCCTATACTCCAATCCTTTTGCTATGAAAGCTAACATACCATTCGCTTTCTGCACTTCCTGCTGCACCTGCATGCCTACTTTCAATGACTGGTGTACCATGACACCCAGGTCTCGCTGCATCTCCCCTTTTCCTAATCGGCCACTATCTAGATAATAGTCTGCTTTCCTGTTTTTGCCACCAAAGTGGATAACCTCACATTTATCCACATTATACTGCATCTGCCAAACATTTGCCCACTCACCCAGCCTATCCAAGTCACCTTGCAGTCTCCTAGCATCCTCCTCACAGCTAACACTGCCCCCCAGCTTAGTGTCATCCGCAAACTTGGAGATGTTGCCTTCAATTCCCTCGTCCAGTTCATTAATATAAATTGTAAATAGCTGGGGTCCCAGCACTGAGCCTTGCAGTACCCCACTAGTCACTGCCTGCCATTGTGAAAAGGACCAGTTTACGCCTACTCTTTGCTTCCTGTTTGCCAGCCAGTTCTCTATCCACATCAATACTGAACCCCCAATACCGTGTGCTTTAAGTTTGTATACTAATCTCTTATGTGGGACCTTGGCGAAAGCCTTCTGAAAGTCCAGATACAACACATCCACTGGTTCTCCCTTATCCATTCTACTTGTTACATCCTCGAAAAATTCTATAAGATTCGTCAGACATGATTTACCTTTCGTAAATCCATGCTGACTTTGTCCAATGATTTCACCACTTTCCAAATGTGCTGCTATCCCATCTTTAATAACTGACTCTAGCAGTTTCCCCACTACCGATGTTAGACTAACTGGTCTGTAATTCCCCGTTTTCTCTCTCCCTCCCTTCTTAAAAAGTGGGGTTACGTTTGCTACCCTCCAATCCTCAGGACCTACTCCAGAATCTAAAGAGTTTTGAAAAATTATCACTAATGCATCCACTATTTCTGGAGCTACTTCCTTAAGTACTCTGGGATGCAGCCTATCTGGCCCTGGTGATTTATCGGCCTTTAATCCATTCAATTTACCCAACACCACTTCCCGACTAACCTGGATTTCACTCAGTTCCTCTATCTCCTTTGACGCGCGGTCCCCTGCTATTGCCGGCAGATTATTTATGTCTTCCTTAGTGAAGACGGAACCAAAGTAGTTATTCAATTGGTCTGCCATATCCTTGTTCCCCATGATCAATTCACCTGTTTCTGACTGCAAGGGACCTACATTTGTTTTAACTAATCTCTTTCTCTTCAAATATCTATAAAAACTTTTGCAGTCGTTTTTTTATGTTCCCTGCCAGTTTTCTTTCATAATCTATTTTCCCTTTCCTAATTAAGCCCTTTGTCCTCCTCTGCTGGTCTCTGAATTTCTCCCAATCCTCTGGTATGCTGCTTTTTCTGGCTAATTTGTATGCATCATCTTTTGCTTTGATACCATCCCTGATTTCCCTTGTTATCCACGGATGCACTACCTTCCCTGATTTATTCTTTTGCCAAACTGGGATGAACAATTTTTGTAGTTCATCCATGCAGTCTTTAAATGCCTTCCATTGCATATCCACCGTCAACCCTTTTAGAACTAATTGCCAGTCAATCTTGGCCAATTCACGTCTCATACCCTCAAAGTTACCTTTCTTTAAGTTCAGAACCATTGTTTCTGAATTAACAATGTCACTCTCCATCCTAATGAAGAACTCAACCATATTATGGTCACTCTTGCCCAAGGGGGCACGCACAACAAGACTGCTAACTAACCCTTCCTCATTACTCAATACCCAGTCTAGAATAGCCTGCTCTCTCGTTGGTTGCTCTACATGTTGGTTTAGATAACTATCCCGCATACATTCCAAGAAATCCTCTTCCTCAGCACCCCTGCCAATTTGATTCACCCAATCTATATGTAGATTGAAGTCACCCATTATAACTGTTTTGCCTTTGTTGCACGCATTTCTAATTTCCTGTTTGATGCCATCCCCAACTTCACTACTACTGCTAGGTGGCCTGTACACAACACCCACCAGCGTTTTCTGTCCCTTAGTGTTTCGCAGCTCTACCCATACCGATTCCACATCCTCCAAGCTAATGTCCTTCCTTTCCACTGCGTTAATCTCCTCTCTAACCAGCAACGTTACTCCACCACCTTTTCCTTTCTCTCTATCCCTCCTGAATATTGAATATCCCTGGATGTTCAGCTCCCAGCCTTGGTCACCCTGGAGCCATGTCTCCGTGATCCCGACTATATCATAATCATTAATAGCTATCTGCACGTTCAACTCATCCACCTTATTACGAATGCTCCTTGCATTGAGACACAAAGCCTTCAGGCTTGTTTTTACAACGCTCTTACCCCTTATACAATTATGTTGAAAAGTGGCCCTTTTTGATTTTTGCCCTGGATTTGTCTGCCTGCCACTTTTACTTTTCACCTTGCTACCTATTGCTTCCGCCCGCATTTTACACCCCTCTGTTTCTCTGCTCACCCATTTAAGAACCCCACCACCTCTTATTCTCTGTTTATTATTGTTTTCTTCTTTCCCCCCTACATGTTGGGTCTGAGTGCTTTCCTTCTCTGCCTCCTGCCTCACACACTGTCTAATAGCTTTCTCTATTTGAGTCCCTCCCCCCAACCATTCTAGTTTAAAGTCTCCCCAGTAGCCTTTGCAGATCTCCCCGCCAGGATATCGGTCCCCCTCAGGTTCAAGTGCAACCCATCCTTTTTGTACAGGTCGCACCTTCCACAAAAGAGGTCCCAATGATCCAGAAATTTGAATCCCTGCCCTCTGCACCAGTCCTTCAGCCACGCATTTATCCTCCACCTTGCTCCATTCCTACTCTCACTGTCGCGTGGCACAGGCAGTAATCCCGAGATTGTTACCTTTGCTGTCCTACTCTTTAACTCCCCTCCTAACTCCCTAAATTCTCCTTTCAGGACCTCTTCTCTTTTTTTACCTATGTCATTGGTACCTATATGTACCACGACCTCGGGCTCCTCTCCCTCCCCTTTCAGGATATCTTGGACACGTTGAGACACATCACAGACCCTGGCACCAGGGAGGCAAACTACCATCCGGGTCTCCCGACTGCGTCCACAGAATCGCCTGTCTGACCCACTAACTATAGAGTCCCCTATTAGTACTGCCCTCCTCTTCTTTTCCTTACCCTTCTGAGCAACAGGACCGGTCTCTGTACCGGAGGCCCGGCCGCTGTCGCTACCCCCAGGTAGGCTGTCCCCCCCAACAGTGCTCAATCACACACTTCTCTCAGTGATCCATCCCTTCAGATTGAATTCACGTAAACACGATGTTTGTGTGTTTGTTGTTGCTGCTGCTGTTTTAGTTGTGAAGTGACTTTTAGTGACTGCAGTCTGTTGTTTTGAACGTGTGTCCCATTTTCTATTCGAAACATTGCAACGACGGCTCCGAGAGTTATTAGACAATTGATCGTCAATAGTCTAATGTCGTTTATGCAAAGAGTGATCTTGTTCCGATAGGTTAGCAGTTTAAAATAGTAAGAATGCATTCCTAGGAGTCTCTCACCATGCAACTAATTCACACTCGGGTGCGTTTTGTAGGTGGGTCAGCATAGAATAACTGGGGATGTGGGAATCCATTATACACAAATGTATAATTAATTTCTTAAAGTCTAAGGTATTGCTGAAAACATATTTTATTTTTGTGCGGGCTTTTCAAATGTCAGTTCTTTTGTGGACCGATGGTTGTTTTCCCATTGGCGTCTGGTCATTGGAGAACGAGGCAGCTCTACGATTGGCCTATTTCATACTACCAATGACGTGAAGCGCTGCGCCACCAATGGTAAGCGCCCCACCACATTCCTCTCTAGAATTTGATTTGATTTAATTTATTGTCATTGTCTTCAATGAAGAGACAACAAAATTCTTTTTCCCTTAGTCATACAAACCCCCCCCCCCCCCCCCACAAAACACAGAACACAGTAGTCCACAACACAAACATCCCCATAGCAGCACCAAAGTTCCCCACTGTGAGGGAAGGAACCAAAGTCCAGTCAACCTCCTGCCGATGTTCCCCAATGTTCACCCATGGTCGGGGCCTCCCGAGCACCCCGTAGTCGCTGCTACGGGCGGCCCGATGTTCACGTCCTCTCGCCGGGAACCTCTCGTCGGCCACCTTACATCGGAGTCCGCGGCTCCCGATGTCCACAGCCCGCGCTGGGCGGAGTTTCGCGCTGGCGTCTCCCGGCAAAGGGTCCCAGGACTCCGCGATGTTAAAGTCAGCGCCGCCCGCGTTGGGAGCGCCGCACCCACAGCTCCCCGATGTTGGAGCAGCGGCCCAGCACCGGCACACCACAAGGCTGTGTACTGAACCCCATGCTCGACTCCTTCTTCACACACGACTGTGTTCCTGTATTCGGCACCAACACCATCGTCAAGTTTGCAGACGACACAACGGTGATCGGGCTGATCACCAACAGTGATGAAACAAACTACAGAGCGGAGGTGCAGAACCTGGCGGACTGGTGCTCATGTAACAATGTGTCCCTAAACACCTCCAAGACGGAGGAGCTGATTATCGACTTCAGGAGGACACAAAATGGGGAATATACCCCAATCTCCATCTACAGGGACATTGTGGAGAGAGTGGCCAGCTTTAGGTTTCTGGGCACACACCATCTCTGGACCATCTCAGAGGACCTCACATGGTCCACCAACACCGCTGCGCTGGTCAAGAAGGCACAGCAACGACTGTACTTCCTGAGAACATTGAAAAAAACTGGTCTGCCCCAACAGCTGCTGACAACCTTCTACCGCTGCACCACAGAGAGCATACTAACGTATGGCATCTCTGTGTGTTATCTCAGCTGCACGGAGGCGGAGAGGCGAGCTCTTCAGCGCGTCGTCCACAGAGCGCAGAAGATTATTGGGACACAGCTACCAGACTTGGAGGGCATGTACTACACACGGTGCCTCAGGAATGCCGTCAGCATCCACAAAGACTCCACACACCCTTGTAATGGACTGTTCGAACTCCTACCTTCCGGCAGACGTTACAAGGCCTTCTACGCCCGCACCTCCAGACTCAGGAACAGCTTCATCCCCAGAGCTATAGCTGCTCTGAACCGGCCCTGCTGAGTGCCCCCACCCCCATGAACTGTCTCCCTCGGATGGTCACGTCGCACATCGACCCGGCCAGACACATTTGCACTTTAGACTGTTTTGACTCTTTTACTGTTTTACCGTTCTTTTTATAAATCATGTTTCTCGGGGTATCTAAATCTAAATTTAATTAGTTGTTTAAGTTATGACATCGGATGGAAGCTGCATACCAAATCTCGTTGCACATATGTGCAATAACAATAAAATATATTATTATAATAATGTGTTGGCTTAAGTGTTTTTGCCCAATTGGCTTTTTAAAGGGCTTTCAGCAAATGTGTTTTGTTGGCTTGCTGTGTTTTTGTCCAATTGGCTTTTTAAAGGGCTTTCAGCAAATGTGTTTTGTTGGCTTGCTAAGTGTTTTGTCCAATTGGCTTGGCTTTTAAAGGGCTTGCTTGCAACAGAGTGAATAAACATTTTGTTAGATTAGGACTGTGTTTAATTTCAAAATCGGCGCTCATTCTGTGATTTTCGCTTAGTTGCAAGATGGCGCCGATGACATCATTTCCGGTTAGCGGCATGCTGGCGCTGAGTGCGTCATTTCCGGTTCGTGGCAAGAAGCGAGAGGGTGGCGTCAAGACGGCGCCGAGTGCAGGCGCCGTTGAATAATTCAAGAGAGCTGAATGCTCTGTCTATGGTGAGTGTGTTTGTTGGATGTTATTTAAAGCAAGTTTTTGCTTCAGCACCAGCAGCCTCTACAGTTGGTTGGCGGTGCGACTCACGTTGCAGCGGCCTCTGCAGTCCGTCTGTCTTTTATTTTTTTTTGTTTCGTTTTGAGTTTTGTATAGTGTATAGTGTTTTTTGTTTTTTTTAACTGGGTATGTGTGGGGGGGGGTGGGGGTGGGGAAACTTTTTAAATCTTTTCCCTGCACGGGAGACCCGACCTTTCGCTGTCGGGTCTCCGTTGTCGTTGGGGCCTAGCACCGTGGAGCGGCCTCCAACCGGAACGACCTGGGGCTCCAGTCGCAGAGCCTGCGGACTACTCACCATCGTGGAGCTGGCCGAGTTCTTAGCGGGAGGAGCTGTGGTGGCGCGCTGCTGCTACCAGACCCCGGAGATTCGGAGGCTTCAGCCGCAGGTCTGGTGGATGGTAACATCGGGAGCTCGTGGGTCCATGGTGGGAGACCGCTTTTCGGGGCTCCCGCAACGGCAGCTTCTCCCTCCCGAGTTGCGGGCTTGGGGTTGACCTGGAGCGGGGTCTGGCATCGCCCGGCGCGGCATTGGTGGCCGTGGGACTTGCTGGCGCAACCGGGGGCTACAACATCAAGACCCGGAGCGTGGCCTTGCATTGCCCGGCGCGGCTTTAATGGCCGCGGGACATATCTACAATCGCCCGCCGGGGGCTTTGACTTTGACATCGGAATGAGAATGTGGAGTGCAGGGGAGAGATAAGACTTTGAGGAGGAGATTCACTGTGATGGATGTTTGTGTAAATTGTGTTGTGTCTTGGTTCTTTTTACTTGTTTGTATGACTGCAGAAACAGAATTTTGTTTGAACTTCGGTTCAAATGACAACAAATAAATATCTATCTATCTATATCTATCTACAGGAGGCTTTAAACATTCGTTTTACACACTGTATATTCAACATGTTCTGAAGTTACTTGGCATTTTAGTATTGGGTGAGTGTGTGTGAGTCAATGAGACTGTGTGTGTGTGTGTGTGTGAATGAGTCTGTGTATGTGTGTGTGAGTGTGAATGAGTCTGCTTGTGTGTGTGTGTGTGTGTGTGTGTGCATGTGTGTGTGTGCAAGAATATGTGTGTGTATGTGTGTGAATGAGTCTGTGTGTGTATGTGTGTGAATGAGTCTGTGTGTGTGTGTGCGTGTGAATGAGTCTGTGTGCATGTGAATGAGTCTGTGTGTGTGTGTGTGTGAGTCTGTGTGTGAATGTCTGTGTGAGGTGGAGGGTGTGTGTGATCAACAAATAACAAATAGTACAAACTAGCGCAACAGAATGCCCCCCCCCCCCCCACTGGCCAGCAATATTGGAATTGGTGGAGAGGTGGAATATTGAGTTGGGTGACCAGCCCTCCAGTGTGATGCTGGGACCCAATGGGTCCCACTTAGTCTAGTAGTAGATAAAATTATGAGAGGCAAAGATGGGATAGGCAGTAGGATCCCTTATCCCCAGGATGAAAATAGGAAATTCTAGAGGTCAAAGCTTAAAGGGGAGAGACGGAAAGTTTAAGAGAGATGTACAGGGCAAGTTTTTTATTTACACAAAGTGTAGTGTGTACTGGGAATGCACTGTTGGTGCTGGTGGTGGAGGCAGATGGGATAGTGGCAATTGAGAGACTTCTGGACAGGCACTTGGAAGTGCATGGGGTTGAGTGATGTAGATAATGTGCAAGCAGATAAAAAAATGGTCTTGGCATCATGTCTGTCACAGACATTGTGGACCGAAGGGCCTGTTCCTGTGTTGTGCGGTGCTCTGCTATATTCTACATGGGAGAACTTTTCAAACTTCAGCTCATTTTGGGGACTGACAGTTATGTTTTGGTGTTCTAGTTGCTGCCTGTTCAATGGTGAATGATGTCGCTCTCTGATGGCGTGAAATGGCGGGAGCAGAAAACAAGGGGAACAGTACGAATCCCATAAGTCCGGATGGGGCTACCGTTGGTTGGGGCCTCACTTACCGGACGGGCGCAGTATGCTGATCTCTACCCCCGTGTCGACGAGGAATTGGAGTCCGGAACGACAGTCCCAGACGTAGAGGCGATGTTTCTGGCCAATCGCCTCTACTGACGATTGGCGATTGGCTGAAGCTTTTCCCGGATGCGAGCAGGGAGAACGGCATCGGCGGGCACCCGCACCCCAGCATTGGTGGTAGTAACACTGGAATCCGCAGTGGCCGGTTGTGGCATAGTGTTGTCGGCTGAAGATGGAACAGACCGTCAACAATTTGTCGAATCGGAAATTGGGCGCCAATGTGCTGGAACCGCCCAGAAAACAGGGAGTTTTAGCGAAACTGCAATTTGCTGGGTCGGGTTGGCATCGAGGTTCTCGGCGGCGTTCATAATAATGGATCCGAGAAACGTTCGGATCGACGGGGTCACCAATGTAGTGAGACCAGGCAAGTGGAGCAAATTGTTCTTTATTAGCGAATCAACACTCGAACTACACGTGTACTTGGTCAGGAATAAACGATCTAAGCTCCTGTAATCGTGAGGAGCACCAGCTACTGAACATACTGAAAAGCCCGCGAAGGAACCCCCAGTCACGTGACAGTCCCGACCAATGACGAGGGTTCTGAATACACAGCTTCACCACTACAAAGTGATGTAAACTGGGAAATTCAGGGAAGAGAACAATGAAGATGGACACAAAATGCCGAAGTAACTCAGTGGGACAGGCAGCATTTCTGGATAGAGGAATGGGTGATGATTCAGGTCGAGATCCTTCTTCAGACTGAGAGTGAGGAGAGAGCGAAACACAGAGATAAGGAAGGGTAAGATGTGAGATGCAGTTCAAGAAAAGAAGTGCATGCAGTTGTAGAATAGATCATCGTTAGCTAGGAAAAGGTGACAACGAAGAAAACAGAAATTTTAGATCATGTACTGGCTGATGAGATCAGTTTAGCTAGGCATCATTTTCGGCAGAAAGGTTATGGACTGAAGGGGCCATTCCTGTGCTGTACTGTTCTGTGTTCTCCCTCAAAAAAGGTGCAGATGATCTTAAGAAGAATAAATCCCTGCGGCCCGATCAGGGTATCCCAGGATATTGTGGGAAATGGGAAGGAAATTCAGGAGCTCTACAAAGATATTTGCATCACTGTTAGGCATGGGTGAGATATGGGAAGACTGAGGGGTGGCTGATGTGTGCCTTGATTAAAAAGGACTGCAAGGGATAGGCAGGGAACTACAGGCCAGTGAGCCTAAAGTCAGTTGTAGGAAAATGACTGGAGGGGATTCTGAGAGACAGGATCCAGTTGCATTTAGAAAGGCAAGGAATGAGTTGGGAACATGGTTCTGTGCATGGGAAAGCATGCCTCACGAAATTGATTGAGTTTTTGGAAAAAGGGATCATGAAAATTGGCGAGGGAAGGACGGTAAATGTTGCTTTAGGTACTTCAGCATACATCAAATTATCTTTTCTAGAAAACAACATATTTAACTGTCTGCTCTCAGACATCTCTTCCTACCTATCCCTGGACCATGATCCCATACATCAGATCATAATTTCACAGAACATTTCTGATTTTATCATGTTGGGTGTCTGCCTTCCACAGCCTCCATCTTCATCGTTTCCCATCCACGCACAGCCTGGTTTAACCATCAACACAACTGCCCTGGCAGACCCATTGTTTCTGCCTTCTCCTGTCCAACTGAACCTATCCCCCCAGGTCCAATCTCTCCTGACCTGTGTCCAAGATACCTCACACACCCTTCTTCTCTTTAATGACTTCCGCCTTCTGAGCTCCCACTGCCTCATCTTCATTATGGACATTCAGAGACTCCACGCCTCCAACCCCACAAGGAAAGCTTTAATGCCCTCCATTTCTTCCTCAACTGCAGAACCATCCAATTTCCCTCTGCCTAGCAGAGCTGGTTCTCACCCTTAACAACGTCTCCTTCGACTTCTCCCACTTCCTCCAAGTCAAAGGCATCGGTATGGGCACCCGCATGGGCCGCAGCCACGCCTGCCTCTTTATAGGGTACGTCGAACAATCCCTGTTCCAGGTGTACTCTGGCCCTATCACAAAAGTCTATCTCGATTACGTTGATGACTGCATTGATGTTACCTCCTGCACCCATGCAGAACTCATGGACTTCATCAACTTCACCACAAATTACCAAACGTAGACTGGTCGATCGTTTTGCTGAACACCTTTGCTCAGTCTGCCTGGTCCTACCTGATCTCCCAAATGCTAAACACATTAGTACTCCTTCCAATTCCCACGCTGACCTTTCTGTCCTAGGTCTCCTCCATTGTCAGAGTAAGGCTAAATGCAAATTAGAGGAACAGCATCTCATATTGCGCTTTGGCAGCTCACAGCCCAGTGGTATGAATATAGATTTTTCTAACTTCAAGTAACGATGGCATTCCCACTCTCTCCATCCCTCCCCCACCCAAGTCACACCAGCTTCTCGTTTTTACCAAACAAACAGCCAACAATGGCCTGCTTCCTTTATCATTGTTACATATTTTCATATCTTTCATTCATTGTTTTTTATCTCTCTACATCATCGTCTATATCTCTCGTCACCATTTCCCCAGACTAGTCTGAAGAAGGGTCTTGACCCAAAATGTCATCCATTCCTTCTCTCCAGAGATGTTTCCTGTCCCGCTGAGTTACTCCAGCTTTTTGTGTCTATTTCTGTTCCTTCCTGCCAACATATTAAGTGTTCACCTGGCCCCTAGCAGAAGCGTCCACGACTCGGGGCTGGAAACTGGAAGTATCCTGAGCAAATTCTGCTACCACCATCATCTATTGCGACAAGTGATGGCTCCCACTGATTGTCGTCGGAAGCTTGCGTCCTGTTCAAGACAGATGATGACAGCGAGGTCAACATTTGTAGCAAGATGGACACGAAAGAAGAAGAAGTGTTCACATTACTGCGTCGGCTCTGAGAAACATTAGACCATGATAGAAACATAGAAAAATAAGTGCAGGAGTAGGCCATTTGATCATGGATGATCTTCTAAATCAATACCTTGTTCCTGCATTTTCCCCATATCCCTTGTTTCCTTTAACCCCAGGAGCTAAAACTAACTCTCTTGTAAGCATCCAGTGGTGCCATCTAGTGTGGCAGCCTCGCCAGCAGCTGTTAATCCTTTCACCCTTTTTTGTTATTTTTAGTATGTCAAAAAGTATGTTTTAAAGGTTTCTTAGTCTTTTTAATGTGGGAGATGGCAGTAGGGGGGAGGAATAGGGGGACTTAACTGGACGGAGATGCGTCTTTTCTCCGTCGCATCTTCGCCCCCCCCCCCCCCCCCCCCACCTCAAGGCCTACCAACTGGATAGGCGCGGTTTTTCCTACCGGAGACCTGCCAGAGCTTCAGCAGCGGCGCAGCACTGAATTTTATTTTGAAGTTTCGTGATGAGACTACGTTAAGAACCCGCCAGTCCGCATGCGCATCAATATGTCGTCGCATGGCGCAAGATACGGATGCATTCGGAAATGCTCAGTCAGAGCTTTAACGGTGAAGGTAAGGTTTTTTTTTGCAGGAATGGTGCTTCTTGTTTCAACGTGGGTTTAATTTTTTTTTTAATGGACAAACCGAGAAACAAGGAAATGTGCCTATTTACAACGGGAATGGCGGCAACGGTGAAGTCGGTGGCAATTGCTTTCAAGCTTTGAGTTGCTGGCATGCGCGACATGCACAGCAACCAACTGCTAAAGCTCCGAAAGGGAGCAGGTTGCCCACCCACGTCTTGGAGTAGCTGGCAGGTGTGGCCCGCACAGTAACCTGTGTGTAAACTCAGGAAAGGAGCAGCTTGTCGAACCGGGCTTGGAGACACTGGCAGGTGTGGCCTGCACAGCAACCTCCGCTAAAGCTCTGAAAAGAAGCAGCTTGGCGACCCCGGGCTCGGAGACGATGGCAGGGTGGCCTGCACAGCCACCTCCGCGAAACCTCAAAAGAGGAGCAGGTTGGGTGTGTGGGTTTAAACTAAATAGTGGGTTCAAACTAAATAGTGGGTGGGAGGGTTTGACAAATTGGGAGTATAAAGATGGTGTTAAAGGGGAAGTGAGTACAGGAAAAGTTATAAAAGACTCTCAAATTAATGGGAAGGAAAATTCGAGAAGGGATAAGAGGGTAAGGCCAGGGCCAATTGTGAGAGGGAAGGTGAATACCGAAGTCAAAGTGTTGTATATGAATGCGCAAAGTATAAGAAGAAGTCCTTGTTCGTTCAATTTAAAGAATTGTCAATCTGCCAAGACCTGTTTTATATCCACGGAGCGAGAAGATGGAGAAATAGAAACATCAGAGGAACCACAAGGTGGCAGCCAGGTAAAATCGAGTATCGAGTATCAAGAAGATACAGATAATAACCAGGCTGCCTACCTGAAAGAAACCGAGAAGGAGAGAAACAAATTATGGAAACAGGTTACCAAATCAATCGAGAAACAGAAGAAACTAATGGAATCGGATAAGAACGCAATCAAAGTGGAATCTTTTTTTTCTTCTTTTTTTCTTCTTTTAAAAAAAGATATATATTTATTAGAAGTACATTAAATTACAACAAATTACATTAGTACTCATCACGTATATCTTATTACAATTAATGTACTCCGTCATTTTTTTAAACTAATAAAGAGAAAAGGTTGAAATTAAGAAAAAAGAGAAAGTGAAGGAAAATAGTGAAAGTGTAAAAACGTGTCAACAGGAAAGAACAGAGACCCTGTAGAAAATAAATTAAAGAGAAAAGATTAAGAGATAGACCCTAAAGAAGAAAAAAAGAGAAAGAGAAAAGAGAAAAACAAGTACTTTATTATGAGCATCACGCAAATGGGATATACCAACTCGCCACCTTTCATCCCCCTTTACCTGAAATCGGTACTTTTTAAAGTACTTTTGCACCTTATGCTTGTAATAGTTCTATAAATGCAGACCACATCAGATGGAAGTGATCTGATTTGCCTGCCAGGAGGAGTCTTATCACTTCTAGGTGTAATGTTTCAAACATATTTGAAATCCACATGTTTATAGTTGGTATTGGAGCGTTTTTCCAGAATTTTAGGATAAGCTTTTTTCCAGTTATTAACCCGTAATCAACTAATTTCTTTTGAAACACATTTAGTTCAGGGCTATCTTCCGTTGTTCCGAAGATAATCCATTCTGCTTTTGGTGTCAGTTTTATTTTAAATAATTTTGTAAAGATTTCAAAAATTTAAATCCAAATTTTTGAATTTTTGTACAAAAAACAAATGAGTGCACTATAGTAGCTTCTTGAGATTGACATTTATCGCAAATAGATGATACATTGGGGGAAATTTTATTTATTTTAGTTTTTGAATAATATAATCTGTGTAAAATTTTGAATTGTATTAAAGTGTGTCTTACATTAATCGAGCATTTATGCACATTTAATAAACGTTCATTTTAAATTTATTCTGTATCCAGAAAAGGATCCAAAGTCCTCAATTAGATTTAGTATGTTTGGTATAGTAATTTGAGGTTTTGTGATGTACAATAATATATCATCCGCGTATAAAGATATTTTATTATTTGAATATTTAGTGTTATAGCCACGGATATCTGGATGTGTTCTAATTTTTTCCACTAAAGATTCAATTATAAGAGCAAATAACTGCAGTGATAATGAGCATCCTTGTCTGTTACCCCTTGATAGTTGGAATTTCGAAGATAATATGTTATTAGTTAATATTCTAGCTGTAGGCTTATTATATAATAATTTAATCCATAAAATAAAATTCTCTCCCAATTGGAATTTTTGTTATACTTTATCCATATAATTCCATTCTACTAATCAAATGCTTTTTCAGCGTCCAATGAAATAATTGATAATTCTTGTTCTTCGATTTTGTGTGAGTGCATTATATTGAGTAGTAGATAAACCCCGTCTGATCTGGGTTTATTAATTTACTAATATATTTACTTAATCTTCTAACTAATGTTTTCGCTAATATTTTAGCTAATCATATGCTATAGCTCTATATGAACCCGCTTCTATATCTTTGTCATTTTTGAGTATTTTGTGATTGTTGAATGTATCAGGTAATATTTGTTCTTTAAAGGCATATTGATACATTTTTTGTAACCATGATATAATTTTGTCATAAAAACTTTTATTAAATTCATTAGTAAATCCGTCAGGACCTGGAGTTTTACCATTCTTTAATGAAATTATTGTGTCTTCTAATTCCTTGATTGATTTTATTATGTTTATCCATAGATGGATCTTTAGCATTATCTATATCCAGTTGTCTAATTTGTTCTTCTAACTGTCTTTGTTCATTCTTATTCTTTTTATTTTGAAACGCTTGACATGAGATTATAACACCTCTAATAAATGCTTTATAAGATTCCCATAATAAAGTAGGCGATATATCTGGAGTGTCATTTATTTCAAAAAAGACATCCATTTGTTTTTTTAAATATATACTCCCTTGCGGGTCTTTTAGGATTTGAGAATTGAACCTCCAAAACGATTTGTTCTTAAACATTCCTTCCAGTTTTAAAAAGAAAGTTAGTGGTGAATGGTCTGAAATCGAGTTGGTATGGTATATTGGGTTCACAGTGTGAGGGATTAATTTTGTATCCACCAGGAAATAATCTATACGTGAGTATGTTTTGTGTACCATTGAATAAAACGAGTATTCCCTGCCAGTCGGATTAGCAATTCTCCAAATATCTGTTATATTGGTATTATTTATATAAGTATTTAAGAGTTCACTAGTTTTAGATTTCGTATTACCTCTCTGTTTTTGGCTAGATTTATCTAAATACGGATCTAAAACACAGTTAAAGTCTCCTCCTATTATAACATTTTGATAATTAGATTCTGCGATTATGTTCAGAATTTTATTGAAAAAATGAGGATTATCAAAGTTAGGCGCGTATATATTTACCAAGGTAATTGGGGTATTGTGAATTTCTCCGGTAACTATCAAATATCTCCCTTCCTTATCTGTTATGGTATTCTTTGCTTTGAATTGTATGCCTTTTCGAATAATGATTGACGTACCTCTAGATTTCGAAGTATATGAAGAATGATATATTTGACCTATCCAATTCGCCCTCAATCTAGCCTGATCCTGGGATTTTAGATGGGGTTCTTGTAAAAAAAATGATGTCAATATTGTACAATTTCAGCTGAGCTAATATCTTACCCCTTTTAATAGGTTCATTAATACCTCTTATATTCTAACTGCAGAATGTGACTCCTCCTAGGTTGTTTTGTTTAACATCTTGCATTTTGAATAGTTATAATACCTTTAAATCTTACGGTGCATCCATACCTCAGGTCTTTGGGTATTGGGGGAACCTTTGCGTTACTAAGTTTTGTTGGCATATCTCTTTTACGCTTATCACTAAACAAAAAACACAAACAAGTGACTTGATGTGATAATTTTAAAAAAAATTGAAAAAGTGAAAATACAGTGTCTAAAATGGTCGACACTGTAACAAGTGGCCCACCTGTAGGTGGGAGAAAACCTTGTATCGACTTCCATTGTCGATGTTAAACAAATAGCTCCGCACCATTAGCTACTCATAACATAATAGGACGGGGCCTCACAATCAGTTATATAATACAAATTTACCCTATATATTTTGTTATAACATATCATATATATATATATAACAAATGTATCTACTAATTGTTAAACGAATGGTTTTACCTTCAATAATAATCAACTGTTGGTTGAAGGGGTTAACGTGAAACGTGCTCCTGGATCTAAGCCAGGTGCTCGTTTCTCCTCCCCCCCAGTTATAGATAAGGCTTAGATTTAGTGAAAATTTGTGTTAGTTGTGTTAGTTCATTGTTTTTTTCTTGTTAGCGTCCGTTACTATTTCTAGTTTAATATTGTTAAATATTAAATTGTTAAATTATTAATAGGATTATTTCTTTACAATTTAATTTAGTATTTTAATCTCTTAAACAATTAATGCTTCTGGTATAATCCACTCTCTTCGGCTCGGCGATCCTCTGTTATCCGCTATTTGCTTCGTTTGGAACACAGAATGTCCTTGAGTTAAAATTCCACAGATAAAAAGTCTAGACATCCTCAGCTTGCAGGATTCTTCAAATAAGTTTTTTTTTAAAAACACTACAAGAACTGTTTCTTCACTTCAGATCCTCCATTAACTGTGGAATTATAATAAAAAAGTTTGTCCATACCATCCATGTATTTCTGCTACTTTTCCACGATGCTCTGGGCATATCTGTACGCATCCTCCTGGTTTACAAATGATCTCTCATGTCCCTTATAAGTAATGCGCATCTTAGCGGGATAGAAGACACCGTATCTAACATCTTGAATTCCCCTTAGAATTTCTTTTGCCTTTGTGAACTGATTTCTCTTTTGCACAATTTCATACGGATAGTCCCTGAATATTTTGATAGAGTCGTTATCAAGCCTCAGTTGCATTCCATATTTGATTTTACTCATCACCTCTTCCTGTTCTGAAATGTCCCAAAATTTCACAATAATCTGTCGTGGGTGATCTGATCTTGCTTGAGATCTTGGTTTAAATCTCGGTACTCGATGTGCCACTTCAATTTTTGGTTCTTTGGGGAGAATAAGCAGTTGTTTGAGTAAGCCCATAGCAAACTCACGAATGTCCCTTCCCTCAGCTCCCTCTGAAACTCCAAGAATTCTTAAATTCTGGCGTCTTGAACGAGCTTCCAGGTCCAGGCATTTGTCTGAAACTTTCCCCAGATGAGTCGCCATCTGTCCTGTAGTTTGATCATGTTCTTGCCTCATTCTCTCCATGTCTTCAGCCATTCGAGCCATATTTTTCTCCATTTCCATGATTGTAGCCATACTTGCAGCCACTGTTTCAAACACAGCCGTGTACCTGTCCGTAGTAGCTTCTTCCACCTTATCAATTCTCCCCGATAGTTCACCTTTCACATCATCAATTCATTTATTTATAGTGCCAATTGAATCAATAACCTTCTGATTACCAGCACTCGAATCCTCCATCATCTTTTCAATTTTTTCCATCATTTTTCCCATCATAATTTTATTTTCATCCAAAATTTCATCTTTAATATCTCTCACCGATTTCTTCAAATCCTCAAATTCTTCATGCTTAGCCAGATCCGTCTTAGATCTTGTAGACATTTCTGCAGCCACTTCAGGAACTTCAGAGGTAACTTCTTCAGGATTCTTCAGGCTTTTCAGCAGTTGTTTTTTAACTGTTCTCTGAGGACTCTGAGCTGGAGACAGTTTTTTCATTTAAAAGTCCTTAAACCACCGTTTAAATCATCGCGCTTACTGATGACGTCATCAGCGCGGCGACCAGAAGCTCCGGTAAGGTTTTTAATTCGGTCCCGACCTGTAGACCCGTTTTAACGCGAAAAATCGCTAATTTTTCGGGAGCGGAGCTAGGTGTGCGTCTGTTAGTTTAACATGGTGCCACCGGAAGTCAGTGGAATCTAATATGAGCCAACTACTTAACCTCTGCCCGGAAGTTCAAGAGAAACATAATGCACTGATGGATTCAGAGCCATCTCTGGAAGAACACAAAAGACACACCCAGTGGTATGCAGTACAGCTGAAGTTATTCAATATTTACATGGATGAGGCAGAGGAGTGGTTATCTGAAATTATACCACAACTTACGCGCTCAACAGCTGGAAGTGCGATGCAACAATGTGCTGGAATGGAAGATGAGATTACACCACGAGATAGTATCTCGAATGTATCTACACGAAGATCAGAACATAAATCTGGTTCTATAGCCAGTTCAGTATCAAGGGTTTCTGCTCAATTGGGAGTTGAAGCTGAAACATGAGATTGAGCAAAAATAAGAAGAGATGACGCGACATGAAGAACAGATGACGTGACAAGAAGAACAGATGAAAGAAGAGATGACACAACAGAAAGAACAGATGAGGCGGCAAAAGGAAGCGAAGAGGCGACGAAAATAACAATTGGAACTAGACACAAAGATGGCGGTGAAAGAAGGAGATACAGGAAAGTGAGGGTTCAAGATGCAGCTCTAGAGCATCAAAGACAATGAACTCTGGACCAAGAGGAAAAACTGTAAGTAAGTCAGCAGTTGGATCAATTCCACAATCGAGGTCCAGCGGATTTCACGGCTTTGAACACCCATTGGAACAGAGGAAGATGTGTAAAACATCATCTCAGCAAATGGGTGCCAGATCGAAACAAACTACTTATGGAGCCACTGGAGAGGCTCGGGCAAGCCTGTAGTGGACTACGCTTTTCCGAGGCCTGGTGCACAGGCTCGAGCAAGCCAGTATGACTCAGAGGCCTGCCTATTGTCCGTTGGTCCAAGACAACATTATCAGAATGGATTATTTGCATTGGCGAATAGGCAAGTTGAATTCAACCAGATTATAGCTCGACAAAATACCTCTCTCATTCTACCACCAGCAGAAATTCCTACATAGGATGGAGATCCATTGCAGTATGAAGCTTTCATAAGGGCATTAGAAGAAGTATTAGAAACAAAAATTATGGATGAAAAGAAGTGCTTACGATTTCTGGTGAAGTACACAAGCAGACGTGTTAAGGTACTTGTGGAAAGTTGTCAAAATGAGCCTGACAGCCAAGGCTATAAAGAGGCAAGAAAGTTACTTAAAGAACATTTTGGTAATGAACAGAGGATTGCTAATGCATACATGGAGAAGGCCATGCTTGGAATGATATCAAGCCAGAAGATGGGGAGGCATTGAGTGATTATGCAATATTTTTTAGAAGTTGTTGCAGCTCGATGAAAAATCTCGGCCACATGGAGGAAATGAATCTTGCATGTAATACTAGAGTCATACTAGAGTAAGTAGCCTAGAAGATTGAGAGAAAAGTGGAGACATAAAGCAGGCAGAATATTTGATAGGAAGAAGCGAGTAGCCAGGCTCCTAGACCTGGTGAATTTCTTGGACAAGCAAGTACGGAACATGTTAGAGCCACACCACGGGACTATTGAAGATCATAAACCAATTGCAACTAACAAGGTTTCTATCTTTACCAAAACTGAAGAAAAACCAGGACCTAAGAGAAGCATTTTGGCTTCCACTATAATACCTGTGGAAACGACAGTTGGAATGAAAGGAGATGTATCTACTATCAAGCAAATAGGATTATGTTTGTTATGTGATGAAGTTGGTCACACCATAAGATGGTGTCGAAGATTCAAGAAGAAAGAATATGAAGAAAAGGTGGATTTCTTGAAAAAGAAGGGAATTTGTTTTGGATGTTTGAAGAAAGGACACATGGTGAGAAACTGTAAGAGTCCTATAATTTGTTATAAGTGCAAGCAATATCATCCTGAAGCACTTCACACTGTAAAGAAGCCACCAGAGCAAATAGAAGAAGAGCTACCAGAGCAAATAGAGGAGCCGGAGCAAACAGAACAGATGGAGAAGCCAATTACTAGTGATGCTGTCACCTCGCCTCAAGTAACTGCTCATATTGGGGCTGGGGTTGAAGCATGTTTCTTTTCTATCTTACCTGTACGGGTAAGGAATAGCAAGACGAATACAGTGTTGCAAACATATGCCATTTTGGATCACGGAAGTTCCACTACCTTTTGCACAGAAAACCTGACGAGAAGGCTGAACATCACAGGAGAAGAGACTAAGATTCGATTGCGTACCATGAATGAAGATAAAGAGAGCATGAGTCATAACATTACAAGTATGGAGATATCCAATCTGGATGAAGATAATTTTATACTAATATCGGAAGTGTTTACATGGAACCATGCCTGTTGGTCATCAAAATATACACAGACATGAAGACTTGAGACAATGGCCTTACCTGAAGGATGTCAAAATATCTAAAATAAATTCTAGTGTTGACCTACTTTTTGGAACGAATGCTTTGGAACTCATTGGAACATACAGATTGTGAGGAGCCAAGGTGATGGACCGTATGCTGCAAAAACCTGACTTGGGTGGGTTATCTATGGCTCCTTGAGAAGGAACAACGAAAAAGGGAAAAAAGAAGAACTACCCTGCCATTACTGTTAATCAAGTATCTACTGATAAATTAGAAAAGCTGGTGATGAAGCAATACAATCATGACTTCAAAGAAAGTACCAATATGAGGAATCTGACGAAATGTCCAAAGAAGAGATAAAGTTCATGGATATTATGAACTACTCAGTAAAGATTGACGGACATTATTGTTTGGACTTAACTTTCAAACAAGAAAGTGTTGGTCTGCCGAATAATCGTAGTATGTTAGAGCAACGTACCTAGACTTTGAAACGCAAGTTTGGCAAGAATACTAAATTTCTACATGGATGATTGCTTAAAATCCATGTCTACTGAGCAGGAAGCAATTCAAATGGTAAAACACCTGACTTCCCTTTTGCAATAAGGGAGGATTCACGCTTTCCACGTGGATCAGCAACAATTGTGAAAGCATTCCACCACATGATAGAGCCAAATAAACCAGAGAGATGGATTTGGACAAAGACAATTTGCCAATTGAAAGAGCATTGGGAGCTAATAATGTTGCACAATTGAAATATGTTAACACAAAAGAAAATCCTGCGGATGAAGTTTCTTGCGAACCGATTCTTAAGCGATAAAAGATGGATCAATGAACTAGAGTCTCTCTGTAAGTCAGACAGAGAATGGCCAAAGCTTGAGCTGGGATTTGAAATCTCTGCTGTTGATCCGGAATTTAAACAAAACCTAACGGTGAACATTATTACTAAAAATCCTGTTATTCTCTCGAAGGATTTTCACACTTCAACATTATTATCACAACACATCCATGAGTTGATCGGACATGGAGGAAGAGGTTTCATGTTATCAAAGCTTTGGACTTTCATGTTTTGGACCATATACTGGGTATCATGCCTGATGTAAAGGGTTTGGTGCGTACGGTATGATTTCAAACCAAAAACAGTGTTTTAATAAGATCAATAATCAAGTTCTAGGCGGCAAGGGTGAAGATGAAAGAGTCGATGACGAATTCTGATTGCGGATATATAGTGCCTGCAATTTTTTGCTTTTAATGTATGTTAAGCCTTCATGGCTACTTTATTGATGTTTATTAATAATTGCCTCGATATATACTCGGAACAATTAGGGGCCGGTATGTCGTGGCCATTTGGCTTATTTTGTGAGTCATTAATTATGGCATTTGTCTTTAAATTTTAGTCTGCCCGTAATTATGTGGGTGGGATTTATTACGTAGTCAAGGGCGTGTTTGGTGCTGGGCTGCTTGCGCAGAAGCTTAGTTTTAGTTTAGCTCGGAGCTACATGGCAGAAGGAACACCCTTCGGCCATGTAGAGTTTTGCGGAGACACGAGGAGTTTTCTAACGTTTAAAAGCGATATGCTGGAGTTTGACGAAGATTAAAGTGTACGAGTCAGAGAAGAAGGTCGGATGATTACCTTATTGTTTTTCTTCAAAAATAAAGAAACTATTAATCAAAAGACAATGTTATGAAGATTTATCTGTTGAGAAGCTCTGAAAGTCTCACGGAGAGCTCACATGCGTATTATGAAATTCTTCTAAAGCCATGAAGTCTCTTAAGTGGCTAGAGGGAGTAATCTCTTAAACGATATAAAAATCTGCTGCTACACTGAATATTCGAAGGTATACCTCATCGAAATGACAGACTGGGGGGGCAGAGGGGGTGGGACCTCTGTTGGTGAGGAATAAAATTCAGTCTCTTGCAAGGGGTGACATTGAAACAGGAGATGTGGAGTCATGTATGGATAGAACTAAGGATTTTAAGGGTAAAAAGACCCAAATGGGAGTTAACTACAGCCCTCAAACAGTAGCCTGGATAGAGGGTGCAAGTTGAATCAAGAGCTAAAGTTGGCATGTAGTAAAGGTAATGCTACGGTTGTTATGGGAGATTTTAACATATAGGTAGAATGAGAAAATCAGGTTGGTACTGGACCCCAAGAAAGGGAGTTTGTGGAGTGCCTCCATGATGGAGGTGATAGTGTTACAGTTGAACAAAGGGGACCATGGAGCCATGAGGGAAGAGCTGGCCAAAGTTGCCTGGAAAGATACCCTAGCAGGGATGACAGTGGAAGAACAATGGCAGGTATTTCTGGGAATAATACAGAAGAAGTCAGGGTTAGTATAAAAATAAAAGAGAAGAAGTACAACATAGCAAAGATGTGCGGGAAGCAAGAGGATTGGGTAATGTTTAAAGTGCAACAGAAGATAATTAAAAAGGCAAAACGTGGAGAAAAGATGAGGTACGAAGGTAAGCTTGCCAAGAGTATAAAGGAGGATAGTAAAAGCTTCTTTGCTTCCTGTCTGCCAGCCAGTTCTCTATCCACATCAATACTGTACCCCCAATACTGTGTGCTTTAAGTTTGCATACTAATCTCTTATGTGGGACCTTGTCGAAAGCCTTCTGAAAGTCCAGATATAACACTTCCACTGATTCTCCCTTATCCACTCTACCAGTTACATCCTTGAAAAATTCTATGATTCGTCAGACATGATTTACCTTTCATAAATCCATGCTGACTTTGTCCAATGATTTCACCACTTTCCAAATGTGCTGCTATCCCATCTTTAATAACGGACTCTAGCAGTTTCCCCACTACCGATGTTAGACTAACTGGTCTGTAATTCCCCGTTTTCTCTCTCCCTCCCTTTTTAAAAAGTGGGGTTACATTAGCTAACCTCTAATCCTCAGGAACTACTCCAGAATCTAAAGAGTTTTGAAATATTATCACTAATACATCCACTATTTCTGGGGCTTCTTCCTTAAGTACTCTGGGATGCAGCCTATCTGGCCCTGGGGGTTTATCGGCCTTTAATCCATTCAATTTACCCAACACCACTTCCTGGCTAACCTGGATTTCACTCAGTTCCTCCATCTCATTTGACCCCGGTCCCCTGCTATTTCCGGCAGATTATTTATGCCTTCCTTAGTGAAGACAGAACCAAAGTAGTTATTCAATTGGTTTGCCATGTCCTTGTTCCCCATGATCAATTCACCTGTTTCTGACTGCAAGGTACCTACATTTGTTTTCACTAATCTTGAATTTTGTGGCTTTCAAGTCTTGAATTTTCATTGCTTTTCATGTCTTGAATTGTCATGGTTTTTCACGTCTTGAATTTGGTGGCTTTTCACGTCTTGAATTTTGGTGGCTTTTTATGTCTTGATTTTTCATGGGTTTTCACGTGTTGAATTTTCACGGCTTTTTGCGTCAAGAATTTTTGTGCCTTTTCACTTCTTGAATTGTCATTGATTTTCATGACTTGAATTTTTGTGGCTTTTCATTTCTTGAATTACTTGGCTTTTCATGTTTTGAAATTTTGTGGCTTCACATCATGAACTTTCGTGGCTTTTCGCATCTTCAATTTTGTGGCTTTTCAAGTCTTGAATTTTCATGGCTTATCATGTCTTGAATTGTCGTTTTTTCACATCTTGAATTTTCGTTGCTTTTCATGTCTTGAATTTTCATGGCTTTTCATGTCTTGAATTTTCGGGGCTTTTCACGTCTTGATTTTTCGTGGGTTTTCATGTCTTGAATTTTCGCGGCATTTCGCGTCTCGAATTTTTTGTGGCTTTTCACGTCTTGAATTGTCATTGATTTTCATGTCTTGAATTTTTGTGGCTTTACATTTGTTGAATTACTTAGCTTTTCATGTCTTGAAATTTCGTGGCTTTTCACGTCATGAATTTTCGTGGCTTTTCGTGTCTTGAATTTTGTGGCTTTTCGCATCTCGAATTTTTGTGTCTTTTCATGTCTTGAATTGTCATTGATTTTCATGTCTTGAATATTTGTGGCTTTACATTTCTTGAATTACTTGGCTTTTCATGTAATGAAATTTCGTGGCTTTTCACATCATGAATTTTCGTAGCTTTTCGCGTCTTGAATTTTGTGGCTTTTCAAGTCTTGAATTTTTATCTTGAATTATCATGGTTTTTTACGTCTTGAATTTTCGTGGCTTTTCATGTCTTGATTTTTCGTGGCTTTTCACGTCATGAATTTTCGTGGCTTTTCACGTCTTGAAATTTCATGGCTTTTCATTTCTTGAATTGTCATGGTTTTTCACGTCTTGAATTTTAGTGGCTTGTCATGTCTTGAATATGCGTGGCTTTTCATGTCTTGATTTTTCGTGGGTGTTCACGTCTTGAATTTTCGCGTCTTTTCGCGTCTTGAATTTTTGGGTCTTTTCACGTCTTGAATTGTCGATTTTCATGTCTTGAATTTTTGTGGCTTTACATTTCTTGAATTACTTGGCTTTTCAAATCTTGAATTACTTGGCTTTTCAAATCTTGAAATTTCGTGGCTTTTCGTATCTTGAAATTTGTGTCTTGTCAAGTTGAATTTTCATGGCTTTTCATGTCTTGAATTGTCATGGTTTTTCACGTCTTGAATTTTCGTGGCTTTTCATGTCTTGAATTTTCGTGGTTTTTCATGTCTTGATTTTTCGTGGGTTTTCATGGCTTGAATTTTCGCGGGTTTTCACGTCTTGAATTTTCGCGGCTTTTCGCGTCTCGAAATTTTTGGCTTTTCACGTCTTGAATTGTCATTCATTTTCATGTATTGAATTTTTGTGGCTTTACATTTCTTGAATTACTTGGCTTTTCATGTTTTGATATTTCGTGGCTTTTCACGTCATAAATTTGCGTGGCTTTTCGCATCTTGAAATCTGTGTCTTTTCAAGTTGAATTTTCATGGCTTTTCATGTCTTGAATTGTCATGGTTTTTCACGTCTTGAATTTTCGTGGTTTTCATGTCTTGAATTTTTGTGGCTTTACATTTCTTGAATTATTTGGCTTTTCATGTCTTGATATTTCGTGGCTTTTCACGTCATGAATTTTCGTGGCTTTTCACGTCATGAATTTTCGTGGCTTTTCATGTCTTGAATTTTCATGGCTTTTCAAGTTTTGAATTGTCATGGTTTTTCACGTGTTGAATTTTCGTGACATTTCATGTCTTGAATTTGCGTGGCTTTTCACGCCATGAATATTCGCTGCTTTTCGTGTCTTGAATTTTTGTGGCTACATTTCTTGAATTACGGTGGCCGATGAGGAAAAGTGGAGATGCAACGAGACCTGGGTGTCATGGTACACCAGTCATTGAAAGTAGGCATGCAGGTGCAGCAGGCAGTGAAGAAAGCGAATGGTATGTTAGCATTCATAGCAAAAGGATTTGAGTATAGGAGCAGGGAGGTTCTACTGCAGTTGTACAGGGTCTTGGTGAGACCACACCTGGAGTATTGCATACAGTTTTGGTCTCCAAATCTGAGGAAAGACATTCTTGCCATAGAGGGAGTACAGAGAAGGTCCACCAGACTGATTCCTGGGATGTCAGGACTTCCATATGAAGAAAGACTGGATAGACTCGGCTTGTACTTGCTAGAATTTAGAAGATTGAGGGGGATCTTATAGAAACGTACAAAATTCTTAAGGGTTGGACAGGCTAGATGCAGGAAGATTGTTCCCGATGTTGGGGAAGTCCAGAACAAGGGGTCACAGTTTAAGGATTAGGGGGAAATCCTTTAGGACTGAGATGAGAAAAACATTTTTCACACAGAGAGTGGTGAATCTCTGGAATTCTCTGCCACTGAAGGTCAGTTCATTGGCTATATTTATGAGCGAGTTAGATGTGGCCCTTTTGGCTAAAGGGATCAGGGGGTTTGGAGAGAAGGCAGGTACAGGATTCTAAGTTGGATGATCAGCCATGATCATATTGAATGGCGGTGCAGGCTCGAAGGGCCGAATGGCCTCCTCCTGCACCTATTTTCTATGTTTCTATGTTCATGTCTTGAAATTTCAGGGCTTTTCACGTCATGAATTTTCGTAGCTTTTCATGTCTTGAAATTTGTGGCTTTTCAAGTTGAATTTTCATGGCTTTTTATGTCTTGATTTGTCATAGTTTTTCACGTCTTGAATTTTCGTGGCTTTTCATGTCTTGAATTTTCGTGGCTTTTCATGTCTTGAAGTTTGGTGGCATTTTATGCCTTGAATTTGCGGGACTTTTCATGTCGATTTTTCGTGGCTTTTCGCGTCTTGAATTTTGTGGCTTTTCAAGTTGAATTTTCATGGCTTTTCATGTCTTGAATGTTCTTGGCGTTTCATGTCTTGAAATTTCGTGGCTTTTCATGTCTTGAATTTTCACGGCTTTTCACGTCTCGAATTTTTGTGGCTTTTCACGTTTTGAATTGTCATTGATTTTCATGGATTGAATTTTTGTGGCTTTACATTTCATGAATTACTTGGCTTTTCTTGTCTTAAAATTACGTGGCTTTTCACGTCATGAATTTTCATGGCTTTTCGCGTCTTGAATTTTGTGGCTTTTCAAGTTGAATTTTCATGTCTTGCATTGTCATGGTTTTTCATGTCTTGAATTTTCGTGTCTTTTCATGTCTTGAATTTCCGTGTCTTTTCACGTCTTGAATTGTCGATTTTCATGTCGTGAATTTTTGTGGCTTTACATTTCTTGAATTACTTGGCTTTTCAAGTCTTGAAATTTCGTGGCTTTTCACGTCATGAATTTTCATGGCTTTTCGCATCTCGAATTTTGTGGCTTTTCAAGTTGAATTTTCATGGCTATTCATGTCTTGAATTGTCATGGTTTTTCACGTCTTGAATTTTCGTGGCTTTTCATGTCTTAAATTTTCGTGGCTTTTCATGTCTTGAATTTTCATGGCTTTTCACGCCATGAATATTCGCTGCTTTTCGTGTCTTTAATTTTTGTGGCTACATTTCTTGAATTACTTGGCTTTTCATGTCTTGAATTTTCGTAGCTTTTCACGTCTTGAAATTTTTTCGTAGCTTTTCACGTCTTGAAATTTGTGGCTTTTCAAGTTGAATTTTCATGGTTTTTTATGTCTTGATTGGTCATGGTTTTTCAAGTCTTGAATTTTCGTGGGTTTTCACATCTTGAATTTTCGCGGCTTTTCGCGTCTCGAATTTTTGTGTCTTTTCACGTCTTGAATTGTCATTGATTTTCATGTCATGAATTTTTGTGGCTTTACATTTCTTGAATTACTTGGCCTTTCATGTCTTGAAATTTCGTGGCTTTTCACGTCATGAATTTTCGAGGCATTTCATGCCTTGAATTTGCGGGGCTTTTCATGTCTTGATTTTTCGTGGTTTTTCGTATCTTGAATTTTGTGGCTTTTCAAGTTGAATTTTCATGGCTTTTCATGTCTTGAATTGTCATGGTTTTTCACGTCTTGAATTTTCGTGGCTTTTCACGTCTTGAATTTTCGTGGCTATTCATGTCTTGAATTTTCATGGCTTTTCAAGTCTTGAATTGTCACGGTTTTTCACGTGTTGAATTTTCATGGCATTTCATGTCTTGAATTTGCGTGGATTTTCACGCCATGAATATTCGCTGCTTTTCGTGTGTTGAATTTTTGTGGCTACATTTCTTGAATTACTTGGCTTTTCTTGTCTTGAAATTTCAGGGCTTTTCACGTCATGAATTTTCATAGCTTTTCACATCTTGATATTTGTGGCTTTTCAAGTCTTGAATTTTCATGGCTTTTTATGTCTTGATTTGTCATGGATTTTTACGTCTTAAATTTTCGTGGCTTTTCATGTCTAGAATTTTCGTGGCTTTTCATGTCTTGAATATTCGTGGCAATTCATGCCTTGAATTTGCGGAGCTTTTCATGTCTTGATTTTTCGTGGCTTTTCGCGTCTTGAATTTCCGTGGCTTTTCATGTCTTGAATTTGCGTGGCTTTTCGGCATTGATTTTTCGTGGGTTTTCACGTCTCGGATTTTTGCGGCTTTTCGCGTCTCAAATTTTTTGTGGCTTTTCATGTCTTGAATTGTCATTGATTTTCATGTCTTGAATTTGGTGGCTTTACATTTCTTGAATTACTTGGCTTTTCATATCTTGAAATTTCGTGGCTTTTCACGTCATGGATTTTCATGGCTTTTCACATCTAGAATTTTGTGGCTCTCAAGTTGTTTTCATGGCTTTTCATGTCTTGAATTGCATGTTTTTTCACGTCTTGAATATTCGTGGCTTTTCATGACTTGAATTTTCGTGGCGTTTCACGTCATGGATTTTCATGGCTTATCATGTCTTGAATTGTCATCGTTTTTCACATCTTGAATTTTTGTGGCTTTTCATGTCTTGAATTTTCGTGGCTTTTCATGTCGTGATTTTTCGTGGGTTTTCATGTCTTGAATTTTCGCGGCTTTTCTCGTCTCGAATTTTTGTGGCTTTTCACGTCTTGAATGGTCATTGATTTTCTTCTCTTGAATTTTTGTGGCTTTACATTTCATGAATTACTTGGCTTTTCGTGTTTTGAAATTTCGTGGCTTTTCACGTCATGAATTTTCATGGCTTTTCGCATCTTGAATTTTGTGGCTTTTCAAGTTGAGTTTTCATGTCTTGAATTGTCATGGTTTTTCATGGCTTTTCATGTATTGAATTTTCGTGGCTTTTCACGTCATGAATATTATTGGCTTTTCGCATCTTAGAAACATAGAAACATAGAAAATAGGTGCAGGAGTAGGCCATTCGGCCCTTCGAGCCTGCACCACCATTCAATATGATCATGGCTGATCATCCAACTCAGTATCCTGTACCTGCCTTCCTTCCATACCCCCTGATACCTTTAGCCACAAGGGCCACATCTAACTCCCTTCTAAATATAGCCAATGAACTGGCCTCAACTACCTTCTGTGGCAGAGAATTCTAGAGATTCACCACTCTGTGTGAAAAATGTTTTTCTCATCTCGGTCCTAAAAGAACTCCTTATCCTTAAACTGTGACCCCTTGTTCTGGACTTCCCCAACATCGGGAAAAATCTTTCTGCATCGAGCCTGTCCAACACCTTAAGAATTTTGTAAGTTTCTAAAAGATTCCCCCTCAATCTTGTAAATTCTAGCGAGTACAAGCTGAGTCTATCCAGTCTTTCTTCATATGAAAGTCCTGACATCCCAGGAATCAGTCTGGTGAACCTTCTCTGTACTCCTTCTATGGCAACAATGTCTTTCCTCAGATTAGGAGACCAAAACTGTTCGCAATACTCCAGGTGTGGTCTCACCAAGACCCTGTACAACTGCAGTAGAACCTCCCTGCTCCTATACTCAAATCCTTTTGCTATGAATGCTAACATACGATTCGCTTTCTTCACTGCCTGCTGCACCTGCATGCCTACTTTTAACGACTGGTGTACCATGACACCCAGGTCTCGTCGCATCTCCCCTTTTCCCAATCGGCCACCATTCAAATAATAGTCTACTTTCCTGTTTTTGCCACCAAAGTGGATAACCTCACATTTATCCACATTATACTGCATCTGCCATGCATTTACCCACTCACCCAGCCTATCCATCACCTTGCAGCCTCCTAGCATCTTCCTCACAGCTAACACTTCAGCTTCGTGTCATCCGCAAACTTGGAGATGTTGCATTGAATTCCCTCATCCAAATCATTAATATATATTGTAAATAGCTAGGGTCCCAGCACTGAGCCTTGCAGTACCCCACTAGTCACTGCCTGCCATTCTTAAAAGGACCCGTTTACTCCTTTGTGAAGAGGAAAAAATTAGTTGAGACTAAAGTTGGACCCTTGAAGACTGAAAAGGTGAATTTATTATGGGGAACAAGGAAATGGCAGATGAGTTGAACAGGTACTTTGGATTCATCTTCATGAAGGACGACCTAAACAATCTTCCTGATGTACTAGAGGCCAGAGGATCTGGGGTGACAGAGGAACTGAAGGAAATCCACATTAAGCAGGAAATGGTGTTGGGTGGACTGATGAGACTGGAGACTGACAAATCCCCAGAGCCTGATGATCTCATTCTCAGGGTACATAAGGAAGTGGCTCTAGAAATTGTGGATACATTGGTGATAATTTTCCAATGTTCTATAAATTCAGGATCAGTTCCTGTGGATTGGAGGGTAGCTAATGTTATCCCACTTTTTATGAAAGGTGGGAAAGAGAAAACATGGAATTATAGACCAGTTAGCCTGACATTGGTGGTGGGGAGGATGTTGGTGTCAATCATAAAACATGAAATAGCAGCAGTACAGGATCGGTCCGAGTCAGCATTGATTTACGAAGGGGAAGTCATGCTTGACTAATCTTCTGGAATTTTTTGAAGTTGTACCTAGGAAAATGTACAAGACAGAGCCAGTGGATGTAGTGCAACTGGACTTTCAGAAAGTATTTTATAAGGTCCCACATACGAGATTAGTGGGCAAAATTAGTGCACATGGTATTGGGGTAGAGTGCTGGCATGGATAGAAAATTGGTTGGCAGACAGGAAACAAGGAGTAGGGATTAACGGGTCCCTTTCAGAATGGCAGGCAGTTACTAGTGGGGTACCGCAAGGCTCGGTGCTGGGACCACAGCTATTTACAATATACATCAATGATTTAGATAAAGGGTTCAAAGTAACATTAGCAAATTTGCAGATGACACAAAGCTGGGTGGCAGTGTGAACGGTGAGGAGAATGCTATGAGGATGCAGGGTGACGGCGGCAAGGCCAAGGCTAAGCCTAACTGACGCTCGTCCCGGGCCAGACTGCAGTTCCCGGTGGGCCGTGTTCATCGGCTCCAGAGAAAGGGCAAATATGGTGAGCGGGTGGGAGCCGGAGCCCCAGTCTATTTGGCTGCTGTGCTCGAGTATCTTATGGCTGAAATCCTCGAGCTGGCCAGCAACGTGGCCCGGGACAACAAGAAGACCCGTATCATCCCCAGACACCTGCAACTGGCTGTCTGCAACGACGAGGAGCTTAACAAGCTGCTGGGAGGGGTGACCATCGCTCAAGGGGGGGTGCTGCCCAATATTCAGGCCGTGCTGTTGCCCAATAAAACCAGTGCAGCCTCTGGCACCAAGAGTAAGTAGATCAGAGAAACCTCAATCTACAACCCAAAGGCTCTTTTCAGATCCACCTACAGTGTCTGTCAAAGGGCTGAGCACCGGCTGGGGTGGGCGCTGGGTATTTCCGTTCTGAGGACCGCTTCGTATGTCTGGTGTGGACGCGCCTCCTCTCACGCGTCTTGTTATAAACCACCCGGGCTAAGTCTCATTCCCTATTACGTCCTCATGAATAAAGCCAACATCTGCCGCAAACAGCGATCCACTACTGTCCGGGTTCCTCCACTGTCCCCCATTCTCATGTTCGTCAATTACATGTTTAGTTTAGAGATACAGCGCAGAAACAGGAGATTCGGCCTAGCGATTCCACGCCGACCAGTGATCCCCGTACACTAACACAAGCCTACACGCACTAAGGACAAGTTACACATTTTACGGAATTAATGTAGGAAGGCACAACATATGCTGGATTACACCGAAGATACACACAAAATGCTGGAGTAACTCAACGGGACAGGCAGTATCTCTCGACCGAAGAAACGGGTGACGTTTCAGGTGGAGACACTTCTTCAGCCAGTAATATGTTCTCTCTTAATGGGGCCCGAGTGGGGAACTGGGGAATTTCAGAAAGGCCGACAGTTCCAGACTATTTAGCTGCAGAGAGGTAACATTTAATCTACAGTAATCTATGTTACAGTGCCAAGTACTCCATACTCTGACTGATGAAGGCCAAAGTGCCAAAATACTTTTTGACCACCTTATCTACCTGCGACTCAACCTTCAAGGAACATTGCACGTACTCCTAGATCCCTCTGCTGTACAACACTACCCAGAGGCCTAACATTTACTGTGTCCTTGTTCGATTCCCAAAATGCAACACCACACACTTCTCTGTATTAAATTCCATCAACCATTCCTCCACCCACCTGGCCAATCGATCATCAGCAAACTTGCTAATCTTGCCCTGTATGTTCTCATCCAAATCATTGATGTAGATGACAAACAGTAACGGGCCCAGCACTGAACCCTGTGGCACACCACTAGTCACAGGCCTCCATTCTGAGAAGCAACATTCCACCTTCACCCTCTGCTTCCTTCCATGGAGCCAATGTGCTATCCATTCATCTATCTCTCTTTGGAACCCTTGAGATCTAAAATTCCAGAGAAGCCTACCATCTTTTTCGAATGCCTTACTAAAGACCAAGACACAACATCTACAGTTCAGCCTTCATCAACCTTTTTGCTCACGTCTTCAAAAAAATCAATCATATTTGGGAGACACGACCTCCCACGTACAAAATCATGCTGACTATCCTGAATCAGCCCTTCCCCATCCAAATGCCTGTATATCCTATACCTCAGAATACTCTCCAATAACTTACCAACTGCAGATGTTAAGCTCACTGGCCTATAGTTCCCATCATTTTCACTGCAGCCATTCTTGAAAAGAGGCACAACATTTGCCAACCTCCAATCCTCTGACATCTCTCCTGTATTTAAGTACGACTCATAAATTGCAACTGGGCCTCCCGCAATTTCCTCTCTAGTTTTCCGCAATGTCTTCGGATATAACTGATCATGTCTCGGAAATTTGTCTACTTTCAAACACGACAGTACCTTCAGTACTTCCTCGACATTACCTGGAGTATTGTGTGCAGTTTTGGTCCCCTAATTTGAGGAAAGACATAATTGCTATTGAGGCAGTGCAGCGTAGGTTTACAAGGTTAATTCCCGGGATGGCGGGACTGTCATAGGCTGAGAGAATGGAGCGGCAGGGCTTATATACTCCGGAGTTTAGTAGGATGAGAGGGGATCTTATTGAAACATATATGATTATTAAGTGTTTGGACACGTTAGAGGCAGGAAACATGTTCCTGATGTAGGGGGAGTTCAGAACCAGGGGCCACAGTTTAAGAATAAGGGGTAAACCATTTAGAACGGAGACGATGAAGCACTTCTTCACACAGAGAGTCGTGAGTGTGGAATTCTCTGCCTCAGAGGGCAGTGGAGGTCAGTTCTCCGGATACTTTCAAGAGAGAGCTAGATAGGGCTCTTAAAGATAGCGGAGTCAGGGGACATGGGGAGAAGGAAGGAAAGGGGTACTGTTTAGGGATGATCACCCATGATCACATTGAATGGCAGTGCTGGCTTGAAGGGCTGAATGGCCTACTCCTGCACCTATTGTCTATTGTCTATTGACACTAACCCTGACTGCTCTCATAACACTTCCAGTGACTCCTCCAATTTCCTCCATCCTACAGTCTTTCTCCTCGGGAAATACAGAGGAGAAATACTCATTGTGGACCTTGCCCATCTCCTGTGGCTCCACACAGAGGTGACCGATTTTATTCCTGAAAGGTCACACTCTCTCTCTCTCTCTCTCGTTACCCTTTTCCCCCTTATGTTTTTATAAAACATTTTGGGATTGTCTTTTCTGCTACCCGACCGAGCTATCTCCTGGTCCCTTTTTGCCCTTCTGATCTCCTTTTTTAATTTGCACCTAAGTTCCAGAAACTCCTCCAAGGATTCACTTGATCCCAGCAACCAATACGTGTTCCATGCATCCTTCTTGTTTTTGATTAACGTCTCCATTTCCCTCATCAGCAAAGTTTCCTTACGTTTGCCTGCTTTGCCTTTCACTCTAATGGGGCCGTACACATCTTCAGCTCTCTTCGGTACACTTTTAAAAACATCCCACGGCTGATCTTCCTTTCCCCTCAAATAACCTGCTCCAGTCAACTTGAGCGAGACCTTCTCTCATACCCTCAAAGTTGGCCTTACCCCAGTTGAGCATTTTAACACGTGGACCCTCTCTGTCCAGATTCATAACTCTTAAATGTAATCGACTGTGGTCACTTGTCCCAAAACGCTCCTCCACACACATTTAATTAACTTGCCCTTCCCAATTTCCCAATACTAGATCCAGCTTTGTCCTCTCACGTGTGGGTGCCTCCACATACTGTTTAAGAAAACTCTCCTGAACACCTTTGAGGAATTGCACCCCATCTAAACCCTTCAGGCTATGTTTTTCCCAGTCTATATTGGGAAAGTTGAAATTCCCTACTTCAACAACCTTATTTGACCTGCAGCTGTCTGCAATCTCCCAGCACATTTGTTCTTCTAATTCCCGTTGACTATTTGGGGGTCTGTAGTACAACCCTAACAAGGTGATCGTCCCTTTCTTGTTCCTCAGCCCCATTCATATAGCCTCACTAGACGAACTGTCCATAATGTCACCTCTGAACACAGCCGCGACATCTTCCTTAACCAACAATGCAACTCCCCCAACTCTTTTTTCCACATCCATCTCTCCTGAAGCTCCTGTACCCCGCAACATTGAGCTGTCAGTCCTGCCCCTCCCTCAACCAGGTTTCAGTCATGGCTCCAACGTCCCAGTCGCTCGTACGTATCCACGCCCTAAGCTCATCTGGCTTACCCATCAAGCCACTTGTATTAAAATACCTGCAGTTTAAACCAACCCTCCTTGTTCACTCTCCAGATTTTTGTCTATTCTGTCCATTAACCTTTCCCACACCACCCTCCTTACCAAACTATAGCCTCTCCTGTGCCACTGTCCTGCACATGATCCCACCCCCCTGCCAATCTAGTGTAATCCCTCCTGTGTATGGTTGGAATCGTTATGTGCTGTTCTGGTCATCAGACTACAGGAGGAACTGGAATACGCAGGGGAGATTCACCAGGGGAGATTGTTGCCTGGGATGAGGCGGAACCTGATAAAGATATAGTAAAAGATTATAGGGACAGAGATAGCATGGATAGTGAGAAACCTTTCCAAGCCTTTCCCCATTAGTAAGGATGTCAAAGGTTATGGTGAGAAAGCAGGAGGATGTGGCTGAGAAGGAAAGATAGATCAGCAATGATTGAATGGTGGAATAGTCTTGATAGACTGAATGTCTTAATTCTGCTGCTATGACATAAACAAAGTAGCAATGTTACAAAACCGACCTTCACCGGCGCTGCAGATCTGCCACTGGCTGTGTGTGCGACTCTGGAACCTTTGAGGTGGAGGGGGGGGATTAAAATGCAGGTTTGTATTGCTTGTCGGAGAGGGATTTCCTCGGGCTGCTAGTCGATGAAGAAAAATCGATCGGACCCCGTTCCCGTTTAAAAAAAATTTTTTTTTAAAAAATCGCTGGACAATTTAATCTTTGAATTAAGGTAAAATGTGACTTCTAATGCCCTCAACGCCCAACGTGACGGATCGCAATATCAGGTCAAAACAAGTGGTAAGTCGTGTATTTCACATATAATCTTGCTTCTTTTGGTGGCTTTAGTCTAATTTTACGATACGAAAATATTATTTAGTCGCCGTAAGAATCGGCCGTGTCTTGCCTGCCGTTATGGACTTAAAATTTACGGCAACGGCAACATTCCAATCGATCACATTCCAGAAACACCCACTCGCAAGATGATTTTACTTCGGAGTCACGTGAGTGACTACGTGAAGAAGGCCGTCCAGGCGCATGCGCGTCCTATCGCATTGCGCAAAGTCGTACTGGCAGGTGTGCTGCTCCTGCCAGCGGTAAGTTTAAACCTCAAGGTAAATTTTAAACTTACTCCCAGGTTATGTTTTCTTTTGCAGGATTCTCTGCTTACAGAGAGTTCCTGCTGGATTTCGGGGCGAATGTCCGGATGGGCCGCAGGGGAACCTTATGTACCACGGGGAACTCCAGTCACGGACCACAGGGAATCCCGGTCATGACCTCGGGGAATCCCGGAAACGGGTACCCGCTACGGAGACAGCGGAAGTGCGGGTAGCGGGCGGCGGTCAAATTCGCCTTTCGAGTCGCTGGCGGTGGAGCCAGCGGCTTCAGACTGGTGCCGGTAGCACCTAGGCAACCCCGCATGGAAGGTAGCCATGTAATTATATCTCCCTCTCTGAGGAGGGGAGCGTAGGTAAGAGGCCCGTTGACTCATACGAGTCGGGCCAGGAGGATTCCTGATGGAGAGGATCCCCTCCTTCATGGGTAACGTCTTTAAACGTTCAAACTCACACGGAGCACCTGATGGAGAGGTGCTCCACAATGATATACTCCAAAGGAGGGAGTTATCACTGCGGGTCTCCTCGGGGGCCCACGGCAACGGCACCTGTTACAAGGCTGCACAATGTATCCCTCTCTGAGGAGGGGAGCATTTGGGGTCAGCTCCTGTCTGACAGAGCTAAAATCCTGATTATAGGTCCGTAGGAGGGGCCATGTCAGCGCAGGTATCCTCAGGGGCCTGCGGCAGCACCTGTTTTCAGGGCTGCCTACGAATCTCCCTCTCTGTGTAGGGGAGTGCAAGGAAATACTCGCAAGCGAAGGGGTTACTGTCGGATAAATTGGTTCCAGCCATTGGCAGAATACCCGGAAGGGGCCAGAGTTCCCCTCACACTACAGGTGCTGGCAGTGAACAGTGCTATCAGGGGTGACATTGGAGGAAATGAAACCAGCCGCCGAATCTTCAGGTAAGACTTATCCAACAGGTATACCTGGATGAGGAAGCAAAAGCTTCATCGTATCGGCGAAGACACACCCCACGCCTCATCGGCAGTAAGCAGTTCACTGAAACTAGTGGCAGCTTCAAAGCTGTGCAGAAGCCTTTCAGGCCAAGATCCAAGCCTGTCTCAGGAAATATGGAATCCACATGCACTACCATTCCTACTCTCCAATCAAGGACGGGAATAGAACCCACATCAGGGGCCGTGGGGCTTACCATAGACCACCGGTAACCATGGAGGTAGGTGGGTCTGGTTCTTCCGAAACATGGGGTAAGTGGACCATTTACAAATTGGTAATATTTACAATTGTTTTGTACAAATGACAATGATAACATGAGGTTCAGATCAGTTATATACTAAAATGATAACATGAGATTGGATTATTATTGCACAGTACACAAGGGTACCAAGCTTGGCTTGGAATTGGGGCCAGAGTTGTCTTTCGAGGCAGGCTCAGTATTATGGCCAGGATTGCTTTCCGGAACAAGCTCGGAAATATGGCCAGAGTTCTCTTTCGAGGCAGGCTCAGTATTACGGCTAGGATTGCCTTCCGAGACAAGCTCGACAATTGGCCAGAGTTGTCTTTCGAGGCAGGTTCAGAATTATGGCCGGAGTAGCCTTTCAAGGCAGGCCCAGTATCATGGCCAGAGTTGTCTTTCGAGGCAGGCGCAGTATTATGGCCAGAGTTGTTTTTCGAGGCAGGCGCAGTATTATGGCCAGGATCACCTTTCGAGACAGGCTCGGGAATCTGGCCAGAGTTGTCATTCAAGGCAGGCATGAAATTATGGCAGGAGTGACCTGTTCATTGTGAAAGATGGAGGATGTCGGTTTAAAATTGATTTAACTAGCATGTGCCATTATATACATCTATACCATTATAAATACCATTTTTTAAACTAGACTCTAATATTACTAATTTTTATTTGGGACTATAGATCACACAGAATTTAAAAAAAAAAACACTTATGTAAACCAAAAGATGTCAGGGGACTTTCACTTCCGAATTTTTTGTATTACTATTGGGCAGTGCATATTAAGAATATAATTTACTGGTTGGACAGTTCTACCCAACAGACAGAATGGATAAGAATGGAGAAAGAGGATTGTTCCCCTTGTAACATAGGAGCGATCCTCTTCTCCCCGATAAAACTGAACAACATAATATATAAGAACAACCCAATTATACATGATACAATATGAATTTGGAAACAATTAAAATTATCTTTAAAATTGAGAAATCTATCATTGTTAATGCCAATAGTGAATAATCCTTCATTTAAACCATCTCTTCTTAATAAAACATATAACCAATGGAAAAGAATGGGAATTAAAAGGAATTAAAATGGGAAACCTGTTACCATTCCAACAATTACAATAAAAATTTAAACTGAAAAATAACCAATATTTTAAATGTCTTCAGATTTGCGACTTAATGAAGAAATACATACAAAGATATCAAATCATAACTTTTGATCCACTGGAAGAAGCAATGAATATTAAGGATGACTCACAAATTAATATCATATTTATATAATAGTATTTTAAATATAGACCTACCATCAACAGGTACTTAGAGAAGAGTGGGAACGAGAATTAATGATAAAATTATGAAGGAAACATGGGAAAAGTATTTGATTACACAAATTACACAAATGTTCGATTAATGTAAGACATAATTTAATTAAAATTTAAAATTTTACATAGATTATATTATTCAAAAACTAGATTGAATAAATTCTATCCAAATATGTCCCCCATTTGTGATAAATGTTTATCCCAAAACTCACTCTTTTGTTTCCTTCATAAAACGTTATACATTTTGGAGTGATATTTTTGAAATATTTACAAAATTATTCAAGATAAAAATGGAACCAAATACTGAAATGATTATATTTAGAGTAATGGAAGATGGGAATAAATTGAACTCATCTCAAAATTTATTTTTCAATTATGGTTTATCAACGGCATAAAAACTAATACTTAAATTTTGGAAAAATACACCAATACCAACGCTTAAAATGTGGATTTCAAGCATGTTGGACACCGCACACCTTGAGGAAATGCGATTCCTCCTAATAGATAAATCAGACCAATTCTTAACGAGTTGGTCTCCATTTGTCATCTTTTTGTAGAAGCTAACTGTTCCAGGACTGGGTGAAGGATGGTCAAGATTATAAATAATGTTCATCTTAATTTTTTTACTTTCTACTCTTTTTCTTTCTATCTTCTTTTCTTCACTTTTCTTCTTTCACCCTTTTTTCTTTCTCACACTATATATCACACGCTTTTCTATCTTTTATTATCTACTCTCTTTGTCTTCATCATTATAATAAAAAAATAAGAAGCTGTACATAAAATGTAATATGTCAATATATATTAGGCACTTTGGTGCCATATGATTGTACTTACTTCTACTAAAATAAAAATAAAAAATAAAAAATAAATAAAAACTAGCATGTGCAACATATATTTTTCAGTATATGGAACTTCGTTACTGTCTAACAAACTGATTTCCTTAGGATCTTTATGGCATGCATCGATTTCAAAGATGCATATTATTCAGGTCCCATTCACAGGGATCCCAGGAGACATTTGGAATTGATCTGGATGGGGCTATGATAACAGTTAATGTGTTGCAAATTGACTAACTTCAGCTCCCAGGTCATCTACAAAATTACTTAACCGGTGCTGGGACTGCTCGGAGCTCAAAAACACTTGTTATGGCTTAGCTGGATGATATTCTAATGCTGTGTTTTCCTAAAATTAACTGTTTCAGCCGCAACTATATTTGAGAATTGAGGTTCCTCCAGTTAAATTTAAGTTGATACCAACTACAGTTATTGATTATTCGGTTTTACCTTTAACTATTAATTATCTGTGACTCCGCCCTGGGGCAAGAGATTGGAATCAATAGAAGCCTGTAACAAACTTGTTATCAAGCAGTCTTCTATTCATCAAGTGTAATTGGCAATATAGGAGCTGTGTTTCAGCTGTGCAATTGGGTCTTTGCTTTATCAGAACTTACTACGTGCAAAGTAGTACCCTCTCAAGTGCCATATAGGTCATTGTTAACGGATCTATGCTTTTACCAGCTGAAGCCATCTAAGTCACAATGGTGGAAGAACAATATTCAGCATTGTTCCAGTAGTTTTGGTTAATAAATCTTCAAGTTATTACAGACTGATGCTAGTGCTCTAAGATAGGAAATTACAAATGCCATCTCTAGTTACGGAGCGAATGGGATTTGCATGAATGACCAATTCTTCAGTTATTGGTATCAACTACCTATAGACACTAGGTGCATACTATGTGTTAAAGGGTTGTTGTGCGGATATGCATGCTCAGTTCCAGGTTGATACACTGTGGTGGTGGCATATGTTGGTCACATGGGTGCAATCAAGCCAAAGTATCCTGTCATAATTTACCTAACCTCATTTGGCGCTGGAGTATCATCACGTAAAATCAATGACAACACAAAATGGATGTTGCATCACAAAGTATTTTATGACATTATGGTTCGATGGAACACCGAATATCGATATGTTTGCATCCAGGCTCATTCACCGGTTGTAAAGACATGTGGCATCACAGCGGCGAGAGATACGTTCTCACTTCACGGGGGAGGAATGTTCTTTTATGTCGTTGCTCCATTTCTCCTCATCAGTAGGGTCTTGCAATAAATTCAACAAGATCCCGCTTCAGGGGTTTTCGTACTGTCTGACTGGCCTATGTAGCCATGGTTTCCCGCAAATGTTGGGAATTATAGTAGAACCTTATATCGGGTTTCTAAACATAAAACTTTGCTGGTTCAGCCTGGGACTCGGGGAACCAGCCTCTGCATGATTAATCAATTCATTGCCTTACAGAATCTGAGAAGACAGCTCCTGCGGCTCAGGGTGTCAGACCGATCCATGTATGTGCTCACTGCAGAATGCAGGGATAGCACCGAAGAAGCAGTACATTTCCTCTTCAGGATATGGGAAGCGTTCTGTTTAAATGCTATGTTACATATAATACGGCATGGACACTGACATCTTACAGTTCATTTTCAATGGGCCCTTGACAATAAATTAAGTTATAGTCCCATTAATTGTGCCCAACGTGCTTTCTCATCATATTTGCTGCAGCGAGCGGGGACCCGCTCTGTCGGGTCTCACCCTCCAGTTTATTAGGGTATCTTTACACAAGTTCTCCCAGACCCAAGTACACGGAAGTATGGGATATTGACATTGTGTTAACACTACTTCACCAGGGGGCTCCAGCTATGTCCCTATCTTTGGCTCGGATCTCATAAGGTAGTTATCCCCTTGGCGCTGTTCTCAGTGCAACGGGTCCAGTCATTTCATAAATTGCGACTGGACAGGATGGTTATACCTGCTAATAATATAATATTTCATGTTTACGATTTAGTTAAGCAGGGCAGCCCAGAGGTGTCAGGTCTCAAAGTAGTTCTCATGGCATACCCCATGCAGCTTCGATTACGTGTGGTCACACATTTACAACATTACTTCAAGGTCACTAGAGCCTTAGAGGCTCTCATACTACCTATGTAGTTAGTTACTAAAAACCTCATAAGAAGGTATCAGTTCAGACCACCTCCAGGTGGTTAAAACGGGGTTTTGGCTTATACAGGAGTAAATACTAATTTTCTAATCTCACTCCACCAGGGCTGCTACTAAATCAGCAGCAAGGGTTATGTACGGTCCTCTGGACCACATCCTGCCGACTGCAGGATGGTCTAACTAACGAGTTTTCTAAACATTTTATTTTAACCCATTGCCAGACCAGGGGTATTTGCCAATTCTATTTTAGGTTCTATTTTATAGTTTTCCCCTCGGATGAGAGGGGTTACTATTATTATTATTTGTTCATTTATCCGCATCAGCATGTTTTAAATCTATGCCATGTCTGTATGCATTATTAATGTTTTCCCTTATCTGTGGTAAACTGATGCAGTCATGCTTGTGTGGAATCATTTTTTTCCACGGCATTAAATCACAGAGCTTCAAAGTCTTCACGTAGTCACTCACGTGACTCCGAAGTAAAATAGTAAGATTAAACGAGAACTTACCAGTTTGAAGTTTGATCTTTATTTTATGAGGCGTTACGATGAGCGATTACATAGAAACATAGAAACAGAGTGGAGGGCATTAAGTGCCCTCCGCTCCCAACCCTCGTATCATAAAGATCATCTGGTAGTTCTAGTCATCTCTAATCTTACTATGTTAGTTCAACTAATATTATCTGTGATTTCACACCGCTGCTTTGAAGATTGACGCGCATGCGCCTGGATGGCTCATCGTAACTCCTCATAAAATAAAGATCAAACTTCAAACTGGTAAGTCTCGTTTAATCTTACTATTAAAATTCTTTTTTTTTGGACAATCATGTCATAAGAGCATCTAAATAGTCTATATTTTGTGTTATTGTCTATCCGTAATCAATATTTTCACACAAAATATACACAACAGTTTTAGTCACATGTATTGTGCAAAAAAATAATAATTTTGATTATATTGAGAGCGGATGTTTCTAGATTAATTTATGGGAATTGAACATTAAATTCCTTCTATAAGTTCATGACAGTGAGATTTAAAAATCATGTTATATTGTGAATTCTTTTTCTGAATGGGATCAGTTAGTTATTTGGATACTTAGGCTATTTAATTTGTTTTGCCTTTTCTTAAGAAATGGACAGATGTTTAGATCTAGTAATTGAATTTAGACGAATTTAATTGATTTGATGAATGATGAATATGAATTTTTGGGGGGTATTTACTATTAGTTTTACCGTTTAACTTGATCATTTCTAACTTTTTTCTAAAACTGCAAATAATAACTTGTTTCTGTTAATGCTGTTCAGTGTTTTTTTCCTTTACATTTTAAACAGATGTCTCCGAAGAAGAATTGCAAAATTGTTAATTCAAATGCCCAGCAAAAGAAACTGATTTAGACAGCATTCGCAGAGATTATCCGAATTTGGACTACTCCTAATGTGATGATCTACAGGACATTCTTAATGGGAATGTAGTGGGCAGAAAGGCATGACATGCGTGGTTTGAAGAGCAAAAACCTGCAGTTTACAATGCCAAAATTGAAAAGTTGAGGAAAAACAAGGTGTACAGAGTTGCTTATTGGTTACAATGTGAGGAGTATGATTATGCTACTGATTATGATATGCCAATGTACCAGCTAGCAACTGATCTTCTCCATAAAGACTTGGTCTATTGCTAGAAATTATAATTTATTTACCTATCTGTTATGGACTTCCAGCATATAATACAATAATATTAAAGTTCTGATCTTGAGAATATCACATTTTTGAATTTTCAAGACAGTCTGGGTGTTTATTACTATTTCCGTCACAACGGTCAATTTTGTAATTAGCTACAATTAGGTAACTAACTAATTATATGCTTTAATTTCAGGTAATCCAAGTAAGATGTTGTATATTTGTTTCAGAATGCTTCAATCCATAATAACTGAAAATTTAATTCAGTTCCATTCCAAGTCAGGCACAATGCAGGGCCAACTATTCAATCAATTCCATTTCAAGTCAGGCACAGTGCTAGGCCAACAAATCAATCCATTCCATTTAAAGTCAGGCACAGTGCAGGGCCAACAACTCAGTCCATTCCATTCCAAGTCAGGCACAGTGCAGGGCCAACAATTTAATCAATTCCATTACAAGTCAGGCACAGTGCTGGGCCAACAACTCGTCCATTCCACTTCAAGTCAGGCACAGTGCAGGGCCAACAACTCGGTCCATTTCATTTCAAGTCGGGCACAGTGCAGGGCCAACAACTCGGTCCATTCCATTTTAAGTCAGGCACAGTGCAGGGCCATCAACTCAGTCCATTCAATTTCAAGTCAGGCACAATTCAGGGCCAACAATTCAATCCTTTCCATTTCAAGTGAGGCACCGTGCAGGACCAACAATTCAACCCATTCAATTTCATGTCAGGCACATTGCAGGGCCAACAATTTAATTAATTCCATTTCAAGTCAGACACAGTGCAGGGTCAACAATTCAATCCATTCCATTTCAAGTCCATCCCGTCCATACAGGAAAGTAGACTATTATCTGAATGGTGGCCGATTAGGAAAAGGCGAGATGGAACGAGACCTGGGTGTCATGGTACACCAGTCATTGAAAGTAGGCATGCAGGTGCAGCAGGCAGTGAAGAAAGCGAATGGTATGTTAGCAATCATAGCAAAAGGATTTGAGTATAGGAGCAGGGAGGTACTACTGCAGTTGTACAGGGTCTTGGTGAGACCACACCTGGAGTATTGCATACAGTTTTGGTCTCCAAATCGGAGGAAAGACATTCTTGCCATAGAGGGAGTATAGGGAAGGTTCACCAGACTGATACCTGGGATGTCAGGACTTTCATATGAAGAAAGACTGTATATACTCAGCTTGTACTCGCTGGAATTTAGAGATTGAGAGGGAATCTTAAAGAAACTTACAAAATTCTTAAGGGGTTGGACAGGCTAGATGCAGGAAGATTGTTGCCGATGTTGGGGAAGTCCAGGACAACGGGTCACAGTTTATGGATAATTGGGAAATCTTTTAGGACCGAGATGAGAAAAACATTTTTTCATACAGAGAGCGGTGAATCTCTGGAATTCTCTGCCACAGAAGGTAGTTGAGGCCAGTTCATTGGCTATATTTAAGAGGGAGTTATATGCGGCCCTTGTGGCTAAAGGGATCAGGGGGTATGGAGAGAAGGCTGGTATAGGATACTGAGTTGGATGATCAGCCATGATCATACTGAACAATTCGGTCCATTCCATTTCAAATCGGGCATAGTGCAGGGCCAACAACTCGGTCCATCCCATTTCAAGTCAGGCACAGTGCAGGGCCAACAACTCGATCCATTCCATTTGAAGTCAGGCACAGTGCAGGACCAACAACTTGGTCCATTCCATTTCCAGTCAGGCACATTGCAGGCCCAACACCTCGGTCCATTCCATTTCAAGTCAGGCACAGTGCAGGGCAACAACTCGGTCCATTCCATTTCAAGTCACACACAGTGCAGGGCCAACAACTCGGTCCATTCCATTTCAAGTCAGGCACAGTGCAGGGCCAACAACTCGGAACATTCCATTTCAAGACAGGCACATTGCAGGGCCATCAACTCAGTCCATTCAATTACAAGTCAGTCACAATTCAGGGCCAACCACTCGGTCCATTCCATTTCAAGTCAGGCACAGTGTAGGTCCAACAACTTGGTCCACTCCATTTCAAGTCAGGCAGAGTGCACGGACAACAACTCAATCCATTCCATTTCAAGTCAGGCATAGTGCAGGGCCAACAACTCAATCCATTCCATTTCAAGTCAGGCACAGTACAGGGCCAACAACGCATTCCATTCCTTTTCAAGTCAGGCACAGTGCAGGTCCAACAATTCAAGCTATTGCAGGGCCAACAACTCAATCCATTCCATTTCAAGTCAGGCACAGTGTAGGTCCAACAACTTGGTCCACTCCATTTCAAGTCAGGCAGAGTGCACGGACAACAACTCAATCCATTCCATTTCACGTCAGGCACAGTGCAGGGCCAACAACTCAATCCATTCCATTGCAAGTCAGGCACAGTACAGGGCCAACAACGCATTCCATTCCTTTTCAAGTCAGGCACAGTGCAGGTCCAACAATTCAAGCTATTGCATTTCACGTCAGGCACACTGCAGGGCCATCAATTCAATTCAATCCATTCCATTTCAAGTCAGGCACAGTGCAGGGCCAACAATTCAATCCATTTCATTTCAAGTCAAGCACAGTGCAGGGCCAACAATTCAATCCATTTCATTTCAAGTCAAGCACAGTGCAGGGCTAACAATTCAATTCATTTCAAGTCAAGCACAGTGCAGGGCCTACAATTTAATTCATTCCAAGTCAAGCACAGTGCAGGGCCAACAATTCATTTCACGCACAGTGCAGGGCTAACAATTCAGTTCACTCACGGGGCAGCCACAGTTCAATTCTCTCCCGGGGCAGGAACAGTTCAATTCACTCACGGGGCAGGCACAGTTCAATTCACTCACGGGGCAGGTACAGCTCAATTCACTCAGGTGGCGGGTACAGTTTCATTCACTCACTGGGCAGGCACAGCTCAATTCACTCATGGGGCAGGCACAGTTCAATTCACTCACGGGGCAGGCACAGCTGAGTTCACACGGCGTAGAATCAAAGTTCTGGACGCAACTCTCACTCACGGTCTTCCGGGGTGACTGACTGACTCACGTCGAGCATCTGGGGCTTTATTCTCCTGCCCCCCCCAGAAGGGGCGTTACCTTCATCATGGTGAATGACAGGTGAGAAGACCAATCAGCTGATCTCACGATTTTTAAAATATTCATAACTTTTTTAATTATTTCACCGATCGGAAAAAACCTTGGGGCGGTTGGAGGAGAGGAGGACGGTGAGTAAGATGGCAAAAAATCATAGCGATATAGGGTAGTGTTTTTAAAAAAAATTATTTACAACGTAGACAGGAACTGGTCAAGATGAGACTTTTAGTAATAGTATAGATAGATTATAAAGGATGACGTTACGTGGTACTCAGAATTTCACGACAAAATAGGTTGAAGTTAGCATGGCTTTGTGAAGCGGAGGTCTTGCTTGACAAATTTGCTAGAATTCTTAGAGGAAGTAAATAACAGGAAAGACAAAGGAGAGTGAGTAGATGTTGTTTACTTAGCCTTTGATAAGGTGCCACACGTTAGGCTGCGTAGGAAGACGAGATGGCAGATACTAGCGTGGATAGCTGATTGGATGCATGGCAGAAGACAAAGAGCGGCAATAAATTTGGCATATTTCCAGGTTGGCTGCCAGTTGCTAGTGGAGATCCACAATGGTCAGTGCTAGAGCTGCTATGCTTCAGGTTCTATGGTAATGATTCAGACATAGAAACATAGAAAATAGGTGCAGGAGTACACCATTCGGCCCTCCGAGCCAGCACTTCAATTCAATATGATCAGTTCCACGTTCCTGCTTTTTCCACATATCCCATGATTCCATTATTCCTAAGAGCAAAATCTAACTCTCTCTTCAAAACATCCAGTAAATTGGCAGACGATTCTACAGATTCACAACTCTCTAGGTGAAAAAGTTTTTCCTCATCTTCAGTCCAAAATGGCCTACCCCTTATTCTTAAGCTGTGAACCCTGGTTTTGGACTCCCCCTCATGGGGAACATTTTTCCTGCATCTCGCCTGTCCAATCCCTTAAGAATTTTATAACATGCCCTCTCATCCTCCTAAATTCTAGTGAATACAAGCCCAATTGACCCGTTCTTTCCTGATGTCAGTTCCGCCATGCCGCGAATTTACCTGGTGAACCTAAGCTGCACTCCCTCAATAGCAAGAATGTCCTTCCCCAAATTAGGAGACAAAAACTGCAGGTGTGATCTCACCAGGACTCTGTACAACTGCTGTAGGACTTCCTTGCTCCTAAACTCAAAACCTCTCGCAATGAAACATAGAAACATAGAAAATAGGTGCAGGAGTAGGCCATTCGGCCCTTCGAGCCTGCACCGTCATTCAATATGATCATGGCTGATCATCCAACTCAGTATCCTGTACCTGCCTTCTCTCCATACCCCCTGATCCCTTTTGCCACAAGGGCCACATCTAACTTCTTCTCAAATATAGGCAATGAACTGGCCTCAACTACCTTCTGTGGCAGAGAGTTCCAGAGATTCACCACTCTCTGTGTGAAAAATGTTTTTCTCATCTCGGTCCTAAAGGATTTCCCCTTAATCCTTAAACTGTGACCCCTTGTCCTGGACTTCCCCAACATCGGGAACAATCTTCCTGCATCTAGCCTGTCCAACCCCTTAAGAATTTTGTAAGTTTCTATAAGATCCCCCCTCAATCTTCTAAATTCTAGCGAGTACAAGCCGAGTCTATCCAGTCTTTCTTCATATGAAAGTCCTGACATCCCAGGAATCAGTCTGGTGAACCTTCTCTGTACTCCCTCAATGGCAAGTATGTCTTTCCTCAGATTTGGAGACCAAAACTGTATGCAATACTCCAGGTGTGGTCTCACCAAGACCCTGTACAACTGCAGTAGAACCTCCCTGCTCCTATACTCAAATCCTTTTGCTATGAATGCTAACATACCATTCGCTTTCTTCACTGCCTGATGCACCTGCATGCCTACTTTCAATGACTGGTGTACCATGACACCCAGGTCTCGTTGCATCTCCCCTTTTCCTAATCTGCCACCATTTAGATAATAGTCTACTTTCCTGTTTTTGCAACCAAAGTGGATAACCTCACATTTATCCACATTATACTGCATCTGCCATGCATTTGCCCACTCACCCAGCCTATCCAAGTCACCTTGCAGCCTCCTAGCATCCTCCTCACAGCTAACACTGCCCCCCAGCTTCGTGTCATCCACAAACTTGGAGATGTTGCATTCAATTCCCTCGTCCAAATCATTAATATATATTGTAAATAGCTGGGGTCCCAGCACTGAGCCTTGCGGTACCCCACTAGTCACTGTCTGCCATTCTGATAAGGACCCGTTTACTCCTACTCTTTGCTTCCTGTTTGCCAGACCAATGTAGACCAATAAGCCATTAGCTTTGCTCACTGCCTGCTGAACCTGCATGCTTACTTTCAGTGACTGATGTACAAGGACACCCAGGTCTCGTTGAACCTCCCCTTTTCCTAATCTGACACCATTCAGATAATAATCTGCCTTCCTGCCCCATTTCTTGCCCGATTTGCGTTCTTGCCACCAACTTCACATTTATCCACATTATTCTGCATCTGCCCCTGCATCTGCCCACTCACACAACCTATCCAAGTCACACTGCAGCCTCATAGCATCATCCTTGCCGCTCACTCTGCCACCCAGCTATGTGTCATCTGCAAACTTGGAGATGTTACATTTAATTCCCTCATCTAAATCATTCATTTATATTGTAAATAATTCGGGACCCAGCATTGAGCCTTGCGGCACCCCACCAGTCACCGCCTGCCATTCTGAAAAGGGCCCGTTAATTCCTATTCTTAGCTTCCTGTCTGCCAACTAGTTCTCTATCCATGTGATGGTCGACAGCAAGCAATGTGCGGCTACCCATGGTGTATTCTGATAAAAGTGGTTTAGTTTTGTGTGAGACATGCATGGTATGACATTTGGATGTATTGATGACATCTGCCAGATCTTTCCCCACTCACAGAGAGCATCCAGATCCTTCTGTAAGGACAACCTGTCTTCTAGTGTTTTAATCTCTCCATAAGTCGAGAGTAAGACCCTTGTTCAGATTGATATGGGGGGCGGGGAGACGGGAAAATAAAGGAAGAGGCGGAGACAGTAGGACTTGCGGGCGAACTGGGAAGGAGGGAGAAAGCAAGGGCTATCTAAAATTAGCGAAGTCAATGTTCATACTGCTGGGATGTAGACTACCCAAGCAAAAATAACATGTGCTGTTCCTCCAATTTGCGCTGGGCCTCACTCTGGCAATGGAGGAGGCCCAGGATAGAAAGGTCAGATTGGGAATGGGAGGGGGAGTTGAAGTGCTGAGCAACCGTGCGATCAGGTTGGTTAACACAGACTGAGCGGATGTGTTCAGCGAAGCGATCGCTTGGTCTCGCCGATGTAGAGAAGTTCACACCTGGAACAGACGAGGTTGGAGGAGGTGTGGTGAACCTCTGCCTCACCTAGAAAGACTGATTGGATCCCATTGTATGTGACGGCTGATGGAGTGGAAGGTGAGGACAATGGGGACTCTGTCCTTGTTGCGACTTGGGGGATGGGGAGTAAGTGCGTGGCTGCGGGGCATAGAAGAGACCCTGTCGAGAGCCTCATCTATAATAGAAGAGGGGAAACCCCCGTTCCCAAAAGAATGAAGACATCTCCGATGCCCTAGAATGGAACACCTCATCCTGGGTGCAGATGCGGCGTAGACGGAAGAATTGGAAGTAGGGGATAGAGTCCTTACAAGAAGCAGGGTGGGAAGAAGTGTAGTCAAGATAGGCTATGAAAGTCAGTAGATTTACAGTAGTCCCCCTTGTCCTCACCCTCCACCCCATCAGCCGTCGCATACAACATATAATCCTCCGACATTTTCACCACCTCCAAAGGGATCTTACTACTGGCCACACCTTCCCATCTCCTCCCCTTTCTGCTTTCCGCAGAGACCATTCCCTCCGTAACACCTTGGTCAATTCGTCCATTCCTACCCTACCCAAACCACCCCCTCCCCAGGTACTTTCCCCTGCAACCGCTGGAAATGCAACACTTGTCGCTTTACCTCCCTCCTCGACTCCATCCAAGGATCCAATCAGACTTTCCAGGTGAGGCGAAGGTTCACCTGCGCTTGTGTAGTCTACACCCTCGTGGTATGAACATTGACTTCTCTAATTTTAGATTGCCCTTGCTTTGTCCCACCTTCCCCTCCCCCTTCCCAGTTCTCCCACAAATCCTACTGTCTCCACCATTTCCTTTCTCCCCCCCCCCCCCGACGTCAGTCTGAAGAAGGGTCCCGACCCGAAATGTCACCTATTCCTTCTCTCCATAGATGCTGCCTAACCCGTTGAGTTTCTCCAGCATTTCTTGTCCTACCTGAGACATCATCATTGTAGTTTCTTCAGGATGGAGAGTCCCCGCTTTGGATGGAGAGAACCAGGATGGAGAGTCCCCGGTTGAGTTAAATTCTCCCCGTATGGGGTTGTCACTGGACAGTGATCAGTGGACACGAAGCCAGGCGCTCAGGGTGGGGGCTCCCGGTGAGAGATGCTTTTTAACCGGCCAACTTCGGCTCACTCTCACTCAATTATTCAATTTCCTTTTCCATTCCACAGGAAAATACTTAAATCAGATTTTTCCTCCTCCGTGGCACAAGGAACAGAGCAGCCGCTCCGTCTCTCACTCACAAGGTACGTTACAGAGCACACAGACTCCGACAGCACATCAGATCCACGGTCTTAGACACGCAACCCAGACACACATTTCCATGATGGGTGTGGTGTAGATAAGCATCATGGTCGGCAAGGGCAAGTTGGCCAAGGGCCTGTTTCCGTGCTGTATACTCCATTTCACTCAGTGCCACAGTGACTGCAAGGAAGGCTTTCTGGGTTTACAAATGTGATCTGGATCACTTGGGAAGGTGTTGAAATGTTTGGTTGGTGGAATTTAATTCTGACAAGAGTGACGTGTTGAATATTGGTCAGTCAAATTAGGGCAGGACTTGCACAGAAAATGGTGGAGCCCTCAGGGTGTTGTAGATGGAGGTTCAGGGGAGCACAGGTTTATTCTTCCCATAATGCAGTGAGTCAGGTGGACATGGTAGTGAAGAAGTCATTTGCCACACTTGCCTTCATTGGGAAGGGTACTGAGTACAAAAGTTGTCACTTCATGACTCATCTGTACAAGGCTGACATTTTAACTCTGACACGCTTGATTGGAACAGAGGAAGAAAGAAATGTGTCTCAGCAGCAGAGAGGGCTGGGGAGGGCAGTGGGTGGAACAGAGTGAAGTTTGCTGATAGGTGCACTCAGGATTTTATCTAGTGATGCAGGGGGGTGGGATCCACAGTGACTCTGACCAGGTGGGCTATGTAGAAAATAGGACAGTAAAATCCAGTGGGATGAGTAGACAGAGACAGGAGGGGAATCTCGAGAAGGGCCGGTGGGGTTAACTGCATTTACTTGAATGAAAGGAGTCTTACGGGTAAGATGGGTGAGCTGGGATATCCTGGAGGGATCGACTCATGGAACATTTTGGTTAAAATTTGGGAATAAGAAAGGGACAATCACTGTGATGGGATTATACTGTCTGCCTCTCAATTGTCAGCATGCATGAGGAGACCAGACATGTAGGCTGAATGAGGAAGGATGTGAAATCAATGTGTTTGTAGTCGTGGGTAATTTTAACTGTTGGGGAGGGGGAACCAGTGATGTTTCAACAGAAAGCAACATCTAGGTCTGTGCTACTAATTCTGTTGCACAGTGGGGATGAATGAGGCCAGTCAAGGAACAGTGATAGGATACTCGATAGTCAGGGGAAGAGAAGGAAATTCTGTGTGGATAGGAAGACGAAGATGGGACAGATGAATGCATAACTGAAAAGTTGGAGCAGGGAGTCAGATTATTGGATTATAGGGAACTTTTCTACGGCAGCAGTGACCTGCACAAGAGGGACGGGTTACACCTGAACTGGAGGGTGACCAATATTCTTGCGGGCAGATTTGCTCACGATACCAGGGAAGATTAAATGACATTTATTTCAGTAAAAGTGGCCGGACAAATAAGATCGTCGAACACTGGACGTGAATAAGTACATGGGATTGGGATATTATAGCCGCTGCAGAAATATAGTTAATGGAGGGTCGGGCTGGTAGCTTAATGTTCCTGGGTACCAGTGCGACAGGCGAGATGGAGCAGGAGAAAGAGAGGAGAGGTAGTTGAGTTTTTGATGAGGGGGAACATCATGCAGTCATCTAAGATGAAAGTATTGAGGATTTATGAATGGACCATTGAAATAAGTGGGTGATCATGTTGGGAATTAGAGGAGCAAAATGCAGAATGATTGGAGAAAGTTGCAAGAATAACAAAGGCTGTGAAGTGGATTTTACGTTTCTGGATATAGACTAGGACTTGGGGCTTAGATGGGGTGGGCAAAGCTTAACCTATTTTTGTGAAATAGGGCAAGTGCCTGAAATGTACGTGGGGAGGCACTTTAGTTCTATTTGTGTTAATACAGTTATGGAAAAACACAGAACTGCTCCACAAGCTAAAGTTATAAACTGCAGCTAGATAAATGTTAACAGTATATGACAGAATCTTACAAAAAAATGATTGTAGTATGTTGTTTGAGTTTAAAGGAACATCCAGCAAGTGAGATAATGAGCGGTTAAGTTCTGAATATTCCTGTTGGAGTGAAGGGCAGGGCCAGCAGGAGGAGGGAGCTCTGGGTCACAGGGTATGGAGGCTCTGGTCAGAAAAAAGGAAGGAGTGTTCAGGTACAGCCAGCTGCTATCAAGTGATCCCTGGACATGTAGAGTAGATGCAGAAGCATGCATGGGAAGGAATATGGAAATTAAAATGGGGGCATGAGATACTTTGGCATAGAAGTTTAAGTAGAAAAATGGAAAAAAGTAATTGGAGAGAATGTGGCTCCATCAAAGACCAAAGTCTATGTGTGGAGCTGCAGGAAATTGGCAAGGATCTCGGAGAGTATTTCTCTGTTTTTAATATAGAAAAATACATGAAGATGACGGAAACACTTTTTCACACAGAGTTGTGAGTCTGTGGAATTCTCTGCCTCAGAGGGTGTTGGAGGTCGGATCTCTGGATACTTTCAAGAGAGAGTTAGATAGGGCTCTTAAAGATAGCGGTGTCAGGGAATATGGGGAGAAGGCAGGAACGGAGTATTGATAGAGGATGATCAGCAATGATCACATTGAATGGCCGTGCTGGCTCGAAGGGACGAAAGGCCTACTCCTGCACCCATTGTCTATTGTCCATTGTCAATAACTTGAAGAATTAACAGGGATGTCTTGTGGTGATCTTCAATATGGTAGAGGAGGCGCTGCATGTTTGAAGCAGATAATTCTTTAAGGATTGATAGTAAGATTAAACGAGAACTTACCAGTTTGAAGTTTGATCTTTATTTTATGAGGAGTTACGATGAGCGATTATGTGAAGAAGTCCGTCAGCCCGCATGTACGTCAATCTTCAAAGCTGCGGTGTGAAATCACAGATAACAGTTGCTGAACCAAGATAGTAAGATTAGAGATGACTAGAACTACCAGATGATATTTATGATACGAGGGTTGGGAGCGGAGGGCACGTAATCGCTCATCGTAACCCCTCATAAAATAAAGATCAAACTTCAAACTGGTAAGTTCTCGTTTAATCTTACTATTTTACTTCGGAGTCACGTGAGTGACTACGTGAAGATTTTAAAGCTCTGTGATTTCATGCTGTGGAAAAAACGAGTCCACACAAGCACAACTGCATCTGTTGACCAAAGATAAAGGAAACATTCATAATGCATACAGACATGACATAGATTTAAAATATGCTGATGCTGATAAATGAACAAATAATAATAATAGTAACCCCTCTCTTCCGGGGGAAACTATAAATAGAACCTAAAATAGAGTTGGCAAATACCCCATGTCTGGCAATGGGTTGATATAAAATGTATGGAAAACTCGTTCATTAGACCATCCTGCGGTCGGCAGGATGTGGTCCAGAGGAACGTACATAACCCTTGCTGCTGATGCTGTAGTAGCCCTGGTGGAGTGAGATTAGAAAATTAGTATCTACTCCTGCATAAGCCAAAACCCCGTTTTAACCACCTGGAGATGGTCTGAACTGATACCTTCTTATGCGGTTATTGTAACTAACAAACATAGCTAGTATCAGAGGCTCTATGTGACCCTGACGTAATGTTGTAAATGTGTGACCACACATAACCAAAGGTGCATTGGGTATGCCATGAGAACTAGTTTGAAACCTGACACCCCTGGGCTGTCTGCTTAACTAAATCGTAAACATGAAATATAACATTATAGCAGGTGAAACCATCCTGTCCAGTCGCAATTTATGTAATGACTGGACCCGTTGCACTGAGAACAGCGCCAAGGGATAACTACCTTATTAGAGCCGAGCCAAAGATAACGATATAGCTGGAACGCCCTGGTGAAGTAGTGTTAACACAATGTCAATATCCCATACTTCCGTGTACTTTGGTCTGGGAAACCTTGAGTTAAAGATATCCTTAATAAACTGGATATCAGAGGGTGATACCCGACAGAGCAGGTCCCGCTCGCTGCATCAAATATGATGAGAAAGCACGTTGGGCACATTTAATGGGACTATAGCTTAATTTATTGTCATGACCCATTAGAAAATGAACTCTAAGACATCAGTATCCGTGCCGTATAATATGTAACATAGCATTTAAACAGAATGGTTCCAATCTCCTGAAGAGGAAATGTACTGCTTTTTTGGTCCTATCCCTGCTCACTGCAGTGAGTACATACATGGATCGGTCTGACAACGCGAGCCGCAGGAGAAGTCTTCTCAGATTCTGTAAGACAATGACTTCATTAATCATGCAGAGGCTGGTTCCCCGAGTCCCAGGCTGAACCAGCAAAGTTTTATGTTTAGAATACCCATATAAGATTCTATTACCCTGAAGTGGGATCTTGTTGAATTTATTGCAAGACCCGACTGATGAAGCAAAAATGGAGAAAAGACATAAAAGAAACATTCCTCCCCCGTGTAGCGAGAATGTATTTCTCGCCACTGAGATGCCACATGTTTTTGCAACCGGTGAATGAGCCTGGATGCAAACATATCGATATTCGGTGTTCCATCGAGCCATAATGTCATAAAATACTTTGGGATCCAACATCCATTCTGTGTTGTCATTGATTTTACGTGATGATACACCAGCGCCAAATGAGGTGGGTAAATTATGACAGGATACTTTGACTTGATTGCACCCATGTGACTAACATATGCCACCACCACAGTGTATCAATTTGGAACTGAGCATGCAGTTTATGCATATTCGCACAATAACCCTTTAACCCATAGTATGCACCTAGTGTCTATAGGTAGTTGATACCAATAACTGAAGAATTGGTAATTCATGCAAATCCCATCCGCCTCCGTGACTAGAGATGGCATTCGTAATTTTCCATCAGAGCAATAGCATCAGTTTGTAATATAACTGAAGATTTATTGACCAAAACTACTGGAGCAATGCTGAATATAGTTCGTTCACCATTGTGACTTAGGTAGCTTCAGCTGGTAATAGCATAGGTCTGTTAACAATGACCTGTATGGCACTTGAGAGGTTACTACTTTACACATTGTAAGTTCTGATAATGCAAAGGCCCAATGACACAGCTGAAACACAGCTGCTATATTGCCAATTACACTTGATGAATAGAAGACTGCTTGATAACAAGTTTGTTACAGGCTTCTATTGATTCCAATCTCTTGCCCCAGGGCAGAGTCACAGATAATTAATAGTTAAAGGTAAAACCGAATAATCAATAACTGCAGTTGGTATCAACTTAAATTTAATTGGAGGAACCTCAATTCTCAAATATAGTTGCAGCCAAAACAGTTAATTTTAGGAAAACACAGCGTTAGAATATCATCCAGCTAAGCCATAACAAGTGTTTTTGAGCTCTGAGCAGTCCCAGCACCGGTTTTGTAATTTTATAGATGACCTGGGAGCTGAAGTTAGCCCATTTGCAACACATTAACTGTTAACATAGCCCCATCCAGATCAATTCCAAATGTCTCCTGGGATCCCTGTGAATGGGACCTGAATAATATGCATCTTTGAAATCGATGCATGCCATAAAGATCCTAAGGAAATCAGTTTGTTAGACAGTAACGAAGTTCCATATACTGAAAAATATATGTTGCACATGCTTGTTAAATCAATTTTAAACCGACATCCTCCATCTTTCACAATGAACAGGCCACTCCTGCCATAATTTTGTGCCTGCCTTGAATGACAACTCTGGCCAGATTCCCGAGCCAAGCTTGGTACCCTTGTGTACTGTGCAATAATAACCCAATCTCATGTTATCATTTTAGTATATAACTAATCTGAATCTCATGTTATTATTGTCATTTGTACAAAATAATTGTAAATGTTACCAATTTGTAAATGGTCCACTTACCCCATGTTTCGGAAGAACCAGACCCACCTACCTCCATGGTTACTGGTGGTCTATGGTAAGCCCAACGGCCCCTGATGTGGGTTCTATTCCTGTGCTTGATTGGAGATTAGGAATGGTAGTGCATGTGGATTCCATATTTCCTGAGACAGGCTTGGATCTTGGCCTGAAAGGCTTCTGCACAGCTTTCAAGCTGCCACTAGTTTCAGTGAACTGCTTACTGCCGATGAGGCATGGGGTGTGTCTTCGCCGATACGATGAAGCTTTTGCTTCCTCATCCAGGTATACCTGTTGGATAAGTCTTACCTGAAGAGAAGATTTGACGGCGGGTTTCATTTCCTCCAATGTCACCCCTGATAGTGCTGTTCACTGCCAGCACCTGTAGCGTGAGGGGAACTCTGGCCCCTTCCGGGTATTCTGCCAACGGCTGGAACCCATACTTCTGGCAGTAACCAATTCGCTGGCGAGTATTTCCTCGCACTCCCGCCACAGAGAGGGGGGTTCGCAGGCAGCCCTGAACACAGGTGCTGCCGCAGGCCCCTGAGGATACCTGCGCTGACTTGGCCTCTCCTACGGACATATATCAGGATATTTGCTCTGACTGAAACTGACCCTGAATGCTCCCCTCCTCAGAGAGGGAGACATTGTTCAGCCCTGAAACAGCTGCCGCTGCCGCGGGCCCCCGAGGAGACCCGCGCTGATAATTCCCTCCTTTGGAGTATATCATAGTGGAACAACCTATCCATCAGGTGCTCCATGTGGGTTTTAGGCATCCGTAGACACACCTATTGAAGGAGGGGAACCCTCCTGGCCTGAGTCCCAAGGCCTGACCGACTTACTTGTGGTTTGACCTATTTCTGGGGCACCATAGCGGTCTAGGAGCCGCTGACCGCACTGTCAGTGACTCAGGTGGAGAGACCGGTTTACTGCTGGTTTTACCCCCGTTGTGGGGAACCATAGTAGTCTGGGAGCCCCTGACCCCATTGTCAGTGACTTGGGTAGCGAACCCGACGGCCGACGGCTACCCGCGCTTCCGCGGTGCGGACCGGGGTTCCCCACGGTCTATAACCGGATTCCCCGCGGCCCGTCCGACTTCGCCCCGAATCCAGCAGGCAAACTCTGTAAAGAGCTTCCTGCAACACAAAAAGCAGAACCTAGAAATAAGTTTTGAAACATACCTGTAGGTTAAAACTTACCGCTGGAAGGAGCAGCGCGCCTCCCAGTAAGTCGTTGCGCAATGCAGTAGACGTAATGACGCGCATGCGGGCGGACGGCCTTCCTCACGTAGTCACCCACGTGTCTCCGAAGTAAAATGAGCCAAATTCAAGAATACTGTGTAAAGCTGGGGAAGAAATTACAGGAACCCAAGCTGAGATTTATCGATCATGATTCCACACAGGAGACTTCCGGTGGCACCATGTTGGACTAACAGACGTGCACCTAGCTCCGCTCCCGAAAAAATTCACGATTTTTCGTGTAAAACGGGTCCATAAAACGGGAGTGGATTTAAAAACCTTACCGGAGCTTCTGGTCGCCGCGCTGATGACGTCATCAGTAAGCATGATATTTTTAACGGTGGTTTAAAGAGACTTTTAAATGAGTAAACTGTCTCCAGCCAAGAGCCCTCCGAGATCAGTGAAAAAGCTGCTGAGAGACCTGAAGAAGCCTGAAGGAAAAGTGACCTCTGAAGCTTCTGAAGTGACTGCAGAAATGGATACAAGATCTAAGACTGAGCCTGGTAAGGACAAAGAGTTTGATGATTTGAAAAAATCTGTGAAAAATATGAAAGATGAAATTTTGGAAAAAATTGGAAAGATGCTGAAGGATTCGAATGCTGATAACCAGAAGGCTATGAATGCTGGTAACCAGATGGTGATTAATTCACTCGACACTATAAACAAGGCTTCCAGTGGCGACATGCTTTGCTAGCAGTCGCAAACTTTTTAGCTCCGCTGAAAAAATCGCGATTTTTCGCGTTAAAATCGGGTCTGGAGGTCGGGACCGTTTTTAAAAACTTACCGGAGCTTCATGTCGCGGTGCTGATGACGTCATCAGTAAGCGCCGCGATTTTAACGGAGGGAAAGTCATTTTAAATGAAAAGTACATCTCCAGGTCAGAGCCCACAGAGGAAAATCTCAAAACATCTGCTGAAGACTCTGGAACAGCAAGAAACTTCAGAACTGACCTCTGGAGAGGTCTCTGGAATGGCTACTCGATCTGCAAAAGAGAAAGCCGAAATGGAGGACTTAAGAAACTCGGTAAGAGATATCAAAAATGATATGGAAGCTGGGAACAGTAAATTGATGGCCGGTAATGATAAAATACTTGAGGATATTGAGGCTCTCCAAAAAAGAATTGAAGGTGTGGAAAAAGGATTATCGATAAAAATTGAAAAGGTGGCAGAAGAGACCACAAAGATGTTTGAGGCTGTGCACGAAACTGTGGCTGCAAATGCATCTGCAGTGAATGATTTGGAAGCTGCTGTGGAAGTGATGGCTGGAGAGATGCAGACTATGAAGTCAGAAATAGATAGTCTCAAGAACCAAGTCACAAAGGTTTCGAATAAATGTGTTGACCTAGAAGCTCGCTCAAGACGTCAAAATATAAGAATACGTGGTGTAAAAGAGGGAGCTGAGGGGGACAATGTTTGTGAGTTCGCTGCCAACCTAATTAAACACGTACTGAAGCTACCAGAAGTACCTGTAATTGAAGTAGCACATCGACTCCCCAGATTTAAATTAAGATCTAAAGGAGAACATGCCTACCCACGACAGATCATAATTAAACTTCGGGATATCTCAACAATGGAAGCGCTGATGAAAAAAATCAACCACGGAGAGAAGATGATGTACAGAGGTGATACTATTAAACTCCTACGGGACTACCCTTATGAGATTGAGCAAAAGAGAAGAAAGTTCTCACAGACCAGAGAAGCTCTTTATGGTGTTAAGGGAGTTTTGTGTGGAGTGTTCTATCCGGCTAGAATGCGTATTACCTTTGAGGGAGTGTCAAAAACATTCACTAATTCGGATGAATCTCTCAAATACGCTCAAGAAATCGCGACTAAGGCTGCATCAACTGGAGATTGAAAACCAAGACGACATGAACAAACGAACTTGCTTATTCTCCCAACAAGAGTATCACAAGGAAAGTGAATTAACTGAACACTGATTTTTTATTTTTTATTTGACTTCAAGCAACAGATTCTTAGTGAGACGTGGCTAGACATTATTATCTTCGCTGGAACATTGTGCTATGTAATTCAAGGACACTACGTGCTCAAACGAGGAAAACCTGATAACACGGGACGAACTGCTGGGCTGAGAGTGAAAAACATCACATGGCTTATATTGTTTATAAAAAACTGAAAAAACTGAGAACTAATAATAATTAATAATTAACAATACTAATATAGAAATAGCAATTGAAATAGATAAAAAATGTGCAGCCTGCTCTGTTTAGCAGATAACAGCAAGTGCTATGCAGCTCGAGAGTGGAGGGAGGGGGAGACCGGGTACCTGGCATAACTCCAGGAGCCAGACTCCCGTTAACCCTTCCAGCGAACAGCTCATTTTTAACAATATTAAAACCAATTTAAAATAGTTAAGAGATAATATACACTCGAGGTTGGTATGAAAAATATATACGGCTTATATAGTTTTACAAAATGCTGAGAATTAATCATAATTAATAATTAACAATACTAATATAGAAATAATATATGAAACTGATAAAACTGTGGTGCCTGCGTCATAACGCAGACAGCAGTTATCACATATGTTCGCAGCTCGTGGAGAGGAGAGGAGATCAGGCACCTGGCACAATTCCAGGAACCTGACTCCGGTTAATCCACTCAGTAAACCGCTCACTTTAACAATACTAAATTCATTTTAAAATAGTTAAGAGATAAAGAGTGAGTAGGATATGGAATCGAATACATTTGACATATATATAAATTGTAACGGGGTGAAATAGAACTGAATTGGAAACGGTAATGACCCCATAGATTTTGGGTAATAAATACAGCGGGGCTAACTTTATACCAACTACGCCGGAAGCGTTATGGATGTCGTACCCCACAGACGAGTGGGCCACTCACTACGGTGTTGAAATTTTAGACACCGTAAATTTATTTGATTTATATATATTTTTTTTAATCACAATATGTCACATCTGTGTGTTTTTTCTTCAAGGACAATCGCGCAGGAGAACTACCAAGGAAGTCTATAATAGAAATACTCCCAAAATAACCAGAGTCCGGAGGTATGAACGCACCACAATAATTAAGGTCATTAAAACTGGTAAAAATGCATGACGACAATCAAAAGAAAATAGGAGGAATCACATTATGTAGTTGGAATATAAGGGGGATTAATGAACCTATTAAAAGGGGCAAGATACTAGCTCAGTTGAAATCATACAACACGGACATTGCGTTTCTACAGGAAACACATCTTAAACAGCAAGATCAGACAAGACTGAGGGCGAACTGGATAGGCCAAACATTTCACTCTTCATTTACCTCCAAATCTAGAGGTACTGCAATTATTATTCGTAAAGGAATTCCATTTAAATCAAAGAACACTATTTTAGATAAGGAAGGGAGATATCTTATAGTAGCAGGGGAGATCAATAATATGCCAATTACGCTGGTAAACATATATGCGCCCAACTTTGATAACCCTCAATTTTTTAATAAAATTCTGAATATAATTGCAGAATCTAATTATCAAAATGTTATAATCGGAGGAGATTTTAATTGTGTTTTAGATCCTTATTTAGATAAATCGATGCAAAAACAAAAAGGTCAGACGAAATCTAAAACCAGTGAACTCTTACACACATATATGGAAAACACAAATATAACAGATGTATGGAGGATTGCAAACCCGACGGGAAGGGATTACTCGTTTTATTCAATGGTGCATAAAACATATTCACGGATAGACTATTTTCTTGTGGATACAAAATTAATTCCGCAATCTCTGAATCCTAAATATCATATTAATGCGATCTCAGATCATTCTCCGTTAACTTTTGTTCTAAAACTAGAAGGAATGTCTATGAATAAACCGTTCTGGAGGTTTAACTCACAAATTTTAAAAGACCCTCAAGGGAGTATCTATCTAAAAAAACAGATGGATCTATTTTTTGAGTTAAATGATACACCAGAGATATCCCCCACGTTATTATGGGAATCCTTCAAAGCATTTATAAGAGGAGTCATTATTTCATTTCAAGCTTATCAAAATAAAAAGAATAAGAATGAACAAAGACACTTAGAAGATCAAATAAAACAGTTAGATATAGATAATGCTAAAGACCCAACTATGGATAAACATAATAAAATACTACTACTGAAATTTCAGTTAAATAAATTACTGTCAGAGAAAGTTATAACATTATTTCAAATCACAAAACAAGAACACTTCGAATTCGGGGACAAACCCCACAAACTTCTAGCACGACAACTTAAAAAACGGGAAAAAGAGAATGCAATATTAAAGATTAAATCAGATAGAGGGGAAGTATTAACACTACCCAAGGATATTAATAAAAGATTTGCTCAATTTTACCAGAATCTATACACATCTAAAACGTCAATAGACAATAATAAAATCTCAGAATTTTTAGATAATTGTAATCTACCACAATTAGAACGCAGGGAACAAGAGGAACTGGGAGCACAAATTACTTCTAAGGAGATAGAAGACACAATAAAAACACTAAAAAATGGAAAAACACCAGGACCAGACGGATTCAGTAATGAATTTTATAAATCTTTTTATGATATAGTTACTCCACGATTACAAAAAATGTATACATATGCTTATAAAGAGCAAAACCTACCTGAAACACTAGCGGAATCAACGATCATATTAATACTTAAAAAAGATAAAAATATAGAAGAACCAGGATCATATAGAGCTATTGCTTTGTTAAATACGGATCAGAAAATAATAGCAAAAACATTAGCCAATAGATTAAGCAAGTATGTTAGTAGACTAATACATGAGGATCAAACAGGATTTATACCTAAGAGACACTCATTTAATAATTTGAGACGTTTGCTTAACATAATGCATTCACATAAATCTTATGACCAAGAGTTAGCTATCATCTCACTGGACGCAGAAAAAGCGTTTGATCAAGTAGAATGGGACTATATGATCAAAGTATTGCAAAAATTCCAATTGGGAGAAAACTTTATTGCATGGATAAAACTACTATATAACAAACCTACGGCTAGAATACTAACTAATAATATATTATCTTCAAAATTCGAATTATCTAGGGGCAACAGACAAGGATGTTCACTATCACCGCTGTTATTTGCTTTGGTAATTGAACCCCTTGCTGAAAAAATAAGAACACACTCGAATATTCACGGTTATAACACAAAATATTCAAACAACAAACTATCCCTATATGCTGCTGATGTACTACTGTACATCACAAAACCACAAATTAGTATACCAAATATATTAAACTTAATTGAGGACTTTGGATCCTTTTCAGGATATAGAATAAATTGGAACAAAAGTGAAATTATGTCGATTAAACCAAAAGACTCAACACATCTCAGGAAATTCCCTTTTAAAATAGCTATGGAAAAATTCAAATATTTAGGAATTGAGATTACTAGAAATTACCATGATATGTTTAAAGCTAATTATAATCCCCTACTTAAGAAATTAAATAATTTGATTAAATTTTGGAAAACACTTCCGATGTCCTTAATAGGTAGGATAAATGCTATAAAAATGATTTTCTTACCACAAATCCTTTACCTATTTCAATCAATACCTATATATCTCCCAAAAAAGTTTTTCAAAAAACTGGACTCAGACATTACAAATTTTATATGGGATTACAAATCCCACAGAATACAAAGCACACACCTTAACAAACGAAAAGAGTTGGGGGGTCTAGCGCTCCCTAACTTTATGTATTATAACTGGGCAGTAAATATTAAAAATATGATTCACCTGCTGGACAATTCTGCCCAGCAGGTGGACTGGATTATAATGGAAAAAGGGGATTGCTCCCCGAATAATATAGGAGCGATTATTCTCTCTCCAATAAATTTGAATAATAAAAATTATAATAAAAATCCAATTATATATAGCACTATTAGAACATGGAAGCAAATAAAACAGAATCTAAAATTAAGAAACCTATCTCTCTTAATACCAATAGTCAATAACCCATCGTTTAAACCTTCAATCATAGATAAATCATTTATACAATGGGAAAGAATGGGAATCAAAACGCTCGAAGATCTGTATGAATTAGAAAAATTACTATCATTCCAACAACTACAACTGAAATATAATTTGAAAAATAATCAATATTTTAAATATCTACAAATCTGTGACTATTTGAAAACACACACAAAAGATTATTATAATATGCCTTCCGACTTACTAGATGAAGCAATGAAGACAAAGGCGGAATCAGTTAATTTAATATCATACTTATATAATATCATCTTAAACATAGAAATACCCACAACAGATGGAATTAGAAGAGATTGGGAACAAGATCTAGGTATAAAAATTTCAAAAGAGAGTTGGGATAATCATTTATTACAGGTGCATAAATGCTCGATCAACGTACGACATACGCTTATCCAATTTAAAACATTACATAGATTATATTATTCAAAAACCAAACTAAATAAAATCTTTCCTAACGTCTCACCAATCTGTGATAAATGTATATGTCAAGAAGCTACCATAGCACATTCTTTTGTTTTTTGTACAAAAATCCAAAAATTCGGGTTTGAAATATTTGATATTTTTTCAAAATTAATCAAAATAAAACTGGTACCAAAACCAGAATGGATTATTTTTGGAATATCGGAAGGTATTCCTGAATTAAACGTGCATCAGAAGAATTTACTCAATTATGGGCTAATAATGGGAAAAAAGCTTATACTTAAATTCTGGAAAAATGCGCCCACACCAACAATAAAAATGTGGACATCAAATATGTTGGAAACATTACATCTGGAAGAGATGAGATTCCTCCTAGTAGGCAAAGTAGACCAATTTCAAAAGACGTGGTCTACGTTTTTGGACCTATTACAAGCATGAGGTGCAATAGTAATTTAGAAAAACAAATAAATAAATAAAAGGTATCTGGACCTGGTAATGGGAGGTAAAACAAAAACAGACTTGGTTGGTAGTTCCTTCTCTATGAAGTATGTTATAAGAGTTATAATAGAGCGATTGTTCCTTCTTTCTTTCTCTTTCTTTTCTAGGGTCTATTTTCTAACTTTACTTCCTTCTCTAACTTCTTTTCTAAGGGGCTTTCTTTTCCCAACACTCTTTTGCACTTCACAACCTTTGCGCACTTTCTTCACTTTTCTTACTTCTTTCTTTTTCTTTCTTAAAGTTTAAAAAAGTGAAGCGGTACAAAAAATGTATTAATATATACGTGTTGTACATTACTGTAATCTACCGTACTTCTATTAAAAAAATTATTAAAAAAAAAAAAAGACACTATAAACAAACGAATTGATGATGTGAAAGATGAACTATCGGGGAGAATGGATAAGATGGATGAAACTTCTACCGACAGGTTCACGGCTGTGCTTGAAACAGTAGCTGCAAGTATGCGCACAATTACCGAACTGGAGAAAAATATGGCTCGAGTGATGGAAGATATGGCGAAAATGAGGCAAGAACATGAGCAAATGAAGCTGGAAAACGAGCAAACTTCACTACAGATGAAGACTGAACTGTGGAAAGTCTCGAACAAATGCCTGGACCTGGAAGCTCGCTCTAGGCGCCAGAATTTGAGAATTCTTGGAGTCTCAGAGGGAGTGGAAGGGAAGGACGTTCGGGAGTTCACCATGGGTCTGCTTAAACAACTGCTTAATCTTCCCAAAGAACCGAAAATTGAAGTGGCCCATCGTGTCCCAAGATTTAAACAGAGATCTGAAGCTGGAAAAGCCCATCCACGACATATCATAGTGAAATTTCAGGATATTTTAAAACTGGAACAAGTCATGAGCCATATCAAATACGGAGACCAATTACGGATGGAAAATGATATTATTAAGATATTCAGAGACTACCCGTATGAAATTGTGCAAAAGAGTAATCAATTCGGGAAGGTTAAGGAGCTTTTAAGAGGGAAACAAGGTGTCAGATACGGGATTTATTATCCAGCTAAAATGCGTATTTCCTTTGGGGGTTCTGAAAAGTCATTTGTAAAACCGGAAGACGCGTTCAAATATGCCCAAAGTATCATTGAAAAACAGAAAGTTTAACTTTAAAACACTAGAACTCCACGGCTAATGGAGGTTTGGCAGATTAGTTCAATCTATGCAGTGTTTTGGTTCGGTGGCTAGACTGTTATCAATGGAATTCTGAACCAAGGACACTCTCAGTTTAAAATGAGAAAACAGTTGAAATGAAGTAAATACACCAGAAGCACTATTTGTTTAATGGACTACAATATTAAATCCAGTTGTAGGAACTTATCCTATTAATAACTTAATAAGTTATCTATGTTAGATTAGAATAGCTATGGACGCTAATAAAAATAAAAAATAATAACATACAATATAGAATTAACAATACTAATATGAATTGCTACGAAATTTAAACCTTATCTGTAACTGGGAGGAGGGGAAGAGAAACGAGCACCTGGCTTAGGCCAGGGACACGTCTCGTTAACCCCTTCAACCAACAGTTGACCATTATTGAAGTTAATACTATCTGTTTAAAAATTATTAGCTAAAACTGTGATTTATACATGACATGTTATAATGAAACATAGAGGGTAAAATTGTATTATATATCTTAATGTGTGTCCCAGTTTTAATATGTTATGATTAATTAAGAGAGCGGCGCTAGTTGCTTAACATCAGCAACGGAAGTCGAAACAAGGTTTTCTCCCACCTACAGGTGGGCCACTAGTTACAGTGTCGACTATTTTAGACACTGTATTTTCACTTAAAATTTTTTTTTTTTTTATTATCTCTTAAATTCACATGTTTGTTTTTTGTGTTTAGGGATAAGCGTAAAAGTGATATACCAACAAAATTTAGAAATTTAAAACTCCCCCCAATACCCAAAGACCTGGGATATGGATGCACCTCAAAATTTAAAGGTACTATAATTACTCAAAATGCAAGATGCTAAGCAAAAGAGCCTAGGAGGAGTCTCATTCTGCAGTTGGAATATAAGAGGTTTTAATGAACCTATTAAAAGGGCTAAGATACTAGATCAGCTGAAATTGTACAATTCTGACATTATCTTTTTACAAGAAACTCATCTAAAATCCCATGATCAACCTAGGTTGAGGGCAAAATGGATAGGTCAAACATACCATTCTTCATTTACCTCGAAATCTAGAGGTACGTCAATTATTATAAGAAAAGGTATACCATTCAAAGCAAAGAATACTATAACAGACATTGAAGGGAGATACTTAATAGTTAATGGAGAAATTCATGATACTCCAATCACTTTGGTAAATATATACGCTCCTAAATTTGACAACCCTCATTTAAAAAATAAAATTATGAATAGAATCGCAGAGTCTAACTATCAAAATGTTATAATAGGAGGAGACTTTAACTGTTTTAGATCTGTATTTAGATAAATCAAGCAAAAAAACTGAGAGGGAATACGAAATCTAAATCTGGTGAATTTTTAAATACTTATATAAACAACACTAATATAGCAGATGTTTGGAGAATTGCTAATCCAACTGGCAGGGAATACTCGTTTTATTCAATGGTACACAAAACATACTCACGTATAGATTATTTCCTGGCAGACACCAAATTAATCCCTCGTATTTCTAACCCAACATATCATACAAACTCTATTTCAGATCATTCACCATTAACTTTTTTTTTTAAACTGGAAGGGATGTCTAAGAATAAATCGTTCTGGAGATTTAACTCTCATATCTTAAAAGATCCACAAGCGAGTAAATATTTAAAAGAACAAATGGATGCCTTTTTTGAAATAAATGACACTCCAGACATATCGCCTACTGTATTATGGGAATCTTTTAAAGCATATATTAGAGGTATTATAATTTCATACCAAGCTTTTCAAAATAAAAAGAATAAGAATGAACAAAAACAACTAGAGGAACTTATTAGACAAATGGATATAGATAATGCTAAAGATCCATCAATAGAAAAACATAATAAAATAATAATTCTGAAATTTAAATTAAATAAACTATTATCAGCCAAACTGATAAAACTTTTTCAAATTACAAAACAAGAGTACTTTGAATTTGGGGATAAACCGCATAAACTTCTGGCCCGCCAGCTAAAAAAACGTGAAAAAAACATACGATCCCAAAGATTAAATCAGATAGAGGGGAGTTACTAACTACACCGAAGGATATTAATAAAAGATTTGCACAATTTTATGAGAATCTGTATACATCTAAAACGACAACTGATTCCTATAAAATTACTGAGTTTCTGGATAACTGTAATCTTCCAAAGTTAGAGGTGAAGGAACAAGAGGAATTGGGAGCACATATTTCAATTAAGGAATTAGAAGATACAATAAAATCACTAAAGAATGGAAAAACTCCAGGTCCTGATGGATTTACTAATGAATTTTATAAAGATTTCTATGATAAAACTATACCTAGATTACAAAAAATGTACCAACATGCTTTTAAAAAACAAATACTACCTGATACATTAGCTGAATCAACGATTACATGAATACTTTAAAAAAACAAAGATATAGAAGAACTGGGTTCATATAGAGCTATTGCACTGTTAAACACAGATCAAAAAATATTAGCAAAAACATTAGCTAGAAGATTAAGTAAATATATTAGCAAACTAATAAGTCCAGATCAGACGGGGTTTATCCCGAAGAGATACTCAGCTAATAATATGAGACGTTTACTCAATATAATGCATTCACATAGATTTGAAGAACAAGAATTATCAATTATTTCGCTGGACGCTGAAAAAGCATTTGATCAAGTAGAATGGAATTATATGGATAAAGTATTAGAAAAATTCCAATTGGGAAAGAATTTTATTTTATGGATTAAATTACTATATAATAAACCTACAGCTAGAATATTAACTAATAATATATTATCTTCAAAATTTCAACTATCAAGGGGAAATAGACAAGGGTGCTCATTATCACCACAGTTGTTTGCTCTTATAATTGAACCGTTAGCAGAAAAAATTAGAATACATCCCAATATCCATGGGTATAATACTAAATACTCAAATAAAATATCTTTATACGCGGATGATATATTACTGTACATTACAAAACCTCAAATCACTATACCAAATATATTAAACTTAATTGAAGACTTTGGATCTTTTTCTGGATACAGAATAAACTGGAATAAAAGTGAAATTATGTCAATAAAACCGAAAGACTCAACACATCTTTTAAAATTCCCTTTTAAAATAGCTACAGAAAAATTTAAATACCTGGGAATCGAAATTACCAGAACATATCAAGGTATGTTTAAAGCAAATTTTGAGCCTTTACTTAATAAATTAAATACATTAATTAAATTTTGGAAAACGCTCCCGATGTCTTTAATAGGCCGAATAAATGCAATAAAAATGATCTTTCTTCCACAAATTTTATACCTATTTCAATCGATTCTTATATACTTACCAAAGAAGTTTAAAAAAAAACTGGACTCAGACATTACTAATTTTATATGGGACTATAAATCACACAGAATACAAAGAACACACCTGAACAAACTCAAAGTACTAGGGGGATTAGCACTCCCTAATTTCATGTATTATTATTGGTCAGTAAATATTAAAAATATGATTCAACTGATGGATAATTCTGCTCAGCAAGTGGATTGGATTGTAATGGAGAGAGAGGACTGCTCCTCTAGAAACATTGGAGCGATCCTCCTCTCACCAACGAAACTGAATAACATAAACTATAATAAGAACCCAATCATACATAGTACAATCAGAATTTGGAAACAAATAAAACAAAATTAAAAATTAAGAAATTTTTCACTTTTATCTCCCATAGTTAATAACCCTTTGTTTAATCCCTCTACTACAGATAAAGCCTTCATACAATGGGATAGACTAGGAATTAAAATGTTCAGTGACCTGTATGAAACTGGAAAATTACTATCATTTCAGCAATTACAAATAAAATATAAACTTGGAAATAATCAATATTTTAAATATTTTCAAATATGTGACTATTTGAAAAAATATATAAAAGATCATTATAATAGCCCAGTAGATGTTTTGGATGATGCAATGCAGAAAAAACTGATTCAGCAAATTCAATATCATATTTGTATAATATTATTTTAAATGTAGAAATACCATCTACGGAAGGTATTAGAAGAGAATGGGAACAAGATTTAGCTATTAAAATCTCAAAGGAAAAGTGGAATGAATACTTATTAAAAGTGCATAAATGTTCGATAAATGTAAGACATACTTTAATACAATTCAAAATTTTACATAGATTATACTATTCTAAAACTAAAATCCATAAAATGTTCCCAAATATATCATCAAACTGTGATAAATGTCAATCTCAAGAAGCTACTATAGCGCATTCATTTGTCTTTTGTACAAAAATTCAAAAAATTTGGATTGTCATTTTTGAAATCTTTACAAAATTATTTAAAATAAAACTGATACCCAAAGCAGAATGGATTATCTTCGGAATAACGGAAGATAGTCCAGAACTAAATGTGTTTCAAAAGAAACTAATAGACTATGGGTTAATAACTGGAAAAAAGTTAATCCTAAAATTTTGGAAAAATGCTCCAATACCAACTATAAACATGTGGATTTCAAATATGTTTGAAACATTACACCTAGAAGAGATAAGACTCCTCCTGGCAGGTAAACCAGACCACTTCCATCTGACGTGGTCGGCATTTATAGAATTATTACAAATATAGGGTGCAAAGGTACTTTAAAAAAAAACTGAGTTCGGGTTGGGGGGGGATGAAAATTGGAGATTTGGTATGTCCCATTTGCGGGATGCTGATAAAAAAGGTATTTGTTCTTCTCTTTTTCCTTTCTCTTTTTCTTCTTCTTTTCTAGGGTCTACTTCTTAACTCTTTTTCTTATAGGGTCTTTGTTCTTTCTTGTTGTCACGTTTTTTGTTTTGTTTTTTACACTTTCACCTTTTCCTTCACTTTCCTCTTTCTCTTAATCTTATCCTCTCCCTTTATCAATGTAAAAAAAAAAAAAACGGACTACATTAATTGTAATAAAATATATGTGACAAGTACTAATCGATGTGGTTGTAACGTAATGTGCTTCTAATAAATAAAAATTTTAAAAATTTTTTAAAAATGATTCCACACAGGTGAGGTGCTGGGACACTGGATGCTGGCCAATATTGTGTCTCCCTTTAATAACAGCTGCAAAGAAAAACCTGGGGACAAGGAAGCCTAACATCCGTGGTTAGTGTCCAAAGGAAAACCATATGGTCATTTGGAAAGACGGGTTGATTAAGGATAGTCAGCATGGCTTTATATGTGGGAATCATGTTTCACAAATTGACAATTTTAAGGAGATAACATAGGTAGTTGATGAGAGCGGAGCCATAGATATAGTTCATATCGACATCAGCAAGGCCTTTACGTTTGGGAGGCTGCTCTGGAATGTTAGATTGCATTGGGTTCACGGAGACATAATTGGCTTGATGATGAGGCAACATAATTGGCTAGATGATGACGCAAGTGACCAGTGGTATGTCTCAGGAGTTGGTGATGTGCCCATTGTTATTTGTCACCTACATCAATAATTTGGATGGAAATGTATAAGACCAAATTTAGCTTAATGCAGCCAGTGAGCAAGACAGTGCAAGTAAAGAACAAGATATAGATCAGCTCCAGAATGGCAGAAGGAGGTTATTCTGAGTATGTGTGAGGTGTTGAACTTTGGGAGGTCAAATGGAAGGGTAAAGTATACAACTAATGACAAGATGGCATACCTTTAAGGTGAGAGGACCAACATTTAAAGATGTGCAGGGAAAGTTTTTATTCAGAGAACATTGGGAGCCTGGAACGTACACCCAGGGATGGTGGTGGAGGCAGATATGACACGAGCATTTAAAAGGCTTCTTGATATGCACATGGATGTGCAGTGAATGCAAGGATATGGATCATGTGTAGGCTTAGGAGATTAATTCTACATGGGCATAGTGGACAAAAAGGCCTGTTCCATTGCTATGTTCCATGTATGTGAGATGATTTGTAAGTTTGGAGGTGAATGCAAAATATATGGTATTATCGACAAGATTTTCAAGAATTATATCGTTTTTTCAATCAGATACATTTGAGATAAGTGCAAGGTATGTAGTTTGGAAAGACAAAACAGAACTTCACAGTGAATGGTAGTGCTCCGTGGCTGGTTGTAGAAAAGAGGGATCCAAGAGTACAATTACTTAGTTCCCTGTAAGTGGCATCACGGGAGGTTGGTGAAGAGGGCTTTTGGCATGCTGACCTTCGTCAGTCAGAGCAGTAAGTATAGAAGTTGGTTCTTACATTGCAGTTGCATATGACATTAGTGAGGCTGCATGTGGAGTGTGCTGTTTGGTTTGGGGCACTGTGCTACAAGGAAACATGCAAATAAGCTGGAAAGAGTGCAGAAAATAATTACAATAATATTGCCAGCATTTGACTGAATTACATGAAGAGAATTTGCAGGCTGAGACTTTATTCCTCCGAGCATATGAGACTGAGTGGTGACCTTATCGAAAAGATCAAACCAAGAGGGGCATGGACAGAGTTATTGAAACAGTATTTTATCAATGTTCGGGGAATCAAGAACCAGAGTGCATTGATTTAAGGTGAGAGGTGAAATATTTAATGGAAATCTGATGAGCAACCTTTTCATACAGGGTGGTGTGTTAATGAGATGAGATGTCAGATAATGTGATCGATACAGGTACAGTAACAATGTTTAAAAAGCCATTTGTACTGTTAGAAGGATAAGAAAACTTCAGAGTGGTGTAGGTCAAACACAGATACACAGGACTAACTTAGATGGCAGCCTGGTTGGCATAGACAAGTTGGGCTGCAGAGCCTATTTCTGTGCTTTATGACTGATATGAGGATACGAGAATGAGGAAGGGTGTAAAAGTGATGGCATTTAACTTCCTCAATATTGACGGGGATTGCCTCGGTAAAAAGGGTTTTGATGGAAGAATTTGTAAATGACATCCGAGAGCATGTTTTGAAGCAGTATGTAGAGAGTGTTACTGGGGAGGGGCAGTACCAGACTTTATCTTGGGGAACGAAGTTGATAGGTGTATCTATGGCAAAAAAAAATTCCAACCAGAGGCCATGGTTCGATCTGTTTCAAGGTAGTCGTGAAAATAATTTGTTTTGTTTGTGAAACAGGGTCTTTAACTGGGAGAAGTTGGAGTTCAATAGTGTTCACCACTGTTGGACGAATTACAGATGGTGATGAGTCAGATGGTGAGATTGACCGATTGACCAAATGTTGCCAGCACAACAACCTGGCTCCCAATACCAGTAAAATCAAGGAACTGACGGTGGACTTTGGAAGAGGAAGGATGAGGACCCACAATCCTGTTTATATCAATGGGACGATGGTGGAGAGAGTCAAAAACTTCAAATTCCTGGGCGTGCATATATCCGAAGATCTTTCCTGGACACAGCACACTGATGCAATTATAAAGAAGGCACATCAGCGACTCTACCCCATAGTCCTACTCTACCTCTCTAATTTGAGATAGCCCGTGCTTTCTCCCTCCTTCCTCACCCCCTTCCCAGCTCTCCCGCAAAGCCTAATGTCTCCGCCTCTTCCTTTCTTTGCCCCCCGACATCAGTCTGAGAAAGGGTCTCGACCCGAAACGTCGCCTGTTCCTTCTCCCCATAGATGCTGCCTCACCGCTGAGTTACTCCAGCATTTTTTTTTCTACCTTCGATTTGCAGTTCTTTCTTAAACATCAGCGCCTCTACTTTCTGAGATGATTAGGGAGATTTGGTAGGTCAAAGAGGATTCTCCTGAACTTCTACAGGTTTACAGTAGAGAGCATATTGACTGGTTGCATCATGGCCTGGTTCAGCAACTTGAATGTCCAGGAGCAGAAAAGACTGCAAACAGGTGTGACCACTGCCCAGTCCATCATCGGCTCTGACCTCCCCACCATCGATGGGATTTATCGGAGTCACTGCCTCAAAAAGTCAGCGAACATCATCAGATACCCACATCATCCTGGCCACACACTCATTTCACCACTGCCATCGGGAAGATGGTACAGGAGCCTGAAAACTGTAACATCCAGGTTCAGGGACAGCTTCTTCCCTTCAGCCATCAGGTTATTAAACATGACAACAAATAAGCTCAGAACTACAACAGACTATTATTATTATTGCACTATAATTATTTGTTTTGTGAGTATGTGTGTATGTGTATATATACACACTGAACTTTTTTGTTTATGTACTATGTTTACATATTCTGTTGTGCTGCAGCAAGTAAGAATTTCATTGTTCTATCTGGGACATCTATACTATTACTAAAATTCTCATCTTGACCACTTCCTGTCTATGTTGTAAATTGCTATGATTTTTTTCGCCATCTTACTCACCGTCCTCCTTCTCCAACCGCCCCAAGGTTATTCCCGATCGGTAAAATAATAAAAAAGATATGAATGTTAAAACAATTGTGAGATCAGCTGATTTGTCTTCTCGCCTGTCAGTCACCATGATGCATGTCACGTCCCTTCTGGGGGCCCAGTAAAATAAAGCCCCGGAGGCCGGACGTGAGTCAGTCACTCTGGAAGAATGTGAGTGAGAGTTGAGTCCAGAACTGTGAGTCTACGCCATGAGTGAACTGAACTGTGAGTCTGCACTGTGCTTGAAATGAATTGTTAGCATGCACTGTGCTTGAAATGAATTGTTAGCTTGCACTGTGCTTGAAATGAGTTGTTGGCCTGCACTGTACTTGAAATGAAATGAAATGAGTTGTTGGCATGCACTTTGCTTGAAATGGAAATGAAATGAGTTGTTGGCCTTGCAATGTGCTTGAAATGGAAATGAAATGAGTTGTTGGCCTTGCACTGTGCCTGAAATGGAAATGAAATGAGTTGTTGTCCTTGCACTGTGCTTGAAATCAGTTGTTGGCCTGCTCTGTGCTTGAACTCAATTGCTGGCCTGCATCGTGCTTGAACTCAGTTGTTGGCATGCACTGTGCTCATTCCAAAGGTCACGCTCATTCCGGATGTCCTGCTCACTCCAGAATTCCTGCTCAGTGGAGAGGTTGCGCTCATTCCGGATGTCCCGCTCAGTGGAGAGGCCATGCTCAACCACATGAGTAGATTCAAGAGGGTTTTACTGTCATATATATGTTGTGTGTGAGTGTGTGTATGTGTATGAGTGATGGAGGGTGTGAGTGTGTGTGAGAGATGGAGGGTGTGTGTGAGATGGGGGTGTGTGTGTGAGCCCACCAGCCGTGATTGAGTGAACTGCCAGCCCACCAGCCGTGTCAACTGCCAGCCCACCAGCCGTGAGTGATTCAACTGCCAGCCCACCAGCCGTGAGTGAGTCAACTGTCAGCCCACCAGCCGTGAAGGATCTTGAAAGTCAATCCTGGATCTCACAGGGGGGCAATGAAGGGAGAAAAATACTGGGTTGAGGTGAGACACACACACACACACAGGCCTGAGTGACGGAGCTGCCACCCCACCAGGTCTGAGTGACTGAGCTGCCAGCCCAACAGGCCTGAGTGACTGAACTGGCAGCCCACCAGGCCTGAGTGACTGAGCTGCCAGCTCAAGAATCCATTCTGCCCACAATGTCCATACTAGACTTCCTGAAACCTGTCCCTTCGGCCCAATACCCATACTATCGCTCCAGAAAGCCCCCCCCCTCCCCACTAGCCACCAATATTGGAATTGGTGGAGAGGTGGAATATTGCGTTGGAAGACCAGCCCTCCCGTGTGAACATGGGACCCAACGGGTCCCACTTAGGATGACAATAAAACACTCTTGACTCCTCTACATGACCAGTGAAAGTGGATTGAGAGCAACGGCTAGAGGGGAAAATGATCTGGTGTGTGGGAAGCATAAACAGTGAGGGAGTACGAGGTCGGAGTCAGCAGGTCTCCATGAGATAAATAAGCAAATGTGCTCACCTTGGTTTAGTTCTGACTCTCTCTCCATCCTAATTCTCTGACTAGTTTCACTGTCCTTCTGATAATTTTACTGATTTCATGCCTTCTTGTCACCTTAGCTAACAATGAACCATTCTACATTTCCTTATCATCGTCTGCTAGGAACTCTAATTTTACCTGGCGATATCTCCAGACTCCCTTTCCCCTGACTCTCAGTCTGAAGAAGGGTCATGAGCCGAAATATAACGCATCATTTCTCTCCAGACATGCTGTCTGACCTACTTAGTAGCTCCAAAATGTTGTGTCTATCTTTTATGTAAACCAGCATCTGCAGTTCCTTCCAACACACCTAATCTGGTGTAGTCTGGTTGACTGGTACATTCGGAGTGGGCCAGACAATACAACTGAAAGAGTAAGGAAGATAAATGGCAGGCAAACTTGGTCAGACTGATATCAACAAGAGGATTCAGCATAGAGTCCTACATGTTGCATTGTGCACAGGTGATAGATGATGTGTTGTTCTGTGAGCTTGTGTTGGGCCTTGTAACAGTGCTGGAAGTCACAGACCAGAAATAGTACCAGGAACTGGCAGGTACAGAATGAACCCCACACTTTCACACTGTACCAGGGATTGGAAGCTGCAGTACTGGACCCCGGAGGATCTCTCTCTCAGTCCCCGTGCAATCCAATGCCAACAACCCCTGTCCGCTCTCCTTTCCCCACCTGCACACTGCGCTGGCCTGGGATGTTGCATATCGGGCATTGGAACTGTGGAACATTTCTAGAATTAATGAGTCATAGAGCTTTATAGCACAGAAACAGGCCACCTGGTCTACCTTGGCCATGGCGACCATGTCTGCATTCTGGGACAGTCCCACTTGCCCATATTTGACCCTTAGCTTCTAATCCATTCCTATCCAAATATTGGTCAAAATATATTTTAAACATTGTAATTGTACCCGTTTCCTCAGCAGCTCCTTCCAGATATGAACCTCTTAAATCTCTCTCCTCTCACCTTGGGCCAATGCTTCTAGTTTTAAAATCCTTTATCCTGGGGAAAATAAACTCAGTTTTCAATATCCATGCCCCTCATGATTTTTCACACATTATTTAGGTCACCCCTCGGCCTCCTATGCTCCCAAATCAATCCTTGCCTATCCAGCCTCTCCCTATAATTCAAACACACGTCCCCAAATCATCTTGGTAAACCTCTTCTGCACCCTTTCCAGCATAATGGCATCGTTGCTACAGCTGAGCAACTAGAACTACATACACTATTCCAGGTGTAGTCTCACCAATACAAAGATGCATTATGATGTCCAAATCTTTATATTCAATACCCTTCCCATTGAAGGCAAGTATGGCAAAGCCTTCTCTACACCATCCATCTTACGATGTTCTAGAAACCATGCACCTGTAATCCGAGATCTCTGTTCTGCAACACTCTCCAGGGTTCTACCATTTATTGTGCAAGTTCTACCCTGGATTTGCATATCAGTGTGCAACATCTCACATTTGTCACATTTAAATTATATGTGTCATTCCTTGGCCCACTAAACCAAACTTCTTGCGGATGGTGTGCACAGCCTAAAGTTGAACGAGAACTTGTTCTATTTGATATTATTTGATTGTGCACGCCAGGTTGATTGCCTTCGTTGAAACAGGGTGGACCAAGTGAAGGTTGCAATCTCCCACACCACCGCACCAACTGATCTAGATCAATGTTGGTGTCATCTGCAGATTTACTCACAATGTTACCTGCATTGTCACCCAAAACATTAATGTAGGTTACAAACAACATTGAACTCTGCACCGACCTGCAGCACAGCACTGATCACAAAATACAACCCTCCAGTTATCCTGTGGACCAGGGGTTCCCAATCTTTTCTGTCCCGTTTACCTCTGGCATCCTTAATAGCACATAACAATGTTATTTCACTTATTTATGAACAACTAATGATGAACAGATACTGGTACACGAGAACCAAACACCGTCACTCAACGAGAAAAAAGATGTACAAATCCAGAATCAACTGGGTTGGCGAAATTGACCCCACGTAGGGAACCCTTGCTGTGGGAGCGGCTTCTGATTGGCGGAGCGAGCGATTGTGACGTTTCCCCTTAGTTATCCAATCAGAGCTTTTACAGGAGAATTGTAATTATTCATCTCTCCGACTGTCCAATGACGATCCGCGCTTGCTCCATCCCTCATTAGCATAGGGCGACGCCGCTGCCTATTTAATCCGTGCTCCGACTACCAGCTGGTCACTTCCATGTTTGAAATCGACCGAGGAAATGCCTGATCAGCCGAAAACCAAAGATACTGCAGGATCTTTGCCGAAAACAGTCGCCAAGAAGGGCGCAAAGAAAGCTTTGCCGAAATCTGCAGGCAAAGGGGGCAAGAAGCGCAGGAGGTCGAGGAAGGAGAGTTACGCCATCTACATCTACAAAGTGATGAAGCAGGTTCACCCGGATACCGGCATTTCCTCCAAGGCCATGGGCATCATGAACTCGTTCGTGAACGATATTTTCGAGCGTATCGCGGGCGAGGCTTCCCGCCTGGCGCATTATAACAAGCGGGCGACCATCAGCTCCCGAGAGATTCAGACCGCCGTGCGCCTGATTCTTCCCGGGGAGCTGGCCAAGCACGCCGTGTCGGAAGGGACAAAGGCGGTGACCAAGTACACCAGTTCCAAATAAAGATCCACACATTGTTGAAAAAACACCGAAAACCCAACGGCTCTTATAAGAGCCACCCACATTTTCGCAGAAAGAGTTGTACTAACTTCGACATTGATCGCAGCAGAATTGTTTCAGGATATTTTTGCTTGGCGATTTATTTCACATTCTGTTTAGTGATTAAATGCTCCAATATACGCGGGATGTTTCCGGTATCCATCTCGCGTTCCTGTCCATCTAACAAGTAAAACTCCTTTCCCTACACGTCAGTTTGTCCCAGTCATCATAAGCCAGAGTCTGATGAAGGGTTTCGACCCGAAACGTTGCCTATTTCCTTCGCTCCATTGATGCTACTGCACCCGCTGAGTTTCTCCAGCATTTGGGTCTACCCAGTCATCATCGGTTGTGCCCACGGCCAGTCGATTGGTGCTGTCGCTGCTGTTTTATTGTCTTCGTCTCTAACTTTTCTGAATTGCATTTCTACTCGGCAATTCGTCCAGTCTTTCAAGGAGGAACATTTCATACTGTCGCCCATACTCCGACTTTTGTGAAAATGAACCAGACTATAATCCGAGACCGTTTACATAGTGACCGATCGCTAATTGATGCCGAGGGTCGTTTTTTGTAATCGGTTACCGGCCCAAATAAATCGTAAATTAAATGTGTTGTGCTGTATTGCCCGGGGTTCAAGGTGGTCAACAATCAAGAGTATTTAATTGTCATACGTGCCGTGAACGGAACAATGACATTCTTACACGCACAATATAATAAACATCTTAACGCAATGCACTTTGATAAAAAATGATAATCAAAAAAGCATTGATTATGAGATGTAGCAAATTGTATTGACATACAGATTTATAGTTTGGCGGGTTATTTCAAATTTCCAGTTTTGGAGGGACTAGCAGTTATTTTCAGCGCTTTTCTGTTGTGTGTTTTGATTGGTAGATAAAACAGTTCTCTGATTGGGCCATTCTTCACACCAATGAGATCATGTCCTTTTTCACCAATCATCAGCGGTTCACTGGATTCCTCAAACAGGTATAAGAAAGACGAGTCTGTGATATTTTTCTCATTCTGCTTGTGCGAAACATCAGAAAATGTCTGGACGAGGAAAAACCAGCGGCAAAGCTCGGGCAAAGGCCAAGTCTCGCTCGTCCCGGGCTGGACTGCAATTCCCGGTGGGTCGTGTTCATAGGCACTTGAGGAAGGGCAACTATGCGCAGCGGGTGGGTGCAGGAGCCCCTGTCTATCTGGCTGCTGTGCTCGAATATCTGACGGCTGAAATCCTCGAGCTGGCAGGCAACGCAGCCCGGGACAACAAGAAGAGCCGCATCATCCCCAGACATCTGCAGCTGGCCGTCCGCAACGACGAGGAGCTCAATAAGCTGTTGGGAGGGGTGACCATCGCTCAGGGCGGTGTGCTGCCCAATATCCAGGCCGTGCTGTTACCCAAGAAAACCGGCGCATCGAGCAAGTAAGCGAGAGAAACTCAACATAGTGACCCAAAGGCTCTTTTCAGAGCCACTCACCATGTCTGTGAAAGGGCTGATCATCGATTATGCTCAGTGCGGGACAAGTGTTACTTGTCGTTGTCGAAAACTGACCACATTGTTTACACGGTGGCGGAGCCAGACACCCTGGTTCGATCCTGACTACGGCCGCTTGCCTGTACGCAGTTTGTACGTTCTCCCCGTTTCATCCCACACACAAAAGACGTCCAGGGTTGTACGTTAATTGGTTTGATATAAACGTTTAAAAAAATGTGTTTCAAACCTTTATCGTTTGTTGGATAGTGTTCATGTGTGGGGAATGCTGGTCGATGCGGACTCACTGGCCCCAAGGGTCAGTTTCCGCGTTGTACCTCAAAACTAAACATGAAACAGCGGTTGGCTGATGCGGGAAGATGCGTTTTGGCTGATATTCCTCAGAACCTTGGCAGCGACCTACAGTAAGAGATCCTCCTCGAAACCAACTCCGTTTCCCTCTCACCTACAGAATAATTAATGCAGCAACACTAAAACCGACTCGAGGCTTCTCTCCGAAAACAGCGACTAATATCCAGCCTCGGGCAGAGCTGAATTCCTTCAGTTCCGCTAGCGGATCAGTAAATCCGCACCGCATGCGATTTATGGGGACAAATCAGTCGATGTGATGGAAACAATATTATGATTACATTCTCCTCTGTTCTTGTTTGACTGAGATTGGCAGGCAATCACACTGCAGTCTTTTCTCCGATTGACTGAGCTCCGACCGCCGGAGAGAGAGGCAGCGAGAGCTAGTATTGTCTGGAAGTAACTGAGTCAAAGGGAAAGAAGATTTAAAAAGAGCGCCAAAGGCCCAGGTTCAAGTAATTTACGAATTAGCCCTAAATTAGTTAATTAGGTATCAGATAAAGAAGTGCAGCTGGGCGGAGTGGTCTTGGTGAGGTGAAGTGCCTTGGGAGGTGAGTTTTTGGCTCAAGTCTTTGGCGAGGAGACTGAGGCAAGGAGACTACACGATTGAAGTTTGTGATTTTTGTCTACTGAACAAATGGCAGGCATGTTGGTGCAGTGTGTTTCCTGCAGGATGTGGGAAGGCACCGCTGGAGCTTCTGGAAACTACACCTGCAGAAATTGTGTCCAGGTGCAGCTCCCGAATGAATGTGTTGGGGAACTGGAGAAGCAGCTGGATGACCTCGGGGCTATCCGGGAAAACGAAATGCCCCTCTTGGGAGCTGTAGCGACAAACGAAGCTTCCAGATCGAGCGGCGGACAGGTCCAATTACAGCGATGAGACTCGACCGGCGAGACCGATGTCGGGCAGAGCCATAGTGGTGGGTGACCCCATTGTCCGAGGTCCTGACTGGAGATTCTGTGGTGGCAGGCAAATCTAGGGGATGGTCTGTTGCTTTGGTGCCAGGGTCCAAGATGTCACAGACCGACCTCAGAACTTCCTCGAGAGGGAAGGTGAGCATCCGGAAGTAGTTGTGCATGTGGGCACAAACAACGTCGGGAAGAAGATGAAGGAATCTCTGCAACATGAGTTTTCTGAGTTAGGAAGAAGACCGAAAAACAGGACTTCTAGGGTGATTATCTCTGGATTGTTTCGTGCACCTCGTGCTGGTGAGGGCAGGAACAGGGAGATAGGGGATCTGAATGTGTGGCTGGGTGGCTGGTACAGGGAGCAAGGATTTATTTAGATTTATAGACAAATTGGGAGTATAAAGATGGCGTTAAAGAGGAAGTGAGTACAGGAAAAGTTACGAAAGACCAATGGGAAGACTTAAAGTATTGGGAAGGAAAGTTCGAGAAGGGATAAGAGAGTAAGGTCAGGGCTAATAGTGTGAGAGGGGAGGTGAATACCAAAGTTAAATTGTTGAATATGAATGCGCGAAGTATAAGAAATAAAGTGGATGAGTTGGAGGCTCAATTAGAAATTGGCAAGTGTGATGGTGTGGGAATTACAGAGGCATAGCTGCAGGAGGCACAGGGCAGGGAACTGAATATTGAGGGGTATATGTCCTATGGAAAAGACAAACAGGTGGGCAGAGAGGGTGGGCAGCTCTGTTGGTGAGGAATGAAATTCAGTCGCTTGCGAGGGGTAACGTAGAATCAGGAGATGTAGAATCAATATGGATATAACTGAGGAATTGTAAGGGTAAAAAGTCCCTAATGGGAGTTATCTACAGGCCCCCAAACAGTAAGCTGGATATGGGGTGCAAGTTGAATCAAGAGTTTAAATTGGCATGTAGCAAAGGTAATGCTACGGTTGTTATGTGTGATTTCAACATACAGGTAGTGTAGATGGTTTATGCATGCAACCAATAATATAGCTACCTCAGTACCACTAACCACGCCTTAGTTATCAAGTCTATAAGAACTCTATCTCCCGTGTGCTCCTCCCTTGGTTCCAGCATGATGATAGACTGGGTGCAGTCAGTGCTGGAAAGTGTTTAACCTGTCTTATTATTAAACGTTAAATAAAGCTACAAGTGAGTCAGACTAAGCTCCTTTACAGGTAGGCTGGGAAAATCGGGTTCGTACTGGACTCCAAGGAAGGGAGTTTGTGGAGTACCTCCGAGATGGATTCTTAGAGCAGCTTGTACTGGAGCCTACCTGGGACAAGGCAATTCTGGATTTAGTGTTGTGTAATGAACCGGATTTAATTAGGGAACACAAGGTAAAGGAGCCATTAGGAGATAGTGACCGGAATATGATAAGTTTTAATCTACAATTTGAGAGGGAGAACGGAAAATCGGAAGTGTCAGTATTACAGTTTAGCAAAGGGAACCATGGAGGCAAGAGGGACGAGCTGGCCAAAGTTGACTGGAAAGAGACCCTAGCAGGGATGACAGTGGAACAACGATGGCAGGTATTTCTGGGAACAATTCAGAAGGATTGGTTCATTCCAGAGAGGAAGAAAGAATCTGAGGGGAATAAGAGGTGACCGTGGCTGACAAAGGAAGTCAAGGACAGTATAAATATAAAAGAGAAGAAGTACAATGTAGCAAAGATGAGTGGGAAGCAAGAGGATTGAGTAATGTTTAAAGAGCAACAGAAGATAACTGAAAAGGCAATACGGGGAGAAAAGATCAGGTACGAAGGTAAGCTCGCCAGGAATATAAAGGAGGGTAGTAAAAGCTTCTTTAGGTATGTGAGGAGGAAATAATTAATTGAGACAACTGTGTAGACAGTTGCAGACAGAAACAGGTGAATTTATACTGGAGAACAGGGAAATGGCAGATGAGTTGAACATGGTACTTCACTAAGGAAGACACAAACAATCTCCCAGATGCACTGGTGGCCAGAGGACCTAGGGTGATGGATGATATTAGGGAAATTCACATTAGGCAGGAAATGGTGTTGGGTAGACTGAAGGCTGATAAATCCCCAGGGCCTGGTGGTCTGCATCCCATGGTACTTACGTAAGTGGTTCTGGAAACCGTGGACGAACTGGTGATCATTTTCAAATGTTCTATAGATTTAGGATCAGTTCCTGTGGATTGGAGTGTAGCTAATGTTATCCCACTTTTGACGAAAGGAGAGAGAAAACAGGGAATTATAGACCAGTTAGCCTGACATCGATGGTGGGGAATAAGCTGGATTCAATTATAAATTATGAAATAGAGGCACATTTGGGGAGCAGTAACAGGATCGGTCTGAATCAGCATGGATTTACGAAGGGGAAATCATGCTTGACTAACTTCAGGACATTTTTGAGGATGGAACTAGGAAAATGGACAAGGGAGAGACAGTGGATGTAGTGTACCTGGACTTTCAGAAAGCTTTTGATAAGGTCCCACATTGGAGACTAGTGGGACAAAATAGAGCACATGGTATTGGGGGTAGGGTACTGACATGGATAGAAAATTGGTTGGCAAACAGGAAACAAAAAGTGGTGATTAACATGTCCCTTTCAGAATGGCAGGCAGTGACTAGTGGGGTACCGCAAGGCTCGGTGCTGGGACCACAGCTATTTACAATATACATTAATGATTTAGTAGATGAAGGGATTAAAAGTAACATTAGCAAATTATCAGATGGCACAAAGCTGGGTGGCAGTGTTAACTGAGGGGAGGATGCTATGAGGATGTAGGTTGGGTGAGTGGGCGGATGCATGGCAGATGCAGTTTAATGTGGATAAATGTGGGGTTGTCCACTTTGGTGGCAAGAACCCCACGAAGGCAGATTATTATCTGAATGATCTCAAGTTAGGAAAAGGGGAAGTACACCGAGATCTGGGTGTCCTTATTCAGCGGTCACTGAAAGTAAGCAGGCAGTGAAGAAAGTTAATGGCCTTCATAACAAGATAAGTTGAGTATAGGAGCAAAGAGGTCCTTCTACAGTTGTACAGGGCCCTATTGAGACCACACCTGGAGTATTGTGTGCAGTTTTGGTCTCCAAATTTGAGGAAGGACATTCTTGTTATTGGGGGAGAGGAGTGTAGGTTCACGAGGTTAATTCCCGGGATGGCGGGACTGTGATATGTTGAAAGAATGGAAGGACTGGGTTTGTATACACTGGAATTTAGGATGAGAGGGCATCTTATTGAAACCTATAAGATTATTAAGGGATTGTACACGCTAGAGGCAGGAAACATGTTCCCGATGTTGGGGGAGTCCAGAATCAGGGGCCACAGTAAAAAAATTAGGGGTAGGCCATTTAAAACGAAGATGAGGAAAAACTTTTTTCAGCCAGAGACTTGTGAATCTGTGTCATTCTCTACCTCAGAAGGCAGTGGAGGCCAATTCTCTGGATACTTTCAAGAGAGAGTTAGATAGAACTCTTAATGATAGCGAAGTCAAGGGATATGGGGAGAAGGCAGGAAAAGCGTACTGATTGTGGATGATCAGCCATGATCACAGTGAATGTGCTGGCTCGAAGGGCCGAATGGCCTACTCCTGCAACTATTGGCTATTGTGGGAGGGCAACGCTGGATCTAGTATTGGGAAAATTGGGAAGGGCAAGTTAATGAAGTGTGTGTGAAGTAGCCTTTTGGGACCAGTGACCACAGTTTGATTAGGTTTAAGATAGTTATGGATAGGGACGGAGAGGGTCCAAGTATTAAAATGCTCAACTGGGGTAAGGCCAACTTTGAGGGTATGAGAGGTCTCGCTCAAGTTGACTGGAGCAGGTTATTAGAGGGGAAAGGAACATCAGCAAAGTGGGATGTTTCTAAAAGTCTACTGAAGAGAGCTCAGGATGTTTACCTCCCCGTTAGATTGAAGGGCAGAGCAGGCAAACGTAAGGAAGCTTGGCTGACGAGGGAAATTGAGATGTTAGTCAAAAACAAGAAGGATGCATGGGACAGGTATAGGCAGCTGGGATCAAGTGCATCCCTGGAGGAGTTTTGGGAACTAAGGAATAAACTTAAAAAATAAGAAATGCAAAAAAGGGGCAGTAGAGGCTCTGGTGGTTAGCATTAAGGACAATCCCAAAAGATTTTATAAATACATAAGGGGGAAAAGGTTAACTAGAGGGAGAGTGAGACCTCGGGAATAAAAGCAGTCCCCTCTCTCTGGAACCACAGGAAATGGGCAAGGTCCTAAAAGAGTATTTCTTCTCTGTATTTACCGAGGAGAAAGACAGTAGGATGGAGGAAATTGGAGCAGTCACTGGAAATGTCTAGAGCAGTCAGGGTTACTGTCGAAGAAGTACCGAAGATACTGTCGTGTTTGAAGGTAGACAAATCTCCAGGGCCTGATCTGATATATCCATGGACATTGAGGGAAACTAGAGAGGAAATTGCGGGAGCCCTGGTTGAAATTTATGAGTCATTCTTAAATACAGGACAGGTGCCGGAGTGTGGAAAAATGTTGTGCCTCTTTTCAAGAAAAGGCTGCAGGGAAAAGGCTGGGAACTATAGGCTGGTGAGTTGAACATCTGTAGTTGGTAAGTTACTGGAGAGTATTCTGAGGGATAGGATATACAGGCATTTGGATGGGCAGAGGCTGATTAGGGATAGTAGGCATGGTTTGTACCTGGGAGGTTGTGTCTCTCAAATCTGATTGAAATGACCAAAAAGTTTGATGAGTGCAGAGCAGTAGATGTTGTACTGTAGTGTAGTGTACGTGGACTTCAGTAAGATGTTCGACAAGGTTCCACATGGTATGCTGCTCTGGAAGGTTAGATCGCATGCAATCCAAAGAGAAATAGCTGAATGGATAGCAAATTTTCTCATTGGAAGGAAGCAGAGGGTGGAAGGTTGCTTCTCAGACTGGTTGCCTGTGGCGAGTGATGTGTCTCAGAATACAGTGCTGGGCCCATTATTGTTTGTCATCTACGTCAAGGATTTGGATGAGAACATACAGGGCAAGATTAGCATGTTTGCTGATGATACAAAAGTTAGTGGTTTTGCAGATAGTGAAGATGGTTGTGAACGATTGCAACAGGATCTGGATCGATTGGCCAGGAATGGTGGATGGAATTTAATACAGCGAATTGTGAGGTTGCATTTTGGGAAGTCGAACAAGGGCAGGACCTACACAGTAAATGGTAGGCCTCTGGGTGGTGGTGTAGAGCAGAGGGTTCTAGGAGTACAGGTGCATGATTCCTCGAAGGTCGAGTGGCAGGTAGATAAGGTGGTCAAAAAGGCTTTTTGCACTTTGGCCTTCATCAGTCAGAGTATTAAGTATAGAAGGTACACAAAAACGCTGGAGAAACTCAGCAGGTGCCGCAGCATCTATGGAGCGAAGGAAATAGGCAACGTTTAGGGCTGAAACCCTTCTTCAGACTATTAAGAATAGAAGTTGGGAGGTGATATTGCAGTTGTATAAGATGTTGGTGAGACTGCAATAAGAATATTGTGTTCAGTTCTGGGCACCATATTATTGGAAAGATATTGTCAAGCTTGAAAGGGTTCAGAAAAGATTTACGAGGATATTGCCTGGAATAGAGCGTGTGAGCTTTCGGGAGAGATGGACTGGGCTGGGCCTCTATTCCATGGATCGCAGGAGGATGAGAGGAAATCTTATACCGCTATACAAAATCATGAGAGGAATAGATTGGGTAGATGCACAGAGTCTTTTGCCCAGAGTAGGGGAATCGAGGACCAGAGGACATTGGTTCAAGGGGAAGGGGAAGATATTTAATAGGAACCCAAGAGGTAATTTTTTTCACACAGAGGGTGGTGGGTGTATGGAGCAAGCTGCCAGAGGAGGTAGTTGAGGCTGGGACTATCCCATCATTTAAGAAATAGTTAGACAGGTACATGGATATGACAGCTTTGGAGGGATATGGACCATGTGCAGGCAAGTGGAACTAGTGTAGCTCGGACATTTTTGGCCGGTGTCGGCAAGTTGGGCCATAGGGCCAGTATCCACAATGTATCATAGAAACATAAAAAATAGGTGCAGGAGTAGGCCATTCAGCCCTTCGAGCCTGCACCGCCATTCAATGTGAACATGGCTGATCATCCAACTCAGTATCCTGTACCTGCTTTCTCTCCATACCCCCTGATCCCTTTAGCCACAAGGGCCACATCTAACTCCCTCTTAAATATAGCCAATGAACTAGCCTCAACTACATTCTGTGGCAGATAATTCCAGAGATTCACCACTCTCAGTGTAAAAAATGTTTTTCTCATCTCAGTCCTAAAAGATTTCCCCTTTATCCTTAAACTGTGACCCCTTGTTCAGGACTTCCCCAACATCGGTAACAATCTTCCTGCATCTAACCTGTCCAACCCCGTAAGAATTTTGTACGTTTCTATAAGATCCCCCCTCAATCTTCTAAATTCTAGCGAGTACAAGCCGATTCTATCCAGTCTTTCTTCATATGGAAGTCCTGACATCCCAGGAATCAGTCTGGTGAACCTTCTCTGTACTCCCTCTATGGCAAGAATGTCCTTCCTCAAATTAGGAGACCAAAACTGTATGCAATACTCCAGGTGTGGTCTCACCAAGACCCTGTACAACTGCAGTAGAACCTCCCTGCTCCTATATTCAAATCCTTTTGCTATGAACCAGTGGATGTGTTGTATCTGGACTTTCAGAAGGCTTTCGACAAGGTACCACAGAAGAGATTAGTATACAAACATAAAGTACACGGTATTGAGGGTTCAGTATTGATGTGGATAGAGAACTGGCTGGCAAACAGGAAGCAAAGAGTAGGAGTAAACGGGTCCTTTTCACAATGGCAGGCAGTGCCTAGTGGGGTAACGCAATGCTCAGTGCTGGGACCCCAGCTATTTACAATTTATATTAATGAACTTGATGAGGGAATTGAAGGCAACATCTCCAAGTTTGCGGATGATACTAAGCTGGGGGGCAGTGTTAGCTGTGAGGAGTATGCTAGGAGGCTGCAAGGTGACTTGGATAGGCTGGGTGAGTGGGCAAATGTTTGGCAGATGCAGTATAATGTGGATAAATGTGAGGTTATCCACTTTGGTGGCAAAAACAGGAAAGCAGACTATTATCTAAATGGTGGCTGATTAGGAAATGGGGAGATGCAGCGAGACCTGGGTGTCATGGTACAACAGTCATTGAAAGTAGGCATGCAGGTGCAGCAGGCAGTGAAGAAAACGAATAGTATGTTAGCTTTCATAGCAAAAGGATTTGAGTATAGGAGCAGGGAGGTTCTACTGCAGTTGTACAGGGTCTTGGTGAGACCACACCTGGAGTATTGCATACAGTTTTGGTCTACAAATCTGAGGAAGGACATTATAGCCATAGAGGGAGTGCAGAGAAGGTTCACCAGACTGATTCCTGGGATGTCGGGACTTTCATATGAAGAAAGACTGGATAGACTTGGCTTATACTCGCTAGAATTTAGGAGATTGAGAGGGGATCTTATAGAAACGTACAAAATTCTTATGGGGTTGGACAGGCTAGATGCAGGAAGATTGTTCCCGATGTTGGGGAAGTCCAGGACAAGGGGTCACAGCTTAAGGATAAGGGGGAAATCGTTTAAGACCGAGATGAGGAAAAACTTTTTCACACTGAGAGTGGTGAATCTCTGGAACTCTCTGCCACAGAGGGTAGTTGATGCCAGTTCATTGGCTATATTTAAGAGGGAGTTAGATGTGGCCCTTGTGGCTAAGGGGATCAGGGGGTATGGAGAGAAGGCAGGTACAGGATACTGAGTTGGATGATCAGCCATGATCATATTGAATGGCGGTGCAGGCTCGAAGGGCCGAATGGCCTACTCCTGCACCTATTTTCTATGTATCTATGTATCTATATGAATGCTAACATACCATTCGCTTTCTTCACTGCCTGCTGCACCTGCATGCCCACTTTCAATGACTGGTGTACCATGACACCCAGGTCTCGTTGCATCTCCCCTTTTCCTAATCGGCCACCATTCGGGTAATAGTCTACTTTCCTGTTTTTGCCACCAAAGTGGATAACCTCACATTTATCCACAATATACTGCATCTGCCCTGCATTTGCCCACTCACCCAGCCTATGCAAGTCATCTTGCAGCCTCCTAGCACACTCGTCACAGCTAACCTGCCCCCCAGCTTCGTGTCATCTGCAAACTTGGAGATGTTGTATTCAATTCCCTCGTCCAGATCATTAATATACACTGTAAATAGCTGAGGTCCCAGCACTGAGCCTTGCGGTACCCCACTAGTCACTGCCTGCCATTCTGAAAAGGACCCGTTAACTCCTACTCTTTGCTTCCAGTCTGCCAGCCAGTTCTCTATCCACATCAATAGTGAACACCCAATACCGTGTGCTTTAAGTTTGTATATTTATCTCTTATGGGGGACCTTGTCGAAAGCCTTCTGAAAGTCCAGATATACCACATCCACTGGTTCTCCCTTATCCACTCTACTAGTTACATCCTTGAAAAATTCTATAAGATTCGTCAGACATGATTTACCTTTCATAAATCCATGCTGACTTTGTCCAATGATTTCACCATTATCCAAATGTGTTGCTATCCCATCTTTAATAACTGACTCTAGCTGTTTTCCCACTACCGATGTTAGACTAACTGGTCTGTAATTCTCCGTTTTCTCTCTTCCTCCCTTTTTAAAAAGTGGGGTTACATTAGCTACCCTCCAATCATCAGAAACTACTCCAGAATCTAAAGAGTTTTGAAAATTTATCACTAATGCATCCACTATTTCTGGGGCTACTTCCTTAAGTACTCTGGGATGCAGCCTATCTGGCCCTGGGGATTTATCGGCCTATAATCCATTCAATTTACCTAACACCACTTCCCAGCTAACCTGGATTCCCCTCAGTTCCTCCATCTTATTTGACCCCCGGTCCTCTGCTATTGCAGGCATATTAATTAAGTCTTCCTTAGTGAAGACAGAACCAAAGTAGTTATTCAATTGGTCTGCCATGTCCTTGTTGCCCATGATCAGGTCACCTGTTTATAACTGCAAGGGACCTACATTTGTTTTAACTAATCTTTTTCTATTGACATATCTATAAAAACGTTTGCAGTCAGTTTTTATGTTCCCTGCCAGTTTTCTTTCATAATCTATTTTCCCTTTCATAATTAAACCCTTTGTCCTCCTCTGCTGGACTGAATTTCTCCCAGTCCTCTGGTAGGCTGCTTTTTCTGGCTAATTTGTATGCTTCCTCTTTTGTTTTGATACTATCCCTGATTTCCCTTGTTATCCATGGATGCACTACCTTCCCTGATTTATTCTTTTGCCAAACTGGGATGAACAATTTATCACTCTATGACTATAATATTCCCGGCCACCCTTCCCGCAAACCAATATATAGCTCTCAGAAAATAAAAAAAATGAAATGCAAAATCTGAAAATCTGAACTATAAATAGAAAACGATGAAAAAGTTCAGTGTGTCAGGCAGCAGATTATGGAATCATTGTTAGTCAGTGTGGAAGTAGGCCTTTCATCCCAACATTCATGCTGACCAAGGGACTTCCTGAGCGAGTCGCATTTGTGTACTCTTGGCCATTTCCTAACGATCTAGCTGTCCAAACATGCTTCTGTTTTTCACAAATAAGACAATCCTACATTCGGGGCGACAGAAGGCTGCAGCCCAGAAAGGAGAACTTTGGCCCTCCATGTCCATGCCCACCTCTTTTCCTCATCTACATTAATCCCATCTGCCTTCATTAGGACTGTGGCCTATAGGCCCTTCCTATTTAACTGTCTAATTGCCTCAAACACGATGAAGGTACCCGATTCCACCATCTCCTCTGGCAACATGATTCAAGTGTCAACCATCAAAACAAAAGTCTGCTCTCTTGTTTTTAATACACATGGCATGGGGAATAACATTTGATGATCTCACCTATCAGTAGATATTACAGCCCTATATACTTTCATCTGGTTAATAATCAATCTCCTTCATTGCAGGGAAAACAAAACAAGAATCTGTAAAGTTTTCCCACAACTGAATGTCTCCAGTCCAGGCAAGATGCTGGTGAACCACCTCTGCACTCACTCCAACACAACCACATTCTTCCCATATTGTGGTGACTAGAACGGTACACAATACTGCAGATGTGGATGAACCAGTGTTATGTAAAGTTGCAATAAAACGTACCATTATTTATATTCCTGGCCTAACCTCGGAAGGCAAGCATGCCATAGACCTTCTTCAAGTTTGGGCCCAGACCCTCATTGCTGTGACACACCACTAATGTCAGTGGCCAACCAGAGAAGGATCAATTTGCTGTATGTTCATTCTCTATCAGACAATCTTCGGTTCACACCAGCTTGTCATCTCCCAAACTCTGAACTTTAATTTTCCACAAAACCTAAATCTAACCAAATGCCTAATGTATATCAAAAATGCTGGAGAAACTCAGCGGGTGAGGCAGCATCTATGGAGCGAAGGAAATAGGCAACGTTTCGGGCCTAAACCCTTCTTCAGACTGAAGACGTTGCCTATTTCCTTCGCTCCGCGGGGGCAGCAGAGAGAATGGGGTATTTTGTAAAAACATTAATATCTCTCTAATTTTTCATCGACGGGAAAAATCCTCTGCTCCCAGGAGGGGGGGGGGGGGGGGGGGGGGGCTAGGGTATCTTTCCAGTCAACTTTGGCTGGATGTGGCAACTTTTGTACTCTATATCCTTCCCAGTGAAGTAAAGCATGCAAAATACCGCCTACACCGCACTGTCCACCTGACTCACCATTTTCAGGGAGCTGTACACCCAAATTCTGTGTTCTGCCACACGCTTCAGGGTCCTACCATTTATGTGCAAGTCCTGTCCATTGTTTCATAAAACAAAATACAACATCTCTTAGTTGCCATCTGCCCTTCCTAGTCTGCCCTTCCTAGCGGAGGAGAGTGTTGGTGGAAGTCATTTAAACACAGAGAATCACCGTTCATACCGCTTCACAAGCTAAACATCAGGTGCTGTTCCTCCAATTTCCAGGTGGAAAGGTAAATTGTTGCCAGCCCTGATTTGTCCTGGTCTTTTCTCACCTCCAACTTTCCACACCCTCCCCACTCCCTCCTCAATTTCCCCATTCCCACTCCCCAATTTCAGGCTGGAGAAGGGTCCCGAACAAAAACGTCACCTATCCCTTTTCTCCTGAGATGCTGGTTACTCCAGCACTTTGTGTCTATCTTTATTATGAACCAGCATCTGCAGGTCCTTATTTCAACCAGTTCAACACAGGGATTAGCGGGGTTGCTAAATGTAAATTCTGTTGTTGATTCAATGTTGGAAATGACTTTACTTCGACTTACTTCCTCCCACCGTTGAGTGCATTGTGCCGCAAGCTTTCGCCATGTGCAACGTGTTCCACCCTCGATAGGTTTGGGTCCCGGGCTTCCAAATCCTTCTGGAATGTTAGCCTTTATGTGAGTTTTGGTCGGCCTCTTTTCCTTCTTCCATCAGGTTGCCAGGTCATTGCTATCTTAGATGCACGATCTGGTGACATTCTGAGTACATGTCCTGCAAATTTCATTCTGCGTAACTCTATGTCCTGGCTGAGAGGCTTTGTTGGAGTTTCCCGGTAGATCTCCTCATTTGTGATGTGATCTCTGCAGCTAGTCTTCAGGATTTTTCTCAAGCAGCAGTGTTGGAATTCATCCAATTTCTTTTTCATCTTCACATTGACTTTCCATGTCTCACTGGCAGAGAGGGTTGTAGGGAGGAATACGGATTGGAAGAGCTTGAGTTTTAGCATCCTCGATATCCCGCAACTAGACCATATTTGCTGCATTTTTCTGAAGACTGATGCAGCTTTACCAATTCGGGAATTGATATTGACCTCTACATCTCCATCTACTGTGAACATGCTGCCAAGATAAGGTAAATCTTGTAGGTACACAAAAATGCTGGAGAAACTCAGCGGGTGCAGCAGCATCTATGGAGCGAAGGAAATAGGTAACGTTTCGGGCCGAAACCCTTCTTCAGACTGATAGGGGGTGGGGAGAAGAAAGGAAAAAAGGAAAAAGGCGGAGGAGGAGCCCGAGGGCTGGGGGAGGGGAGGAGACAACCAGATGGCTGATGAAGGGGAGGGGACAGCAAGGGCTAGCAGAATTGGGAGAATTCAATGTTCAAACCCCCAGGATGTAGACTGCCCAAGCGGAATATGAGGTGCATTTCCTCCAATTTACGGTGTTGCTCGCTGTGGGCATGGAGGAGACCCAGGATAGAGAGGTCAGGTACGGAATGGGAGGGGAAGTTGAAGTGCTGAGCCACCGGGAGTTCAGGTTGGTTATTGCGGACCGACCGGAGGTGTTCGGCGAAACGATCGGCAAGCCTCCGCTTGGTGTCACCGATGTGGATCAGCTGGCATCTAGAGCAGCGAATGCAATAGATGAGGTTGGAGCAGATGCAGGTGAACCTCTGTCGCACCTGGAACGACTGCTTGGGTCCTTGAATGGAGTGGAGGGGAGAGGTGAAGGGACAAGTGTTGCATCTCTTGCGGTTGCAAGGGAAAGTACCAGGGGAAGGGATGGTATGGGAGGGAAGGGAAGAATTGACAAGGGAGTTACGAAGGGAGCAGTCTTTGCGGAAGTCAGACATGGGGGGAGATGGGAAGATGTGGCGAGTGGTGGGGTCACGTTGGAGGTGGCGAAACTGACGGAGGATCACTTGTATGTGACGGCTGGTGGGGTGAAAGGTGAGGACTAGGGGGATTCTGCCCTTGTTGTGAGTGGGGGGATGGGGAGAGAGAGCAGTGTTGCGGGGTATGGCAGAGACCCTGGTGCGAGCCTCATCTATGGTGGAGGAGGGGAACCCCCGTTCCCTGAAGAATGAGGACATTTCAGATGCCCTGGTGTGGTATGCCTCATCCTGGGAGCAGATGCGGCGTAGACGGAGGAATTGGGAGTGGGGGATGGAATCCTTACAGGAAGCAGGGTGGGAAGAAGTGTAGTCCAGATAGCCATGGGAGTCGGTAGGTTTGTAGTGGATGTCGGTAAGGAGTCTATCACCTGCGATGGAGATAGTGAGGTCAAGGAATGGTAGGGAAGTGTCGGAAATGGTCCAGGTGTATTTGAGTGCCGGATGGAAGTTGGTGGTGAAGCGGATGAAGTCAGTCAGTTGTGTGTGGGTGCAGGATGTGGCACCAAAACAATCATCGATGTAGCGGAGGCAGAGGTCGGGGATGGGGCCCTGGTACGCATTGAACAAGGATTGTTCTACGTACCCGACAAAGAGGCAGGCGTAGCTGGGGCCCACGCGTGTGCCCATAGCTACGCCTTGTATTTGGAGGAAATGGGAGGAGTCAAATGAAAAGTTATTAAGTGTAAGGACCAGCTCCGCTAGGCGGAGGAGGGTGTCAGTGGCCGGGTATAGATTGCTTCTACGGTCAAGGAAAAAACGGAGGGCTTCGAGACCATCCTGGTGGGGGATGGAGGTGTACAATGACTGGACATCCATGGTGAAGATGAGGGGGTGAGGGCCTAGAGAGTGGAATGCGCGGAGATGACGGAGAGTGTCTGAGGTGTCTTGAACATAGGTAGGGAGGGATTTAACCAAGGGTCTGAGGTGTCTTGAACATAGGTAGGGAGGGATTTAACCAAGGGCTTGAACATAGGTAGGGAGGGATTTAACCAAGGGCTTGAACATAGGTAGGGAGGGATTTAACCAAGGGCTTGAACATAGGTAGGGTAAATCTTGTGGCGTTTTCCACAGGTTCCCCATTGATTATCAGTTGGTCTATTGGCTGCTGGTATCCAGTCTGCATGGTATTTGTCTTTTGGCAGCTGATCTTTAATCCAACCTTTGATGCATTTTCCTCCAAAGCTGTTATTTTTTAAAATTTCAAAACAGACTTTATTCAAGTAATAAATGGATACAATACGTGAACCCTGCGAAAAATTCATCCGACATTTTCGGAGGCTATACAAATTGTTCAATGCAGTTAATACATTTTTTTTATCCCAATTCCAAGAATAAGGGGGGGCTCTTTTAAAACTGAGATGAGGAAGAACTTCTTCACCCAGAGGGTGGTTAATTTATGGAATTCACTGCCCCAGGGAGCAGTGGAAGCAGAAACATTAAATATATTTAAGTCTAAAATAGATGGTTTTTTAGCTGCCAAGGGGATAAGGGGCTACGGGGAGAGGGCAGGGATATGGACCTAGGTAGGGTTAGTATAGTAAGACCTGAGTGATCTCCTGGACAAGTGTCGATCGCCTGGATTGGGGTCGGAGAGGAATTTCCCGGTTTTTTTTTCCCGAATTGGACCTGGGTTTTTATCCGGTTTTTTGCCTCCCCCAGGAGATCACGCGGTTCTTGGGGTGGAGAGGGGTGATAGCGGTATAAAGGGGAGGGTAGTGTCTTGTGTTCTGTGTCTTGTGTCTACTGTTTGTGGGTAGGGGTGTTTGTTTGGTGTTCAGCCATGAGCGAATGGCGGTGCGGGCTCGATGGACCTGGTGGTCTGCTCTCGCACCTATTTCTATGATTCTATGATTCCACAGATCCGTCCCCCACCCGTGCCACTCATGTGGCCCCCTGGCGTGGGACACCTTTAAGTATGAGTCTCGACTCTGCTTGTCTTCAGCAATGTCTTCGGCAAAATCTAGGTATGTAGGGCGTCTTCCTGTTGCAAAATACCGAGGGCGGAGCTGGAAGATAAGAGACGTCCCTCTTTCTGTCTGTCACTCTGATTCTGCCTTTTTCCCCTCCATCCTCTTTCTCTGCATTTCCCCGGCAGGTCGGGGCGCTGCGTATAAAAGAAGACAGCAATAGTTAGCTTGTCACTGAGCAGCGACTCGAGTAAAGAAGCATCATGTCTGGCAGAGGGAAAGGAGGCAAAGGATTAGGCAAAGGCGGAGCAAAGCGGCACCGCAAAGTGCTTCGCGATAACATCCAGGGCATCACCAAGCCAGCTATCCGCCGCCTGGCTCGGCGTGGTGGGGTCAAGCGGATCTCGGGTCTGATCTACGAGGAGACCCGCGGGGTGCTGAAGGTTTTCCTGGAGAATGTGATCAGGGACGCGGTCACCTACACCGAGCACGCCAAGCGCAAGACGGTCACTGCCATGGATGTGGTGTACGCTCTGAAACGACAGGGCCGCACTCTCTACGGGTTCGGCGGCTAAATAACTACCCCCTTTATTCGAACACAAAACAAAGGCTCTTCTAAGAGCCGCACACGGCCTCACAGAGGGAGCAGTGATCATGAGATCTGATCCCTGTCCGCAGCGTGTTCGTTTTTTCAATTTTTATAGCGTGTTTTAATGTTTTTTTGTGTGGGGGGTTAAGGGGGGAACCGTTTGGGTCGCCTCCTCCACGGAGAGGCGACTTTTTCCAGGTCGCCTCCCCCGTGGCCTAACATCAAGGATCGGGCGGCCTTTCCCGGAGACGAGCCCGGGGCTTCAGCGGCGGGCGCAGCGCGGACTCTCGGCGTGGAGCGGGCGAGCCTGAAGCCGCGGTCTGCAGAGCTCCAGCTGGCACGGCGTCCGCAGCCTGAGATCCCTCGTGGGGACCCGGGAGGAGAAGAAGCTCTGACCGTCGGCCCGCGGCCTACTTCTACCGCGGGCCTGGCGTGGACATATCATCACCCCTGGAGGGGAGCTTCGACCGCAGGCCCTGCGATCGGCGGTGCTTCTGGCGCGGCGGGGACTTTAAATCTTCGACCGCCGGCCTGCGGCATACACCAACCTGAAGCCGCGGTCTCCGGTGGGGAAGAGTCGATTCTGTACTTACTTGGACTTTTACCTGTCTGTACATATGGACGCCCGCAGCAACGGCTGCGGAGGGTTAAGGTCCCCACCACGGGGGGGAAATGGAGGAGGACTGGCCAAATGTTGTGCCTTCCACCACAGCGATGAATGCTGTGGTGGATGTTTGTGTTAAATTTTTATTGTGTATTGTGTGTTCTTTATCATTGTACCGCTGCTGGCAAATTCATTTCACTTGCACTTTATGTGCAATGTGACGAATAAAACCGTATTGTATTGGAGATGGTGTAACTCGGTGTCTGTGGAAGGACTGATCAGCGATTGAGGTGCGCGCGTGGAAAGTGCGTAATAAAGGCGTTTGTTCTTGAAACCCGGAACGCGTGAGAAAAGGGGGCGCAGAGCTGGTCGTGTACACACCATTATGAGCCGCGTTGGCATTTACATCGAAACCAGTTACACTTGAATCACAGTAGTTCAGATAAAATTCCGCAGAAAGAACAGAACATTGATGTAAAAGGACATTAGGAAGGCACAGCTCTTTTTCTGCCGGATTAGTGGCTCTTAAAAGAGCCGTTTGTTCTTGGTGCAGAGGTGGTGTTTAGGCGCGCTCCCCGCGGATGCGACGGGCCAGCTGGATGTCTTTGGGCATGATGGTGACTCGCTTGGCGTGGATTGCGCACAGGTTGGTGTCCTCAAAGAGCCCCACCAGGTAAGCCTCGCTGGCCTCCTGCAGGGCCATGACGGCCGAGCTCTGGAAGCGCAGGTCTGTCTTGAAGTCCTGAGCGATCTCCCGCACCAGGCGCTGGAAGGGCAGTTTGCGGATGAGCAGCTCGGTGGATTTCTGGTAGCGCCGGATCTCCCTCAGAGCCACGGTGCCGGGCCTGTAGCGATGAGGCTTCTTCACTCCGCCCGTGGCTGGAGCGCTCTTCCGCGCCGCTTTGGTCGCCAGCTGTTTGCGAGGAGCTTTCCCTCCGGTCGATTTGCGCGCTGTCTGCTTGGTCCGGGCCATTCTCCTTCAACAGTGGGAGCACAGTGTGAAATACAGGGACTGAATGTCGGAGCCAGCTCAGGGACCGGCTTTTAAAGCGTTGGTGAAGGGCCGGCCCACAGCCTCTGATTGGCTGGAGCAGAGATGTCACTCACAGTGTCCCAACAGGGATGGGGGGGTGGGGGGAGGGGGGGGAAGCTCAGCCAACCAGAGAGCACGGACTGCAGTATCATTGGTTGCGGGTTGAATTTCCAATTCCCGCCATTTTCATAGCAGCCGGGAACCGAGGGCAGTATTTTATTTATAATTCGAAATGAATTCCGTTTTTGACAATTTAATATCAAATCCACATTAATTACTCGCTTGAATCATTCACTGAATATGCGGCGCGGATTTACAGACCGGATCCCGGTGCAGACGGAATTCAGCTCTGCTCGTGACTGGAAATAAGCGTCTGTTACCCAGAGATCGGTTTTGAATCGACCCTCCTGTTGCTGCATTAATCATGAGGTATATCGGTAAAGGGGCAACTGACATCGCCTTAAGTTTGATCTTTTACTGTCGGCTGCCGATATTCTTTGGGTCGAACAATAACTAAAGTTTCATAAAGCACATTACAATCTGAATCTACTCACGCCCGGGTCACTGCTCTCACTTTGACATCGCAGTGTCCGTGATGTTCTGGTTCAGCCAGGTCTCCGTAAGATCGTAGACACAGCAGTTCCTCACGCTACATTGAGAAGCTCTCCACACTCTGATGTAATCCATCTTGTTGTCGAGGGAGCGGACATTTGCCAAGATGAGTGCAGGCACTGCTGGTTTGTGTGGATTAGCAATTAGCCTAGCGTAGACTCCTCCGCGCTTCCCTCTTCCTCATCCTGGGAAGGTTTAGGTTAGCATAGGTTTACAAGGTTAAATCCCGGGATGGCGGACTGTCAGTTACTGAGAGAATTGAGCGGCTTGGCTTGTATACGCTGGTGTTTAGAAGGATGAGAGGGCACATTATTGAAACATATTAGATTATTAAGGGTTTGGACACATTAGAGTCAGGAAACCGATGTTCCCGATGTTGGGGGAGTCCAGAACCAGGGGCCACTGTTTAATAATAAAGGATAACCCATTTAGAACGGAGATGACGAAACACTTTTTCAGACATACACTCACAAACACACACACACAGACACACAAACACAGACACACACACACATAAACACTCACACACACACTCACAAACACACACACAGACACTTACGCACTGACACACACACTCACACAGACACTCACACACACAGATACACACACACCGACACACACACATAGACAGAAACACAGACAGACACAGACACTCACACACACATACACTCACACACACACATGCACTCACACACATACACTCACACTCACACACATTCACAAACACAGGCACACACTCACAAACACACACAGACACTCACACACACTCAAACACACACACACACACTCATACACACACACAGACACTCACACAGACACACACACACACACAGACACTCACACACGCAAAGACACTCACACACACACTCACACACACTCACACTCACACTATGACACACACACACAGACACTCACACACACACGCACACTCTCACACATACAGACAATCACACACAAACACACACACTCACACACACACAGGCACTCACACAGATACTCTCACACACACAATCACACACACAATCACACACACATTCACAGACACACACAGACACAGACACACACTCAGACACTCACACACACAAACACACGCTCACACACACATGCTCACACACAGACACTCTCACACACACAGATGCACACACTCACATACACACACACACACATTCACACACACAGACACTCACACAAACAGACACTCATACACACACGCACAGACACTCACACACAAACACATGCACACACAGACTTACACACACATACACACACAGACACTCACACATACACACTGACACTCACACACACTCACATACACATACACACAAACATACACACACTCACACACACAGACACCCACACCCACACACTCACAAACACACATACACACACACACACACAGGCACACACACAGACACTCACACACACACTCACACATACACTCACACACAAACACATACACACACTCACACACACACAGACACTCACAAACACACACTCACAAACACATAAACTCACACACACATACACACTCACAAACACACACACACACACTCACAGAGACACCCATACACACTCACAAACACATACACACACTCACGGAGACACTCACACACACACACTCAAACACACACAGACCCTCACACATACATACACACACAGACACACACACACACACACTCATACATATATGCACACACAGACACTCACACACTCACAAACACATACACACACTCACACACACACTCACCCACACATACACACAGCCACTCACACACACACATACACACACACACACACACTCACTCACTCACTACTCTCACACATGCATACAAACACACACACACTCCCACACACAGAGACACACACACATACACTCACACACAGACACACACACAGATACACAAAGACACACACATACACCCACACTCACAAACACATACACACACACACACACACACACAATAGACAATAGGTGCAGGAGTAGGCCATTCAGCCCTTCGAGCCAGCACCGCCATTCAATGTAATCATGGCTGATCATCCCCAATCAGTACCCCGTTCCTGCCTTCTCCCCATATCCCCTGACTCCGCTACTTTTAAGAGCCCTATCTAGCTCTCTCTTGAAAGCATCCAGAGAATCTGCCTCCACCACCCTCTGAGGCAGAGAATTCGACAGACTCACCACTCTCTGTGAGAAAACGTGTTTCTTCGTCTCCGTTCTAAATAGCTTACTCCTTATTCTTATACTCTGGCCCCAAGTTCTGGACTCCCCCAACATCGGGAACATGTTTCCTGCCTCTAGCGTGTCCAAACCCTTAACAATCTTATATGTTTCAATAAGATAGCCTCTCATCCTTCTAAACTCCAGGGTGTACAAGCCCAGCTGCTCCATTCTCTCAGCATATGACAGTCCCGCCATCCCAGGAATTAACCTTATAAACTTACTCTGCACTCCCTCAGTAGCAAGAATGTCCTTCCTCAAATTAGGGGACCAAAACTGAACACATTACTCCAGGAGTGGTCTCACTAGGGCTCTGTACAACTGCAGAAGGACTTCTTTGCTCCTACATTCGATCCCTCTTGTTATAAAGGCCAACGTGCCATTCGCTTTCTTCACTGCCTGCTGTACCTGCATGCTTACTTTCATAGACTGATTTACAAGGACCCCCAGATCCCGTTGTACTTCCCCTTTTCCCAACTTGACGCCATTTAAATAGTAATCTGCCTTCCTGTTTTTGCTTCCAAAGTGGAAAACCTCACATTTATCCACATTAAACTTCATCTGCCATGCATCTGCCCACTCCCCCAACCTGTCCAAGTCACCCTGCATTCTCATAGCATCCTCCTCACAGTTCACACTGCCACCCAGCTTTGTGTCATCTGCAAATTTGCTAATGTTACTTTGAATCCCTTCCTCCAAATCATTGATGTATATTTTAAATAGCTGCGGTCCCAGCACCGAGCCTTGCGGTACCCCACTAGTCACTGCCTGCCATTCTGTAAGGGACCCGTTAATCCCTACTCTTTGTTTCCTGTCTGCCAACCACTTCTCTATCCATGTCAGCACTCTACACCCAATACCATGTGCCCTAATTTTGCCCACTAATCCTCTATGTGGGACCTTATCAAATGCTTTCTGAAAGTCCAGGTACACTATATCCACTGGCTCTCCCTTGTCCATTTTCCTAGTTACATCTTCAAAAAATGCACTCACACACACACACACAGATACACACACACACACACACATACACTCACACACATACACACACTCACACACACAAACTCACACACAAACTCATACACAAACACACACACACATGCATACACTCACACACATACACACGTACATACTCACACACACACACACACACACCATATATATGACAGTAAAGGTTCTTCAATACGCACACGGCTCAGTGTGGCCTCTCCACTGTGGGCCTTCCGTAGTTAGTGGCTCTTCCGCAATTAGCGCAACCTCTGCACTCACCTTAAATTATGCAATCAGCGCGACCTTTCCACTAAGAGAAAGTCACAAATTGAGCAGGACTTTTGAACCAAACACAGTTGTATCTAATAAATAATGCACCCCGGGAAGGGGTGTTACCTTCATCGCGGTGATTGACATGCGACAGATTCTCAAGGTTTTTTAAACACTCATAACTCTTTTATTTTTCATCGATGGAAAAAATCCTCGGGGCCTGATCAGCAGAGGTTGACTGTGAGTAAGGTACACAAAAATGCTGCAGAAACTCAGCGGGTGCAGCAGCATCTATGGAGTGATGGAAATAGGCAACGTTTTGGGCCGAAACCCTTCTTCAGACTGAAACTTGACTGTGAGTAAGATGGCCAAAAATCAGTCAAATATAGTAGCGTTTTTTTTTCTAAAATCAAACAACAGCGCAGACAGGAAATGGTCAAGATGAGACTTTTAATTATATATATTTGAGGTTTTTTTTTACACCGGTATTTGATATCTGAATCATATGACAGAGAAGGCGGTGGAATTGGATACAGTCACCATGTTTAAGAGACATTTGGACAGACAGATAAATAGGCAAGACACAGAAGATGAAGTCCAAATGCAAGCAAATGGGATTAATATAGATGGGTAAAAAGATCAGCATTGATGTGGTGGGCCAAAGGCTCTGTTTATTGGATGTATGAATCTGTGCATCTGGGCAAATATCACCAACTATTTGTTCTGGTACAACTACATTGATTCTACTATAAGGCACCACACCAACGCCTCTACTTCAAAGAATACTAAATAAATCCAGCAGCTCTCCAATGCCTGTCAATTTCTGCTGATGCACCACCATAGAAATCATTTATCCAGAAGCATCATAGATTGCTGGTCTGTCCAGGATCTCAATAAATTGCAGAGAGTTGTGGAAACAGCCCAGTCCGACACAAACCAGCCTGCTCCATCAACTTAATCTACAGTTCACCATGCCTCGGTAAAGCAACTAACATAATCCAAGGACCACTCAAAACCTGGTCATTCAATCTCCTCTCCTCTGCTGTCAGGCGAAAAAATATGACAGTTTGAAAGCACGTACGCCAGATTCAAGATTAGCTATTCGCCCGCTGTTATCAGACTCTTGAACAGACCTTTCATGTGTTTCCAATCCTCAAATCCACCTCGTTGTGGCCCCTTGCACTGTTTTCTTTTTGCACATGTATTTTGTGACTGTACGATTTGCCTGCATTATATACAAAATAAACGTTGTCACAGTATATTGCTACGTGACAATAATAAACCAACTCCAAATACTGAGATGACGAAGGTCTGAGGTTCACAGAGATCTTAGGGTCCTGCTGCCTGATTTGCAACAATTCGCAAGCAGACGCAGAAAGAATTAGTGAACACAACAGGTTACCTGATGATGGGGAGGTGGTGGTGGTGGGGGGGGGGGGGGGGGAGAGGTAGCAAAAGGCTGTAAGTATAACACGATTATACTGGTAGGTGATTACAACTTCTGTCATGTTGACTGGGACTGCCATAGATTCGAGGCTATGGAAGGCGTGGAATTTGTTCAATGCGTCCAGGAAAGATTTCGCAAACAATATGTGGAAGGGCCTGACACAGAGGCGACACGGCCTCCCATTGAGAAATCAGGCTGAACATGTGACTGAAGAGTCAGTGGAGAGCCAGTGACCATAATACTAACCGTTAAAAAAAGTAAATAAATTATATTTCAGACATACAGTGAGTTGTTGATACCACAACTGGAGTTTGTGTCAAGTGTTGGACTGTTTAAAAATACAGGGTCGCTCATATAAGAAAGATACGAGACGAATCCGAATACAGGGATCAGAGACTCTGATGAGCGGCGGCGTCACCAGTTACTCAACTGGAAAACTACACGTAACCCCTGAGAATCCACAGCATGGATGGTAATAGTAATACCACCCTGGGAACTGTGCAACGGGCCAACTGTATGAGCTGTGAATGTGTAGATGTGAATATAGTGTCTGAGAGTGTATTAAAGGGGCGGACGGTCAGACTGATGTCACTGTGTTTGTGGGTCCGAACACTTCGACGGATTTCCCAGCCCCTCTGGTGAAAAATGTAAATATATCAGTGGCACGGAATCGCCCCACTTCCCAGCTCAGTCCTGAAGCGGGAATTCACGGCAAAGTTTACGTTGGTTTCGATATTCTGTCGAAAAGCAGCGAGCATGTCAGCGATCTGGACAGATAACGCGCTCAGTGCATCAGTGAAACGGGGCTAAATGGAAAGCACTGCCTTTAATTCGTATCAGACTTACTCTACAATAAACATTCCGGTCTCAGAGATGTACCGAGGCCAGTTTAGGTCTCGGAGGTGTCCGATTTTAATTGGAATTACAGTGTTTTTGAAGACAGAGAAACACACCGAGGCGGAGGGGCCATGAGTTGACAGCAGGATGTCTCCGCCCCGTCCGCTCGCTGCCTTTAAGTTGCTCAGTGCCGCCGCCACTCGTTTCATTTCTCACTCAGTCCTGAGTGACAGAGAGTTTGTGCATAGTCGCCGATATGACGGAGACCGCAGCCGCTGAAGCGGTTCCTCAAGCCGTGCCCGCCGCTCAAACCAAGGCTCCCAGGAAGAGGAAGGCGCCCGCCCAGAGCAAGGCAGCCGGTCTCAAGCTGGGCGAACAGATCGACAAGCTTGTGGCGGATTGTCGCGATCGCAGAGGGTTGTCTTTATTTGCGATAAAGAAGAGTCTGGCCGCCAACAGCGTCGATGTGGAGAAGTACCGCCACCTGATCAAGGTCTGCATCAAGAGGAGATTAGTAAACGGTTTACTGGTCCAGAACAAGGGTTCCTTCAAGACCGGCAAGGGAGAAGCGGCCGTGAAATCAGTAAAGAAAGTGAAGGTTTCAGCCGCCAATGCATCCAAGAGCAAGAAACTGACGGCCAAGAAAACCCGAATCAAGAAATCACTGGCAAAAAAATCTACCACCAAGAAACCAGCGGTCAAGAAAGTTGGGGCCAAGAAACCAGCGGTCAAGAAAGCTTCCACTAAGAAACTTGGGGTCAAGAAACCAGCGGCTAAACAAAGGGCGGTAAAGAAAGCACCGCCCAAGAAGGTGGCGCCAAAACCCCCCAAAAAGGCAGCAAAGAAGCCGGCAAAACGCCAGGTGAAGGCGAAATCCAAGAAGGCAGCGATCAAAAAGAGAAATTAAAAAGCGCTGTCTGTAAAGACCAGAACCCAACGGCTCTTTTAAGAGCCACCCACATCTATCAGGAAAGAGCTGATCCAAACTCAAGCGATCCCGGGACCAGGCTCAGTGCGAGGCGGAAATCATTGCAATTAGCACGGGATTCGTCCTAACACGCGGTCCCTCTCTTCCCACTCCCCTCTCTCTGTATATGATTAGGGATGCGTTCACCGACACGGAGCACGCCAAGCATAACTGCTGTGGATGTGAAGATACGTTCTGAAGATAGTCACAAAAAGCTAAACTCAGTAGGACAGGCAGCATCTCTGGAGAGATGGAATGGGTGACGTTTCGGGTCGAGACCTTTCTTCAGACTCTTGTAAGGCTCTTCTAAGAGCCAACCACAGAGAGAGCAGTGACCCGGGAGTGAAAGTGAATGCAGATTGCGATGTGCTTTAATAAAACCATTAGTTCGACCACTGAACACATAAGTGTTTAGCATGATCCCCGCGTTCATTAGAGATGCAAAGATATATCGGCAGCAGACAGTAAAAGATCACACACAAGGCGATGTCCGTTTCCCTTTGACCTATATTCCTCATGATTAATGCAGCAACAGGAGTCGACTCGAAACCGTTCCCTCTGCAACGGGATCCGGTCTGTCCTCTTATCGAGTCCATATCACAAGATTACAAATTGTTCAGCCAGACTTGAACACATTTCTCGGCATCTGCATACGATAGCGTCTTGCGTCTGTGAGTCCGCGCCGCACATGCGGACTCGGTGATTCAAAACAGAAGTTAAAGTGGATTTGATATTGAGTTGACCGAAACTGAATATTATTCATAATTATAAAAATAATAACCCGCAACCAATGACACTGCAGCCTGTGCTCTCTGGTTGGCTGAGCTTCCCCACCCCACACGCCGGTCACAAATCTCTGTATTTCTCATTTCTCCCCCCGCCGGCCACAGACCTACTGAAACTGCCGCCTGGTGCTGACCATAGTATCTTTGATGTTGCCAGTCCGGTTGACTTTATCTTTTTGTGTCTATCTTCGGCTCTTTGAAGAGCCTTTGTTTTGTGTTCGAATAAAGATGGTGCTTCAGCCGCCGAACAGAGTACGGTCCTGGCGTTTCAGAGCATACACCACACCCATGACTGCCTTACGCTTGGCTTGCTCAGTGTCGGTGACCGCATTCCTAATCATCTACAGCGAGAGGGGGTGGGAAGAGAGGGACAGCGAGTTAGGAGGATGTATCCCGGGTTAAATGAAATGATTTCCGCCTCGCGCTGAGCCTGGTCCCGGGATCGCTTAAGTTTGGATCAGCTCATTCCTGATAGATGTGGGTAGGTCTTAAAATAGCGGTTGGGTTCTGGTCTTTACAGACAGCGCTTTTTATTTCACTTTTTGGTAGCTGCCTTATTGGATTTCACCTTCACCTGGCGTTTTACCGGCTTCTTGTTTTTTTTTGTATTAAGTCTTTTGCTACATTTAATTAGCCTACTTATGTTGAGATAAGAGATGATACATTTGAGCAGGTATTATCTTTTATTTATATATATATATATGTATCTAAAAATGTAATTTTGTTCTGATCTATAACATTCCTTGCAACTTTGTAACTGTTTCAGAGCGATGGCTGACAGAGGCCATAAAAAGGGAGTCATGTGACTATAACTATTGCAAGCATGGAAAAATACTGGGAAGGAAGTTATTGGCTGATGATAGGGGAATGTTGGCAAATGATTGGATATGGAAATGCGACAGGGGTGGAAATGCAGAGTTGAACATGCTATAAAAAGTGATGATCCTTTGTTTGTAGAGGGATCTACATGGGTTGATGAGTGGGGTGTTCCAGCTTTATTTGCAAATAAAAGTTTAAACTTCTTGAAGAATTATCTGCGTCGCAGAAAATCTGAGTTAATTTTGAGTATTGAAAACCACATTTCTTGGCCCCAGCTTTCTTGACCCTGCTGGTTTCTTGGTGGTAGATTTTTTTGCCAGTGATTTCTTGGTCGGGGTTTTCTTGCCCTTGGGTTTCTTGCTCTTGGATGTCTTGGCTGCTGAAACCTTCGCTTTTTTAAACTAAATTTACAGCAGCTTCTCCCTTGCCGGTCTTGAAGGAGCCCTTGTTCTGGACCAGGAAACCGTTTGCTAATCTCCTCTTGGTGCAGATCTTGATCAGGTGGCGGGACTTGTCCACATGAACGCCGTGGGCGGCAGACTCTTCTTTCTCGCAAATAAAGAGAACCCTCTGCGATCGCGGCAATTCGCCACAAGCTTGTCGATCTGATCGCCCATCGTGAGACCGGCTGCCTTGCTCTGGGCGGGTGCCTTCTTCTTGGGACCCTTAGTTTGAAACATAGAAACATAGAAACATAGAAACATAGAAATTAGGTGCAGGAGTAGGCCATTCGGCCCTTCGAGCCTGCACCGCCATTCAATATGATCATGGCTGATCATCCAACTCAGTATCCCGTACCTGCCTTCTCTCCATACCCCCTGATCCCTTTAGCCACAAGGGCCACATCTAGCTCCCTCTTAAATATAGCCAATGAACTGGCCTCGACTACCCTCTGTGGCAGAGAGTTCCAGAGATTCACCACTCTCTGTGTGAAAAAAGTTCTTCTCATCTCGGTTTTAAAGGATTTCCCCCTTATCCTTAAGCTGTGACCCCTTGTCCTGGACTTCCCCAACATCGGGAGCAATCTTCCTGCATCTAGCCTGTCCAACCCCTTAAGAATGTTGTAAGTTTCTATAAGATCCCCTCTCAATCTCCTAAATTCTAGAGAGTATAAACCAAGTCTATCCAGTCTTTCTTCATAAGACAGTCCTGACATCCCAGGAATCAGTCTGGTGAACCTTCTCTGCACTCCCTCTATGGCAATAATGTCCTTCCTCAGATTTGGAGACCAAAACTGTACGCAATACTCCAGGTGTGGTCTCACCAAGACCCTGTACAACTGCAGTAGAACCTCCCTGCTCCTATACTCAAATCCTTTTGCTATGAAAGCTAACATACCATTCGCTTTCTTCACTGCCTGCTGCACCTGCATGCCTACTTCCAATGACTGGTGTACCATGACACCCAGGTCTCGCTGCATCTCCCCTTTTCCTAGTCGGCCACCATTTAGAAAATAGTCTGCTTTCCTGTTTTTGCCACCAAAATGGATAACCTCACATTTATCCACATTATACTGCATCTGCCAAACATTTGCCCACTCACCCAGCCTATCCAAGTCACCTTGCAGTCTCCTAGCATCCTCCTCACAGCTAACACTGCCCCCCAGCTTAGTGTCATCCGCAACCTTGGAGATATTGCCTTCAATTCCCTCATCCAGGTCATTAATATATATTGTAAATAGCTGGGGTCCCAGCACTGAGCCTTGCGGTACCCCACTAGTCACTGTCTGCCATTGTGAAAAGGACCCGTTTACTCCTACTCTTTGCTTCCTGTTTGCCAGCCAGTTCTCTATCCACATCAATACTGAACCCCCAATGCCATGTGCTTTAAGTTTGTATACTTATCTCTTATGTGGGACCTTGTCGAAAGCCTTCTGGAAGTCCAGATACACCACATCCACTGGTTCTCCCCTATCCACGCTGCTAGTTACATCCTCGAAAAATTCTATAAGATTCGTCAGACATGATTTACCTTTCGTAAATCCATGCTGACTTTGTCCAATGATTTCACCACTTTCCAAATGTGCTGCTATCCCATCTTTAATAACTGACTCTAGCAGTTTCCCCACTACCGATGTTAGACTAACTGGTCTGTAATTCCCCCTTTTCTCTCTCCTTCCCTTCTTAAAAAGTGGGGTTACGTTTGCTACCCGCCAATCCTCAGGAACTACTCCAGAATCTAAAGAATTTTGAAAGATTATTACTAATGCATCCACTATTTCTGGAGCTACTTCCTTAAGTACTCTGGGATGCAGCCTATCTGGCCCTGGGGATTTATCGGCCTTTAATCCATTCAATTTACCCAAAACCACTTCCCGACTAACCTGGATTTCACTCAATTCCTCCAACTCCTTTGACCCGCAGTCCCCTGCTATTTCCGGCAGATTATTTATGTCTTCCTTAGTGAAGACAGAACCAAAGTAGTTATTCAATTGGTCCGCCATATCCTTGTTCCCCATGATCAACTCACCTGTTTCTGACTGCAAGGGACCTACATTTGTTTTAACTAATCTCTTTCTTTTTACATATTTATAAAAACTTTTGCAGTCAGTTTTTATGTTCCCTGCCAGTTTTCTTTCATAATCTATTTTTCCTTTCCTAATTAAGCCCTTTGTCCTCCTCTGCTGGTCTCTGAATTTCTCCCAGTCCTCTGGTATGCTGCTTTTTCTGGCTAATTTGTACGCATCATCTTTCGCTTTGATACCATCCCTGATTTCCCTTGTTATCCACGGATGCACTACCTTCCCTGATTTATTCTTTTGCCAAACTGGGATGAACAATTTTTGTAGTTCATCCATGCAGTCTTTAAATGTCTTCCATTGCATGTCCACCGTCAACCCTTTTAGAATTAATTGCCAGTCAATCATGGCCAATTCATGTCTCATGCCCTCAAAGTTACCTTTCTTTAAGTTCAGAACCATTGTTTCTGAATTAACAATGTCACTCTCCATCCTAATGAAGAACTCAACCATATTATGGTCACTCTTGCCCAAGGGGGCACGTACAACAAGACTGCTAACTAACCCTTCCTCATTACTCAATACCCAGTCTAAAATAGCCTGCTCTCTCGTTGGTTCCTCTACATGTTGATTTAGATAACTATCCCGCATACATTCCAAGAAATCCTCTTCCTCAGCACCCCTGCCAATTTGATTCACCCAATCTATATGTAGATTGAAGTCACCCATTATAACTGTTTTGCCTTTGTCGCACGCATTTCTAATTTCCTGTTTGATGCCATCCCCAACTTCACTACTACTGCTAGGTGGCCTGTACACAACACCCACCAGCGTTTTCTGCCCCTTAGTGAGCGGCGGGGACGGCTTGAGGAGCCTCTTCAGCGGCTGCGATCTCGATCATATCGGCGACGATGCACAAGCTCTCTCTGATGCTCAGGACCAATGATCTTTGCCGAGGACTGCATGAGAAATTAAGCGAGTGGCGGCGGCACTGAGCAACTTAAATACAATGAGCGGACGGGGCGGAGACATCCTGCTGTCAGCTCCCGGCCGCACCGCCTCGCTGTGTTTCTTTATCTTCAAAAATCCTGCAATTCCAATTAAAATCGGACACCTTTTTTTAGTTGTTTGCAGATTCTTCATCTTCAAAACATTTGACAATTTATGTTATCTTTTCAAAATTTGCAGTATAGTAGAATACAGCAGAGATCCATGTACCCCACCTTGTCAAAATGGGCTGAGGAGGTAGCGGAATCTTGGATGCTATTTCCTTGAACACTGTGACAGTGCTTTGAGGAAGATTTTCTTGACATTGGAAGCTAGGCGATCGACATCTGAAAACAAGCAACGTATGTGCTTGGCAATTCTATGAAGTCCTTGAGCTAAGCTGGTCAAATGCAACATTTTGCGGAATAAGACTTTAAGAGCACGAGCAGTTTTTTTCATGTACGGACCTGCCACAAAAAGAGAAGAAAATTCTCTTGTTTTATACCTTCGGGCCAAAGTATAGCAAGTGAAGATGTAAACAACTGAGCAATATATGAGCTGTTTGACTTCTCCAATACTTCTGATGTTAACAAATACTCCTTTGATGGCTGACCTGTACTGATGACCACATTGGTAACATATCTCCCCACACCATCGGTTGTCTCGTCTATTGAGATCCATATTTTGTTGCATGCAACTTCATCTCTAATTTTCTGTACAACAATGTTGAAGTTGCTGTCAACATAATTTTTCCATAATGATGACTCAGATGGTATATGTTCCTCTGTGTTTATCTCTAAAAAACATCTGAATTGATTTGTTTTCCAATTTCCACAGTAGAATTCCAGTATCAATGAATGCCTTTCACAGATCACTCAAAAACTCAGATTTGTGTCTGGAGCCAGCAGTAAATGTAGTGAGGAGACAAGCTTGGGTATGTTGCTTGGGTAGTCTACACCACAGCGATATTAACATTGACCTCTCATTTTAGATAGTCCTTGCCTTCTCCCTCCTCCCCTTCCCCTTCCCAGTTCTCCTTCTAATCCTACTATATCTTCGCCTCTTCCTTTCTTTTTCCCAGCCACCCCCCCTCCCCCACATCAGTCTGAAGAAGGGTCATGACCCGAAACGCCGCCTATTCCTTCTCTCCATAGATGCTGCCTCACCAGCTGAGTTTCTCCAGCATTTTCTGTCTACTTTCGATTTTTCCAGCATCTGCAGTTCATTCTTAAATAGATCTTGGAGAAGACTGATCCAGTGGGCAGCGGCACGAACGAATGAACCACCGACGGTGGCGCCCCTGGTTTCGCTCCGGTGGTAGAAATATTCTTGTAAGTTACACTATGTTAACACGTTAATAATAACTTTAATATTTAGGTGTTAACATAGAAAAAATCATTGTAACCATGGTACAACTAGAGAAAATAGCACGATCTTTTAGCAAAACAGCAAAAAAAGGCTGATTTAGGCTGGCGATCATGAAAAAGGCATTATCCTGTTGAAATCATCAAAAAAAAGGCATGAAAAGGCACATTGCATGGCAAAATTCCTGGCTCTAGACATCAGTCTGAGTCACCCGCCCCTTTAATACACTCTCAGACACAATGTTCACATCCACACATTGACAGCTCAGACAGTTGGCCTGTTGCCCAGTTCCCAGGGTGGGATTACCTCTCTGCTCGACCCATGCTGTGGATTCTCGGGGGTTACGTGTAGTTTTCCAGTTCAGTATAGTCTCTGATCCCTGGATTCGGATTTGTCTTGTCTCTTTCATTCATAAGTGACACGGCATTTTTAAACAGTCCAACACTGGACACAAACTCCAGTTGTGGTATCAACAACTCACTGTATGTCTGAAATGTAATTTCTTTACTTGCTTTTTTAACGGACAATATTATGGTCACTGGCTCCCCACTGACACTTCAGCCACTTGCTCTGACTGATTTCCCAAGAGGAGACCCAGTGTCGCCTCTCTGTCTGGCCCTTCCACATATTGTTTGCAAAATCTTACCTGGACACATTTAACAAATTCCATCCCTTCCATAGCTTGAATCTATGGCCGTCCCAGTCCCAGAAGTTGAAATCACCTTCCAGTATAACCCTGTTATAATTACAGCCTTCTGCAACCTCCCTCCCCTACATCAGGAAACCTGTTAAGTTCACCAATTCACTCATTCTTTCTTCGACTGCTTGCGAGTTGTTGCAAATCAGGCAGCAGGGCCCTAAGATAGAAACATAGAAACAGAAATTAGGTGCAGGAGGAGGCCATTCGGCCCTTCGAGCCAGCACCGCCATTCCTTATGGCTGATCATCCCCAATCAATAACCCGTGCCTGCCGTCTCCCCATATCCCTTGATTCCACTAGCCCCGAGAGCTCTATCTAACTCTCTCTTAAATCCATCCAGTGATTTGGCCTCCACTGCCCTCTGGCAGGGAATTCCACAAATAGATCTCTGTGATCCTCAGGCCTTTGTCATCTCAGTATTTGGAGTTGGTTTATTATTGTCACGTAGCAATATACTGTGACAACGTTTATTTTGCATGTAATGCAGGCACATCATACATTCACAAAATACATGAGTGCAAAAAGAAAACAAAGTGCAAGGGGCCACAACGAGGTGGATTGGAAGATTGGAAACACATGAAAGGTCTGTTGAAGAGTCTGATAACAGCGGGCAAATATCTAATCTTGAATCTGGTGGTAGGTGCTTTCAAACTGTCATATTTTTCTCCTGACAGCAGAGGAGAGGAGATAGAATGACCAGGTTGTGAGTGGTCCTTGGATTATGTTGGTTGCTTTCCCGAGGCAGGGTGAAGTGTAGATTAAGTTGATGGAGCAGGCTGGTTTGTGTTGGACTGGGCTGTTTCCACAACTCCCTGCAATTTATTGAGATCCTGGACAGACCAGCAATCTATGATGCTTCTGGATAAATGATTTCTATGGTGGTACATCAGCAGAAATTGACAGTCATTGGAGAGCCGCTGGATTTATTTGTTATTCTTTGAAGTAGAGGCGTTGGTGTGGTGCCTTATAGTAGAATCAATGTAGTTGTACCAGAACAAATAGTTGGTGATATGTTTGCAGAACATGCATATTTTTTCCCTGAAATTAGATAATTTTGTTATCAGATGGACTGAGTCATACATCCAATAAACAGAGCCTTTGGCCCACCACATCAAAGCAGACCTTTTTACCGATCTATATTAATTCCATTTGCTTGCATTGGGACTTCATCTTCTGTGTCTTGCCTATTCTTCTGTCTGTCCAAATGTCTCTCAAACATGGTGACTGTATCCGATTCCACCTCTTTCTCTGTCATATGATACAGATATCAACCAATACCTGTGTAAAAAAACTACCATTCACATTCCCTTTAAATCTCCTTGTGCTTTACCTCAAACCTATTCCCTCATGTTTTTGAAATTCTGACCATGAGAAAACAATATTGATTATTTACCCTTCCATGTATTTCATAACCTCATATACATCCAACAGGTTGTTCCTCAGTTTCCTTCATTGCAAAGAAAACAAGAAAATCATCTCCAATTTCACCCCATGGCTAAAATCCTCCAGTCCAAGCAAAATTCTGCTGAATCCCCGGCAAAACCACACCCCTCCTACAATCTGGTGATGTTTACTGTTCACCCAAAATGCAACACTGTGCATTTGTCTGAGTTAAGTTCAATTTGCCATTCCTTGGGCCTCTGTCACAGCTTATTTAGACCCAGCGTCAATCTTAGATAACCTTATTCACTGTCCACTAAACCACTATTTTATCATCTGTAAACTTGCTAACCAAGATAATCACATAATCATCCAAATGATAGACGTAGATGATAAACAACAGAAGCCCCAGCACTGATCTCTGCAGCACAACGCTGGTCATAGGTCTCCAAACTGGAAAACAGCCCAACAGAACCAACTCGACCAAGCCAGTTTTGTATCAATTGGCTAGCTCACCCTGCATCCCTTGTAATCTAACTTCTGGACCTGCATACCATACAACACCATGTCAAAGGCCTTGTTAAAGTCGATGTCGCAACATCTACTGCCTGTCCCTCACCAATTTTCATGGTCCTTTTTTGAAAAACTCAGTTAAATTAGTGAGTCATGATTTCCCATTCACAGAACCACCATGACTGTTCCTACTCAGTCCTTGCCTTTACAAGTGCAAGTAGATCCTGTCTCTCAGAATCCCCCCCCAGTAACTTTCACACAATTGACTTGAGGCTCACTGGCCTGTAGTTCCCTGCCTTTCCCTTGCAGTCCTTCTTAAGTAAAGGCACCACAATATCCACCCCCCAGTCTTCCAGTACCTCATCCATGGCTAACAGTGATGCAAATATCTCTGCAGAGGCCCTGCATTTTCTTCCCTGGTTTCCCACAATGTCCTAGGATACCCTTGCGCAGGCCCCAAGGATTTACTCTTTATGCACTTTAAGATCACAGCACCTCTTTCGTAATAGTGCAAATAACATTGCGGGTCCCTCAGCGTTCAATGTTTGTGCCAAACAATATGCCTAATTAGGTCATAAGGTCATAGATGATAGGAGTAGAATTAGGCCATTCAGACCATTGCCTACTCCGTCATTCAATCCTGGCTGATCCATCTCTTCTTCCTAACCCCGTTCTCCTGCCCTCTGACACCTGTGGCAAATAATTCCACATATTCACCACCCTCTGACAAATCACATACATAATTGATAATATTGGGCATTTTGGGTGCCTGACAAAATGGAGGATTTCTGCTTTTGTAAACCCTGCTTGGCATATTTTGCAAAAGCTGCAAAGACCATGAGGATCATGGCAACAGAGTGTCTGTGGCCTGGGACGAGGTTGAATACAGGTTGATATCCAGATGGCCTTTAATTGTTAATATGTATGAGGTTTTGCAGAGGGAGCTCGGTCCTGCTGCAAATGCATGCTCAGGATTGGTTGGGAAATGATGGGTTATAATAATGTTGCTAACTATGTTGCATGGTCTTCGCACCGTTACTCGTGATTGGTCAAGGAGAGGGGCCTTGCCCAAATTGTATACTTTACCTGGTAGAATGTTTCTTTGCTCAATGGAACTGTTTCCCACTAAGTGCTTTCTATCGAAAGTACGTTATGTGATGTTTTGTGATTGTGTTAGGGAACTGTCAATTAATGTATTTTGTAACCCTTATTAATGAGTGGCTTGTAGGGGTTGCCCCCGCCATGTATTTCGCGCCAAGGGTCCATGAAGATATAAAAGAGGGGAGAGCACATTGGGGTGTGCCGATCTTCTGGGATAGTGCATGGGAGTGTGCTGATCTTCTGGAGTTGTTCTATTCACACGAGGCTGAAGGGCTTTTATGAGTTGAGACAAGGATCGGATCCGTGGTGTTGGATTAGGTATTGTATTGGTGTTGGATAATAAAGAGAGTTAATTACCAGTGCTTCGTATTCAGTGTTTGACTGAACCAGACTAGGGGGGTATGATTAGTACCGGAATTACATAATCATAAACATAATCATATTTTATTAGACAAGTATGTTTTGCAACGTACGAGGAATTTCATTTGCCATACTGTCATACCAATAAAAAGCAACACAACACACAAAATACATTTTAACATAAACATCCACCACAATGACTCCCCCACATTCCTCACTGATGGAATTTCTCCTCGTCCCCTTCCTAAAAGACTTCCTTTAATTTTGAGGCTCTGACCTCTAGTCCTAACTTCTCCCACAAGTGGAAGCATCTTCTCCATGTCCACTCTGCCCAAGCCTTTCACTACTTGTATGTTTCAATGAGGTCCCTCCTCATTCTTCTAAACTCCAGCGAGTACACGCCCAGTGCTGACAAACACTCATCGTAGGTTAACCTACTCATTCTTGGGATCATTCTTGTAAACCTTCTATGTACCCTTTCTAGAAACAGCACATCCTTCCTCAGATCTGGTGCCCAGAATTGCTCACAATATTCCAACTGCGGCCCCACCAGTGCCTTATAATGCCTCAGCATTACATCCCTGTTTTTGTATTCAACCCCTCTTGAAATAAGCCCTAATTGAGTTTGCTTTCTTTACTGCCGAAGCAACTTCAGATTAACCTTTTTGCTAATCCTGCCACCTTTTGGTATTCCTACCACCAAATGCATGAATGCAAGCTTTGCTACACTATATAGGGGGGTTGCACGTAAGGTCACCGGGTCATAGGGCTTGACGCACGGAGCCGCTCAATCCATCTGGAGGACATCCGTCACTTCCGGTATATGTTATTAATGCTAGAAACGCGTACTTTACTACCTGTTAAAAACCGCCAAAATGTTGACTATTTTCGCTGAAAAAAATTGTGGAAGTCGAGGTAAGTGTGAGAGACATGTACCCAACTTCAGAATTCCAAAAGTGAAGCGAAATGAAGGTAATGAGAAGCGAGAGCTGAAGGGACAACAGCAGCTAAAGTGCTTGGTGAACATTGGCCGTGCAGATATCAGAATTGAAAATATTGGGATTTATCGCGTTTGCTCACTGCATTTCATCAACAGTAAGGCATTATTTGTGTTTTTTCTTGATTCCTTTGGTATCTAAAAAGTCTCAGAAGTGATAAATCTGGCTGTAAATTTTGCTTCAGAGGCGTTTTCTTTTTGTATGTAAAAACCCACTTGAGAACCATGGGCGATTTTAAAATTTTGCAGCGAGATTTATCCCTTCTGAAACTTTTTAGATGCCAAAGGAATAAAGAAAAAACACAAATAATGCCTTAGTTGATGAAATGCAGTGAGCAAACGGCGAATGTTCGCCAAGCACTTTGGCTGTTGTTGTCCCTTCAGCTCTCGCTTCCATCTACCGTCATTTCTCCTCACTTTTTGAATTCTGAAGTAGACTAAATTTCTCCCACGCTTATCCCGATTTCCATAATTATTTACAACGCACAAATTGACAATTTTGGTGGGTTTTGACGGGCCCGCTATGCTGGAAACAATGGTAAGTACTTACCTGCAGTTCATCGCGTGTAATCCATTTGGCGTAGCGTAGCAACAGTACGGGTCATGGGTCGTGACCCGACTGCCGTGAAACCTCCCTATTCCATCTGTCACTTCCCTGTCCACTCTCCCAACCTATGCAAATCCTACTGCAGAGTGCCTGCTTTCTCTACACTAACTGCCCCTCTGCCTATGTTTGTATCATCCACAAACTTGGTCACAAAGCTTTCAATCACCTCATGCAAATCATTAATATACAACGTGAAGAACAGCAGCACCAGCACCAAGCCCTGCGGAACTTCACTAGTCATTGGCAGCTAACCAGAAAAAGCCCCCTTTATTGTTGCTCTTTGTCTTCTGCCATCCAGCCAACCTGCTATCCATGCTAGTAGCTGCCCTTTGATACCATGGGCTCTTATCTTCCTTAGCACCCTCAAGTGTGGCACCTTATCAAATGCTTTGTGAAAATCTCAGTAAACAACATCAATTGATTCCCCTTTGCCTGTCGTGCTATTTACTTCTTCAAAGAATTCCAGTAGATTTGTCAAGCTAGACCTCCCCTTCATAAAGCCATGCTGACTTTGGCCTATTTAATTGTGAACTTCATATTTTATTAAGTACTCCATAACCTGATCCTTTATAATGGACTCTAAAATCTGACTGACCAACGAAGTCAAACTAATCGGCCTATCTGTCCCCCAAGACAAAAAATGCTGGAATAACTCAGCGGGTGAGGCAGCATCTCTGAAGTGAAGGAATGCGCGATGTTTCAATAGACAATAGGTGCAGGAGTAGGCCAATTCGGCCCTTCGAGCTAGCACCTCCATTCAATGTGATCATGGCTGATCATCCCCAATCAGTAGTCCGTTCCTGCCTTCTCCCCATATCCCCTGACTATCTTTAAGAGCCCTATCTACCTCTCTCATGAACGTTTCCCAAGAACCGGCATCCACTGCCTTGTGAGGCAGAGAATTCCACAGACTCAGAATTCTCTGTGTGAAAAAGTGTTTCCTTATCTCCATTCTAAATTCTTAAACAGTGGCTCCTGGTTCTGGACTCCCCCAACATCGGGAACATGTTTCCTGCCTCTTGCGTGTCCAAACCCTTAATAATCTTAGGTAGACAAAAGTGCTGGAGAAACTCAGCGGGTGCAGCAGCGTCTATGGAGCGAAGGAAATAGGCAACGTTTCAAGCCGAAACCCTTCTTCAGACTGATGGAGGGTGGGGTGGGGGCTGGCAGAAGAAACGAAAAGGGAAGAGGAGGAGCCCAAGGGCTAAAGGAGAGCAGAGAAGAGGAGGAGACGGCAAGGGCTACCAGAAATTGGAGAATTCAATGTTTATGCCGCTGGGGTGCAAACTGCCCAAGCGGAATATGAGGTGCTGCTCCTCCAATTTCCGGTGGTGCTCACTCTGGCCATGGAGGAGGCCCAGGACAGAGAGGTCGGATTCGGAATGGGAGGGGGAGTTGAAGTGCTGAGCCACTGGGAGGTCAGGTTGGTTAATGCGGACCGAGCGGAGGTGTTCGGCGAAACGATCGCCAAGCCTACACTTGGTCTCACCGATGTAGATCAGCTCAAGTTCAAGTTCAACTGAGATTATTGTCATGTGTCCCTGATAGGACAATGAAATTCTTGCTTTGCTTCAGCGCAATAGAACATAGAAGGCATTGACTACAAAACAGATCAGTGTGTCCACATATAATTATATAAATATATATACACATGAATAAATAAACTGATAAAGTGTAAATAACAGATAATAGGCTATTAATGTTCATAGTTTTGTCCGTCTGTCTTATTATAAAGTTTAATAGCCTGATGGCTGTGGGGAAGTAGCTATTCCTGAACCTGGTCGTTGCAGTCTTCAGGCTCCTGTACCTTCTAGCTGAAGGTAGCAGGGAGATGAGTGTGTGGCCAGGATGGTGTGGGTCCTTGATGATACTGCCAGCCTTTTTGAGGCAGCGATTGCGATAGATCCCCTCGATGGAAGGGAGGTCAGAGCCAATGATGGACTGGGCAGTGTTTAATACTCTTTGTTGTCTTTTCCTCTCCAGGGCGCTCAAGTTGCCGAACCAAGCCACGATACAACCGGTCAGCATGTTCTCTACTGTGCACCTGTAGAAGTTAGAGAGAGTCCTCCTTGACAAACTGACTCTCCATCATCTTCTCAGGAAGTAGAGGCGCTGATGTGCTTTCTTAATAGTAGCATCAGTGTTCTCGGACCAGGAAAGATCTTCAGAGATGTGCACGCCCAGGAATTTAAAGCCCTTGACCCTTTCAACCATCGACCCATTGATATAAACGGGACTGTGGGTCCCCGTCCTCCTCCTTCCAAAGTCCACAATCAGTTCCTTGGTTTTGCTGGTGTTGAGGGCCAGGTTATTGTGCTGGCACCATATGGACAGTTGCTCGATCTCTCTTCTGTATCTGACTCATCCCCATCAGTGATATGTCCCACAACAGTGGTGTCGTCAGCGAACTTGATGATGGAGTTCGCACTATGACTGGCTATGCAGTCATGAGTATAGAGTGAGTACAGCAGGGGGCTGAGCATGCCACCTTGAGGTGCTCCCCTGCTGATTGTTATCAGCTGACATCTAGAGCAGCGGATGCAATAGATGAGGTTGGAGGAGATGCAGGTGAACCTCTGTCGCACCTGGAACGACTGCTTGGGTCCTTGAATGGAGTCGAGGAGGGAGGTAAAGCGACAAGTATAGCATCTCTTGCAGTTGCAAGGGAAAGTGCCCGGGGAGGGGGTGGTGCAGGAGGGAAGGGAAGAATTGACAAGGGAGTTACGGAGGGAGCGGTCTTTGCGGAAAGCAGACAGGGGGGGATATGGGAAGATGTGGCGAGTGGTGTGGTAACGTTGGAGGTGGCAAAAATGACGGAGGACTATTTGTTGTATGTGACGGCTAGTGGGGTGAAAGGTGAGGACTAGGGGGACTCTGCCCTTGTTATGATTGGGGGATGGGGAGAGAGAGCAGTGTTACGGGGTATGGAAGAGACCCTAGTGTGAGCATCATCTATAGTAGGGGAGGGGAACCCCCGTTCCCTGAAGAATTAGGTCATTTCCGATGCCCTGGTGTGGAACACCTCATCCTGGGAGCAGATGCGGCGTAGACAGAGGGATTGGGAGTAGGGGATGGAGTCCTTACAGGAAGCAGGATGGGAAGAAGAGTAGTCTAGATAGCCATGGGAGTCAGTGGGTTTATAGTGGATGTCAGTCAGAAGTTTATCAACTGCGATGGAGATAGTGAGGTCAAGAAATGGTAGGGAATTGGTAATATGTTGGAAACTGCCCATTTGGAAGAAATGAGACTCCTCCTAATAGAAAAAAAAGACCAATTCTCAACGAGTTGGTCTCCATTTATTGACCTTGTGGATTCATGTGTTGCAATAGTATCGTAAAATTAAAAATTCTGGGTTTGGGCGAAAAATGATTAAGAATATAATAAAGCATGGACTTGTGGCGAGCGGGAATCTCCTTTCTGCTTCACTTTCTCACTTATTTCTTTTCTTTACCTCACACTCACTAGACTTTCCTTTACTCTTCATTACTTCTTTCTTTCTCATTTCTTTCTAAAAAAAAAGGAAGTTGTACAAAGAATGTTTTATTAATACTGGGAACCTGTAAAAAGGTACCATCAAAATGTAATGTACTTACTTCTAATAAATAAAATAAAAAAATTTAAAAATGGTAGGGAAGTGTCGGAAATGGTCCAGGTGTATTTGAGTGGCAGATGGAAGTTAGTGGTGAAGCGGATGAAGTCAGTCAGTTGTGTGTGGGTGCAGGAGGTGGCACCAAAGCAATCGTCGATGTAGCAGAGGTAGAGGTCGGGGATGGGGCCCTGGTACGCCTCGAACAAGGATTGTTCGACGTACCCGACAAAGAGGCAGGCATAGCTGGGGCCCATGCACGTGCCCATAGCTACGTCTTGTATTTGGAGGAAATGGGAGGAGTCAAACGAGAAGTTATTGAGGGTAAGGACCAACTCCGCTAGGCGGAGGAGAGTATCAGTGGAAGGGTATAGGTTGATTCTCTGGTCGAGGAAGAACCGGAGGGCTTTGAGACCATCCTGGTGGGGGATGGAGATGTAGAGTGACTGGACGTCCACGGTGAAGATGAGGGGATGGAATGCCCGGAGAAGACGGAGAGTGTCTGAGGTGTCTTGAACATTGTCTTAATAATCATATGTTTCAATAAGATACCCTCTCATCCTTCTAAACTCCAGCGTATACAAGCCCAGCCGCTCCATTCTCTCAGCATATGACAGTCCTGCCATCCCGGGAATTAACCTAGTGAACCTATGCTGCACTCCCTCAATAGCAATGTCTTTCCTCAAATTAGGGGACCAAAACTGCACACAATACTCCAGGTGTGGTCTCACTAGGGCCCTACACAACTGCAGAAGGACCTCTTTGCTCCTATACTCAACTCCTCTTGTTATGAAGGCCAACATGCCATTCGCTTTCTTCACTGCCTGCTGCACCAGCATGCCTGCTTTCATTGACTGATGAACAAGGAACCCCAGATCCCGTTGTACTTCCCCTTTTCCCAACTTGACACTATTTAGATAATAATCTGCCTTCCTGTTTTTGCTACCAAAGTAGGTAACCTCACATTTATCCACATTAAATTGCATCTGCCCACTCACCCATCCTGTCCAAGTCACCCTGCATTCTCATGGCATCCTCCTCACAGATCACACTGCCACCCAGCTTTGTGTCATCTGCAAATTTGCTAATGCTACTTTGAATCCCTTCATCTAAATCATTGATGTATATTGTAAATAGCTGCGGTCCCGGCACAGAGCCTTGCGGTACCCATCATGTCACGGCCTGCCATTCTGAAAGGGACCCGTTAATCCCTACTCTTTGTTTCCTATCTGCAAACCAATTTTCTATCCATGTCAGCACTCTACCCCCAATACCCCAATGGAGTCACAGATGGAGCAGCAGGAAACCAGACACCTGTGGCAGAGGCTAGGGACTGTAAACAGCTACCGGAGCAGCCCGCCCTCAACTGGAAGTGCCAGCACCTCCCAAGCTGATGACCCCAGGTCTGCCGACTAACGACAATACCGCCAGCGTGCCGGCTATGGAAGCTGGAGGGAGGAATGTGCATACATTCTCGTTGACCGAGCACGACGTGAGGAGGGCTCCGACACGTGTGAACATGTGGAAAGCGAGTATTTAAGTCCTGTGCTACACAGCTAGCTCCGGTGCTCACTACAATATTCAACCTCTCCGTGGTCCCTGCCTGCTTCAAAAGATCCATCATTGTACCGGTACCTAAAAATCCCTCCCCAACCTGTCTGAATGACTACCGTCAGTGGCCTTAACCTCGGTAGTCATGAAATGCTTTGAGAGGCTGGTCAAGAAACACATCTGCGCCTTCCTCCTTCGCAACATGGACCCGCTACAATTAGCAAACCGTCCGAACAGATCCACGGATGATGCGGTCTCCCAGGTTCTGCACACCGCTCTCTCTCATCTTGACAGCCAGAAGGGGGGCTATGTGAGGATGCTGTTCATAGACTACAGTTCAGCCTTCAACACGATGGTCCCCACCAGACTGGCTGAGAAACTGCTGGAATTGGGGCTCAACACCCCCCTGTGTACCTGGGTCCTGGACTTTCTCACCACCAGGCCCCAGATAATCAAGATGGGAGGAAATACATCGAAATCCCTCACCCTGACCACAGGATCCCCCCAGGGTTGCATCCTCAGCCCCCTACTGTACTCCATGTACACACATGACTGTGTGGCCAGGTTCAGCTCCAAATCTATAATCAATTTTCCGGTGATGACTGTGGTGATGGGCCTGATCTCCGATAACAATGAGAAGGCCTCTGGTGTCAGAACAGCAACCTCCTCTTAAATATCAAAGAAACTAAGGAGCTGATCGTGGACTTTAGGAGGGCACATCATCCGAGGATGTACACACATTGAAGATAAATGGGGATACTGTGGATAGGGTGAGCTGTTTTAAATACCTGGGAGTCCACATCTCTGAGGATATGACATGGACATCACACGCTGCAGCACTCGTGAGTAAGGCAAGGCAGCACCTTTACCACCTCAGGCAATTGTGGAAATTCAGAGTGTCTCTGAGGATCCTCCAGTGTTTCTACTCAGCGGCTGTGGAAAGCATCTTGTCCGTAGATATCACGATTTGGTTTGGGAACTGATCTGCCCAGGATAAGAAGGCTCTGCAGAGAGAAGTGCGTTCGGCCGAACACACTATGGGAACTTCACTCACCCCTCTGCAGGAACTATACATCAGAAGGTGCAACTCCAGACCCAACAAGATCATGGGAGACCCCTTCCACCCCTGCAACGGACTGTTCCAGCTGCTACGGTCAGGCAAACACCTCAGTTGCCATGCCGTGAGGGCGGAGAGGATGAGAAGGAGTTCCTCCCCAGAGACCATTAGGACAGTAAACTCCTATCTCTCCAGGGACTAAAAGGCCTGTCTCACGAGTCTACGGTCATTGGCGGCGAAACAGGAAGTATCTACCGCTCCTGGGTCGCCAGAGACCGCGGGCTCGGTCAAACGCACAATTCCGGGGCCGTGCGGCGTTGTTCCCAACACCGCACGGTGCTAAAAAAAACCCAACACTGTCCAAAAATATCTTCCTACCGCACAGCCGCCGCCAGTGAGGCACGAGTGCGGCACGGCCGCCGCCACAGCTGCCGCCAGTGAGGCACGAGAGCCGTGAGTCGAACCTGCACCGCCACAGCCGCCGCCAGTGAGGCACGTGTGCGGCACGGCCGCCGCCACAGCCGCCGCCAGTGAGGCACGTGTGCGGCACAGCCGCCGCCAGTGAGGCATGAGTGCGGCACGGCCGCCGCCACAGCCGCCGCCGTGAGGCACGAGCGCCGTGAGTCGAACCTGCACCGCCACAGCCGCCGCCAGTGAGGCACGTGTGCGGCACAGCCGCCGCCAGTGAGGCACGTGTGCGGCACAGCCGCCGCCAGTGAGGCACGTGTGCGGCACAGCCGCCGCCAGTGAGGCACGTGTGCGGCACAGCTGCCGCCAGTGAGGTACGTGTGCGGCACAGCCGCCGCCAGTGAGGTACGTGTGCGGCACAGCCGCCGCCACAGCCCCGCGATCCGAAAGACGTCATCAGCCGAAACCGCAAGCTCGTTGAACTGGCCGTACCTGGCCCCCCGCGCAGCATCCGTGCGGCACTCTCGTGGTTGCCGTGCGGTCCCCTCTTCACCGCCAACGACCGCAAACCCGTGGGACAGAGCCTTAACTTTACTGTACCTTTTTACTGTTGTGTTGTGTCTTTTTAAAATTGCTGTTTTTAAAAAATCTTTTCTTCCCTCCCTCCCACAAATATGTAATATGTGAATATTCTGTTTATAGTTTGTTTGTTTGTTTGTTTTTTGCACAATTCGCGAGCATTGCCACTTTTCATTTCACTGCACATCTCATATGTGTATGTGATGAATAAACTTGACTTGACTTGACCATGTGCCCTAATGTTGCCAGTAATCTCCTATGTGGGACCTTATCAAATGCTTTCTGAAAGTCCAGCTACACTACATCCACTGGCTCTCCCTTGTCCATTTTCCTAGTTACATCCTCAAAAGATTCCAGAAGATTAGTCAAGCATGATTTCCCCTTCATAAATTAATGCTGACTCAGACCGATCCTATTAATGCTATCCAAATGTCCCGCTCTTTCATCTTTTATGATTGACTCCAGCATCTTCCCCACCACCGATGTCAGGCTAACAGGTCTATAATTCCCTGGTTTCTCTCTCCCGCCTTTCTTAAAACATAGAATAACATTAGCTACCCTCCAATACCAGCAGGATGCTCCTCAGCTTCTTCCTACAGGCAATAAGACTGATTAACGGACTTTGTCCCCTCCCAAAACATCGCTCATCCACACATCCAACCGCGCCCATACTTTGACAGTTAGGCACCTGTCAAAGTAAAGCCAATGTGAAGCCACTGTCGATCAGAATGACTGTTTTTATTATATTGTTAATTTTAGGCCTACTTTCTTTTTAAGAATGGTAATTTTAATTTGTTTTTAAAGGTCTATATATTATCCTTTTGTTTTTTACACTGAATGGAAACCGATTGAGCAACGTTTTTTCGTTTCCTCTGTGTATGCGAGTACTCAGTGAAATGATATTAAAGAAATACTGAATACTGAATACACAGGAACTGATCTTGAATCTGTCGAACATTGGAAAATTGTCACCAATGCATCCACGATTTCTAGAGCCACTTCCTTAAGTACCCTGGGATGCAGACCATCAGGCCCTGGGGATTTATCAGCCTTCAGTCCCATCAGTCTACCCCACACCATTTCTGCATAATGTGGATTTCCTTCTGTTCCTCCGTCACCCCAGATCCTCGGGCCACTAATACATCAGGAAGATTGTTTGTGTCCTCCTTGGTGAAGACGGATCCAAAGTACCTGTTCAACTCATCTGCCATTTCCTTTTCCCCCATAATAAATTCACCCTTTTCAGTCTTCAAGGGTTCAACATTGGTCTTAACTATTTGTTTCCTCTTCACAAGGATTAAAGAAGCTTTTACTATCCTCCTTTATATTCTTGTATAGCTTACCTTTGTACCTCATCTTTTCTCCCTGTGTTGCCTTTTTAGTTATCTTCTGTTGCTCTTTAAACATTACCCAATCCTCTTGCTTCCCGCTCATCTTTGCTATGTTGTACTTCTTATCTTTTATTTTTATACTGTCAGCCACGGTCGCCCCTTTCTCCCCTTAGGATCGTTCTTCCTCTTTGGAATGAACTGATCCTGCACCTTCTGTATTATTCCCAGAAATAGCTGCCATTATTGTTCCACTGTCATCCCTGCTAGGGTATCTTTCCAGTCAACTTTGGCCAGCTCCTCCCTCATGGCTCCATAGTCCCCTTTATTTAACTGTAACACTGCCACCTCCGATTTACCCTTCTCCCTCTCCAATTGTAGATTAAACATGACCATATTATGGTCACTACCTCCTAATGGCTCCTTAACCTCCAGTTCCTTTATCAAATCCGGTTCATTACATAACATAACATAAATCCAGAATTGCCTTCTCCCTGGTAGGCTCCAATAGACGCTGCTCTAAGAATCCATCAAAGAGGCACCCCACAAACTCCCTTTCTTGGGGTTCAGTACCAAACTGATTTTCCCAGTCTACCTGCATGTTGAAATCTCCCATAACAACCGTAGCATTACCTTTACTACATGCCAATTTTAACTCCTGATTCAACGCACCCTATATCCAGGCCCCTGTTTGGGGGGCTGTAGATAACTCCTATTAGGGTATTTTTACCCTTACAATTCCTGTGTAAGGGAGGAGGAGGAGGAGGAGGAGGAGGAGGAGGAGGAGGATGAGGAGGAGGAGGAGGAGGAGGAGGAGGAGGAGGAGGAGGGAGGAGGAGGAGGAGGAGGGGGGGAGGAGGGAGGAGGAGGAGGAAGGAGGAGGTGGAGGAGGAGGAGGAGGAGGAGGAGGAGGGAGGAGGAGGGAGGAGGAGGAGGAGGAGGGGGGGAGGAGGGAGGAGGAGGAGGAAGGAGGAGGAGGAAGAGGTCAGGGTGTCGGTGCAGCGCGGTCAGTGACTCTGGGTGGGCAGGGGCAAAGATCCTATAGGGGTGTTGCACGTAAGGTCACTGGGTCATAGGGCTTGACGCACGGAGCCGCTCAATCCATCTGGAAGACATCCGTCACTTCCGGTATATGTTATTAATGCTAGAAACGCGTACTTTCCTACCTGTTAAAAAACGCCAAAATGTTGAATTTTTGCGCTGTAAAAAATTGTGGAAATCAGGGTAAGTGTGAGAGACATGTACCCAACTTCAGAATTCCAAAAGTGAAGCAAAATGAAGGTAAAGAGAAGCGACAGCTGAAGGGACAACAGCAGCTAAAGTGCTTGGTGAACATTGGCCGTGCAGATATCGGAATTGAAAACATTGGGATTTATCTCGTTTGCTCACTGCATTTCATCAACGGTAAGGCATTATTTGTTTTTTTTCTTGATTCTTTTGGTATCTAAAAAGTCTCAGAAGTGATAAATCTGCTTGTAAATTTTGCATTTTCTTTTTGTATGTAAAACCCCACTTAAGAACCATGGGAGATTTTATAATTTTACAGCCAGATTTATCCCTTCTGAAACATTTAGATGCCAAAGGAATCAAGAAAAAACACAAATAATGCCTTAGTTGATGAAATGCAGTGAGCAAACGGCCAATGTTCGACAAGTACTTTGGCTGTGTTTGTCCCTTCAGCTCTCGCTTCTATCTACCGTCATTTCTCCTCACTTTTTGAATTCTGAAGTTGGCTAAATGTCTCTCACGCTTATCCCGATTTCCATAATTATTTACAGCGCAACATTTGACAATTTCGGCGGGTTTTAACGGGCCCGCTACGCTGGAACAATGGTAAGTGCTTACCTGTAGTTCATCGCGTGTAATCCATTTGGCGTAGCTTAGCAACAGTACAGGTCAGGGGTCGTGACCCGACTGCCGTGAAACCTCCCTATAAACGGTAAGCCATTTGGGACTGAGATGAGGAAAAACTTTTTCACCCAGAGTTTTGTATCTGCGGAATTCACTGCCACAGAAGGCAGTGGAGGCCAATTCACTGGATGTAATCAAGAGAGTTTTAGGGCAAACTGAATCAAAGGATATGGGGCGAAAAGAAGGAACGGGTACTAATTTTGGATGATCAGCCATGATCATTTTGAATGGCGGTGCTGACTCGAAGGGACGAATGGCCTACTTCTGCACCTATTTTCTATATTTTTATAATCCAGGTGTCACTAAAACGGAAACTTCACCCTCTCCTTCCCCGTTAGTTTGTTTCTATCTGCATACTTCTTTCTGTGTGATCTATCCCTTCAGAGGGATTAATGTGAACAAGATGTTTGTGTTTGTTGCTGCTGTTTTGATTGTGACTTTTAGTGACTGCAGTCTGTTGTTTTGAAAGCATGCATCCCATTATCTATCCTAGAATACAACATATTAAGTGTCTGCTCTCAGACACCTCTTCCTACCTACCCCTGGACCATGATCCCATACATCAGGTCATAATTTCACAGAACATTTCTGATTTTATCATTTTGTGTGTCTGCCTCCATCCTCATCGTTTCCCATCCACGCACAACCTGGTTTTACCATCAACACAACCGTCCTGGCAGACCCATTGTTTCTGCCTGCTCCTGTCCAACTGAAATTATTTCCATGTACATCAACTCCAACCTATCTCCCCCCCCCCCAAATCCAATCTCTCCTGACCTATGTCCAAGATACCTCACACAAACTTCTTCTCTTTAATGACTTCCGCTTTCCGAGCCCCCACTCCCTCATCTTCATTATGGACATTCAGAGACCCCACACCTCCAACCCCACAAGGAAGGCCTTAAAGCCCTCCATTTCTTCCTCAACCGCAGAACCATCCAATTTCCCTCTGCCTAGCAGAGCTGGTCCTCACCCTTAACAACTTCTCCTGTGACTCCTCCCACTTCATCCAAGTCAAAGGCATTGGTATGGGCACCCGCATGGGCCCCAGCCACGCCTGCTTCTTTGTAGGGTACGTCAAACAATTCCTGTTCTAGGTGTCCTCTGGCTGTATCCCCGAATTCTATCTCCATTACATTGACGACTGCATTGGTGCTATCTCCCACACCTATGCAGAACTCATGGACTTCATCAACTTCACCACCAATTACCAAACGTAAACTAGGCGATCGTTTCGCTGAACACTTTTGCTCAGTCCGCCTGGACCAACCTGATCTTCCGGATGCTAAATACATTAGTACTCCTTCCATTTCCCACACTGACCCTTCTGTCCTAGGCAGGGCCGGCCTTAGGAGGTGCGGGGCCCAATTGGGAAAATTTTTCGTATAAATATAAATAAATAATTATAAATTAGTCACGTGTCGTGAGTAACATGACAATTCAGGGGAGAGTTCCTTTCACAGCGTGTGGGGAATCTAGCCAGGGGTAAAGTTGCAACGATGGAAGAAGCGTTGAGAAGGAGAGGGTTGGGTTCATGCGAGTAACACTCACTCACCGCTGCCGCGGCACTCCGGGCGCCACCGCATTGTGGTCGGGGAGGCAAGGAGCTCGCGTGGCTATGAGCGGTCTCCATCACCGGACAGCGGAACCGACTGCCATCTCATCGCCTTCTGCCGGCCCGCTCACCTCTGGCAGTGCTCTCCGTCTGAACAGTGAGGGGACCAGCTCAAGAGCAAATATCCTAGAGTGGAGTGGGTCAGCGAGTGATGGATAACATCACAGCGGGCGGTGGAGCTTACTCTTCTGTCAGCGCGAACAACGGATCAATTGAGGTTACTCGCACTGACATATGGAGTAAGCTCCACCGCCCGCTGTCCTGTTATCCATCGCCTGCTGACCCGCTCTTGAGCTGGATGATCCCCTCCTTCTCAAACCTCCTACCCTCCCCGCATCTTTACCCCTGGGCAGACTATCCACACGCTGTGAAAGGAACTCTCCTGCCCCTCCTCCCCCCAGCAGCGCTGTCCTTTTTCAGCCGCTTCCCACTTTACAGCCGCTTCCCATCAGCTGCTAGCAATGAGGGATAGACTTGGCTATCCCTCAGTACAGCAACATCGTTCTTGATGTTGCTGTACTGAGGGATAACAAAGTCTATCTTTCTTGGCTAACAACCTAACCTTCGGCCTCCAAGATGCGGGTACATTTTCTAGCAATGTTACAAAATTTTGAGATTTAAAAAATCAAGTCTGCAATTTTATCTAACTCTGAAATTGGAGATAGACAAAAGCTGGAGTAGCTCAGCAGGACAGGCAACGCAGCGACTCTGGTGAGAAGACCCTTCTTCAGACTGAACTGAACTCTCGTCGGCGAGAGTACTTGTGATTGTCTGAAGAAGGGTCTTGACCAGAAACGCAACCCTCTCCCCAGAGACCCTGCCCGTCCCGCTGAGCCACCACAGACAGGGAGTTGAATGTAGACACAGGGGGGTCCACCTTCAACTTCAGAGCCAAACAAAAAACACAGCGTGCTGGAGGAACTCAGCGGGCAAGGCAGCACCTGCGGAGGGAACATATCACTTATCAGGAGCCGGTGCGGGACAGGACTCTTCCCAACCCCCCCCCCCTCTCCCCCCAACAGAAAGGAATGGCAGATGCAGCCATCACCGCAAAACATCTAAGAAGGAACTGTAGATGCTGGAAAATTGAAGATAGACAAGAATGCTGGAGAAACTCAGCGGGTGTGAAGCCCTGTCCCACTGTGCAAGTTCACCCAAGAGCTCTCCTGAGTTTAAAAACAATCAAAACTCGTGGTTAACACGTAGAATGAACGTAGCGGGTACGTCGGAGCTCGGGACGTTTCAATAGACAATAAACAATAGGTTCAGGAACAGGCCATTTGGCCCTTCGAGCCATCCCCTGACTCAGCTATTTTTAAGAGCCCTATCTAGCACTCTCTTGAAAGCATCCAGAGAACCTGCCTCCACCTCCCTCTGAGGCAGAGAATTCCACACTCACCACTCTCTGTGAGAAAAAGTGTTTCCTCGTCCCCGTTCTAAATGGCTTACCCCTTATTCTTAAATTGTGGCCCCTGGTTCTGGACTCCCCCAACATCGGGAACATGTTTCCTGCCTCTAACGTGTCCAAGCCCTTAACAAATCTTATATGTTTCAATGAGATATCCTCTCATCCTTCTAAACTCGAAAGAGTACAAGCCCAGCTGCTCCATTCTCTCAGCATATGACAGTCCCACCATCCCGGGAATTAACCTTGTAAACCTACGCTGCACTCCCTCAATAACAAGAATGTCCTTCCTCGAATTAGGGGACCAAAACTGCACACAATACTCCAGGTGTGGTCTCACTAGAACACTGTACAACTGCAGAAGGACCTCTTTGCTCCTATATTCGATTCCTCCTGTTATAAAGGCCAACATGCCATTTCTTAGTGCTAACGGCAGGTACTCGGGAAACGTGATAACTCGTGAAGATTTTACAACATGTTGAAAAATGTCCACATGTAAAATATACTCAGGATGTAAAAATATGATACTTTTTAACACGTAGTCATACCGTAGTAGCTCATGAGTTTACCGTAGTAGGACCTGGTGTCATATATCACTATTGTATGTTCATGATGAAAATAAGAATACTCTGTATATTCATTACCTTTGAATTGTAGTTTTATGTAATCCTCCCATAATTTCTGTTCCATTGCACAATATCTATCAGACATACAGAATGTTGCAAGGTAATATCTTGCCCAAACTCAGTTGTATCTTTCTATCTCAATAAATATCACAAAATATGCCATTGTTTCAGCCACATTATGACAAAATATAGAATGTAGGTTATTTGTTATCAGAAATTCCATCCCAGAAACAACAGTACGTAAAGAACATTTGTTTTACTAATTTACGAGCATGTACCATAGGTTGATCCATATCCAACAAAATGTGATAATTGCATAAAATGTATTATTGTCTAAGAAATTTGGTGTGGAATGATAATCCATCTCAGTACTCATTTAGGCAAGTCCCAAGCTATAGATAATTTTCCCCCACCCCCAATCCCCCTCGCCCGATCTTCATTGAACCTACCATTTGACTAATATTTTACTCAGCTGCTGTAACGTTTCCTTCCTATCAAAATCTCTGTGTAGCATCTCTGTCCCTATCTTCCAATTCCCACTTTGAAATAAAATACAACTTTCGACATAAATTTTGCAGCAGGATCGCTACATAAATACAAATATATGGTATTTTATCCTAAAATTCCCCCCGCCCTCTCCCCTTACCACCACACAAGAAGCGTAATTTGAAGCGTTTACATTTGGAGAAGTTCGATACGGACCAGGAATGAAAATTAATAGCTATGAATCGAATAACAGTGAGCTACGAAGTTAGATTGAAACACCTGTCAGAGGGCTAAGAAACAATCCTGAGTTGACGGCGTATTCTTTTAAGTGAGCATTTTGCAGCGACCACACCATATTCTGGTTAAATATTCTTTCCATGGAAATCTCCTATTTCTCTTTGAAATTATATTCATTTATAACCGTTTGTAACATCAGTAACCACCTTAATGTTTGTGCGTTTAGTACCTGGTATGCTTGAAACTATTTATTGTAATGTACTGTATCTTAAAAAAAAAAACTATATGAACCAGCTGTGAAAATTACACTGAATCGAAACGATGATTGAAAATGCGTGGGAATCGACTAATCGCGATCCTGCTGTGAAATGTTTAAGTCGAAAACTGTATTTTATTTCAAAGTGGGAATTTGAAGATAGGGACAGAGATGCTACCAGAGATTTTAAGCTCTTGTGTGAACTCGCACAGTGGGACAGGGCTTGAGGCAGCATCTATGGAGTGAAGGAAATAGCCGGGTCTGAAGAAGGGTCTCGATCCGAAACGTTGCATATTTCCTTCGCTCCATAGATGCTGCCTCACCCGCTAAGTTTCTCCAGCATTTTTGTATACCGCAAAATGTCAATGATTCCGGGAATGCCGAGAGAGCTAGAGAGAGGTGGGGAACGGGAGAGAGAGAGAGCGCACGGGAGAGAGAGAGCGCGCGAGAGAGAGAGGGAGGGAGAGAGCGAAAACAGAGAGACACAACGTGGGTCGATAGGTAAATTAAATGACTAACCTGCACACCAAGAAAGTCACCAAGAAGAAGTTCTCAATCATGATGGTGAGTTTTAAGAAATTCTCAATGTGTCATTAATGCATCAATCTACATTCCTCAGTAAAATGTAATTATGTTTTGAAGAAGTGTTAATGACACCGCGTGAATTGTATTCAAAGGAACGCAGCGTCATTAATACTTCTTCTAAAACACAAGTACACATTTACTGAGGAATGTGGATCGATGCATTGATGACGCATTGGATAACTACTTGTTAACTACTGGCTGTTAACACATCGTTTGTGTCTGATGACCGTACAGCGCTTGTATTCCATGTACAAAACCATGTAAGTTTTGTAAAAAAAATCTGTATGGCGAATGTTTTAAAAAAAATCTTTATTTAACAAAGCGAATTTGTATTTCCATATGAAATACGGAAAATTAACGTGGGGCCCCCCTTGAGCGCGGGGCCCAATTTGGAAAAATTGGTTCAATCGGCCTAGGGCCGGCCCTGGTCCTAGGTCTCCTCCATGGTCAGAGTGAGGCTAAATGCAAATTAGGGGAATAGCATCTCATATTGCACTTTGGCAGCTCAAAGCCCAGTGGTATGAATATGGATTTTCAATCTTGAAGTAACGATGGCATTCCCACTCTCTCCATCCCTCCCCCACCCAAATCACACCAGCTTCTCGTTTTTACCGAACAAACAGCCAACAATGGCCTGCTTCCTTTATCATTGTTACTTATTTTCATATCTTTTATTGATTGTTTTTTATCTCTCTACATCATCGTCTATATCTCTCGTTACCATTTCCCCAGACTAGTCTGAAGAAGGGTCTCGACCCAAAATGTCATCCATTCCTTCTCTCCAGAGATGTTTCCTGTCCCGCTGAGTTACTCCAGCTTTTTGTGTCTATTTCTGTTCCTTCTTGCCGACATATTAAATGTTCACCTGGCCCCATAGAAGAAGCGTCCACGTCGCGGGGCTGGAAACTGGAAGTATCCTGAGCAAATTCTGCTACCACCTTCATCTATTGCGACAAGTGATGGCTCCCACTGATTGTCGTTGGAAGCTTGCGTCCTGTTCAAGACAGACAATGACAACGAGGTCAACATTTGCAGCAAGGACACGAAAGACGAAGAAGTGTTCACTTTACTGCGTCGGCTCTGAGAGACATTAGACCATGATAGAAACATAGAAAAATAGGTGCAGGAGTAGGCCATTTGATCATGGATGATCTTCTAAATCAGTACCCTGTTCCTGCAATTTCCCCATATCCACCACATCCTTTAGCCCCAGGAGCTAAAACTAATTCTCTTGTAAACATCCAGTAGCGCCATCGAGTGTGGCAGACTTGTAAGCAGCTGTTCATCATTACCCCCTTTTTTGTAGTATGTCAAAAAGTATGTTTTAAAAGTTTGTTAGTCTTTTTTATGTGGGGGATGGCGGGAGGGGAAAGGGGGAAACCGTTTGCCAGTCACTTACCTGGACGGAGATGCGTCTTTTCTCCGAATCGCATCTGCATCCCCCCCCACCTCAAGGTCTACCAACTGGATGAATGCGGCCAGAGTTTTAGCAGCGGCGCAGCACTGAATTTTATTTTGAAGTCTCGTGACGAGACTACATGAAGAACCCGCCAGTCCGCATGCGCATCAATATGTCGTCACATGGCGCAAGATGCGGATGCATTCGGAAATGCTCCGTCAGAGCTTTAACGGTGAAGGTAAGGTTTTTTTTTGCAGGAATGGTGCTTCTTGTTCAACATGGGTTTGATTTCCAAACATGGACAAACCGAGAAACAAGAAAAGATGTTCCTATTTTCAACGGGAATGGCGGCAATGAGTGAGGTCAGTAGCCATTGCTATCGAGCTCTGAGATGCACAGCAAACACTGCTAAAGCTCAGAAAGGGTGCAGCTTGTCGACCCTGGCATGGAGACGCTGGCAGGTAGGGTCTCCACAACAACCTCCGCGAAAGCTCCAAAAAGGAGCAGCTTAATGGACCAAGGCTCGGAGACACTGGCAGGGTGGCCTGCACAGTAACCTCCGCGAAAGCTCACAAAATGAGCAGCTTTGTTGTGTGGGTTTAAACTAAATAGTGGGTGGGAGGGATTGACAAATTGGGAGTATAATAATAATAATAATAATAATTCATTTTATATACTAGCGCCTTTTTAAAACCCAAGGACACCTTACAAGATGTCCTTGGGTTTTAGAAAGATGGAGTTAAAAGGACTTCCGGTGGCTGCTATGAAGCAGTGAAGGCAGCTGCATAGAGCTCTGCTCCCGACAAATCGTGTTTAAAGTCGATTCCTACGCCAGGATCGACTTAAAAACTCTTACCGGGATTGCTGAACGTCGTGGGTACTGACGTCATCAGACGGTGCCAGTGGAATCGGGATTTTAAACGATTTTACCGGTAAAAATCGGATGAAAAAGGGAAGAGGTCAGAGAGGACCCAAGAAGACTACAATCAGTCTCCAGCTCCAAAAAGCTCTGGATGAGCTTGAAACCACTCCGGAATTCACTTTTGAAAGTTTGGAAGAGGAGCTGGAGTCTCAACAACCAACAGTCGAAATGGCTGCAAGAGCTGAAACAAAAGAGTTAAAAGAAAGGGAGAAAGAAATGAAAAGCTGGGAAGAAACGGTAAGAGTTAATATTACTAAAAACATTACTAAAGATCTTCAGAAGCAATTTGCTAAAATGAATTCTACAATTCAGAATAATTTTTCTACAATGGAGGATAATCTCTCTAAGAAAATTGACACTAGTTGTGGAGAATTAAAGGAACTTTACGTATCCCTGAACCAGCAGTTCAAAGATTTGGAGTCGAGGACTGCTAAGGAATTGGAAAGAATGCAGAGAGATTATAACAATAAACATGACTCCCTGCTGAAGCAATTAACAAAGGCGGCAAAATTGATGGAAGAGATGGAGGGTGAAATGGAGCAGATGGGCAAGCAAATAACAGGTTTGAAAAAAGAACACGACGCGAATTGGGAGCTGACGAATAAACTGAATGAGAAATGTCAAGATTTGGAAGCCAGGTCAAGGAGGCAGAATTTGAGAATAATAGGAGTTAAAGAGGGGGCAGAGCACGGCTCTCAAATGTGTGATTTCATTACTAATTTTCTTAAAGATTTTTCAAACTGCCAGAAAAACCAAAGATAGATGTGGCTCATCGTGTTGGTCGCTTCCAAAGAGGAGCGAATGCTCCACAATGTCAAATTATCGTAAAGTTCTTAGACATTTCGACTTTGGAAAATTTATTAAAGAAGATATCCTATGGAGAAAATTATTACATTTGCTAATAATATTGTTAGATTTTACAGAGACTACCCTCGGGAAATACTTGCAAAAAGACGCCAGTTTAAAAGAGCAAACAGTATTTTACAAGGACATTCTGAAGTTCGTTACGGCGTTATCTACCCAGCTAAAATGTTAATTACGTATAGCGCTATGCAACGTTCATTCACGGATCCGGATTTAGCTTGCAAATATGCCCAGGAGATTTTAAATAAAATTCAAGGAAAAATTGAATAATAAGACATTACGCCTGCTGAACTTGTTTTTTTTTTGTTTCAAATAAGACACTAGAATTGTTCAGATGGTTCTCAGACAGACTTATCAGGCAAGAATGTGTTTTTTAATAACAGAGTCCTAACTTCATCTTGAACTGAAAAACTGAAGCTCAACAGATGGAATGTTCATGGGGAACAAGGATATGGCGGACCAATTGAATAACTACTTTGGTTCCGTCTTCACTAAGGAAGACATAAATAATCTGCCGGAAATAGCAGGGGGCCGCGGGTCAAAGGAGATGGAGGAACTGAGTGAAATCCAGGTTAGTCGGGAAGTGGTGTTGGGTAAATTGAATGGATTAAAGGCCGATAAGTCACCAGGGCCAGATAGGCTGCATCCCAGAGTACTTAAGGAAGTAGCTCCAGAAATAGTGGATGCATTAGTGATAATTTTTCAAAATTCTTTAGATTCTGGAGTAGTTCCTGAGGATTGGAGGGTAGCAAACGTAACCCCACTTTTTAAGAAGGGAGGGAGAGAGAAAACGGGGAATTACAGACCAGTTAGTCTAACATCGGTAGTGGGGAAACTGCTAGAGTCAGTTATTAAAGATGGGATAGCAGCACATTTGGAAAGTGGTGAAATCATTGGACAAAGTCAGCATGGATTTACGAAAGGTAAATCGTGTCTGACGAATCTTATAGAATTTTTCGAGGATGTAACTAGTAGAGTGGATAGGGGAGAACCAGTGGATGTGTTGTATCTGGACTTTCAGAAGGCTTTCGACAAGGTACCACATAAGAGATTAGGATACAAGCTTAAATCACACGGTATTGGGGGTTCAGTATTGATGTGGATAGAGAACTGGCTGGCAAACAGGAAGCAAAGAGTAGGAGTAAACGGGTCCTTTTCACAATGGCAGGCAGTGACTAGTGGGGTACCGCAAGGCTCAGTGCTGGGACCCCAGCTATTTACAATTTATATTAATGATCTGGACGAGGGAATTGAAAGCAACATCTCCAAGTTTGCGGATGACACTAAGCTGGGGGGCAGTGTTAGCTGTGAGGAGGATGCTAGGAGACTGCAAGGTGACTTGGATAGGCTGGGGGAGTGGGCAAATGTTTGGCAGATGCAGTATAATGTGGATAAATGTGAGGTTATCCACTTTGGTGGCAAAAACGGGAAGGCAGACTATTATCTAAATGGTGGCCGATTAGGAAATGGGGAGGTGCAGCGAGACCTGGGTGTCATGGTACACCAGTCATTGAAAGTAGGCATGCAGGTGCAGCAGGCAGTGAAGAAAGCGAATGGTATGTTGGCCTTCATAGCAAGAGGATTTGAGTATAGGAGCAGGGAGGTTCTACTGCAGTTGTACAGGGTCTTGGTGAGACCACACCTGGAGTATTGCGTACAGTTTTGGTCTCCAAATCTGAGGAAGGACATTATAGCCATAGAGGGAGTGCAGAGAAGGTTCACCAGACTGATTCCTGGGATGTCAGGACTTTCATATGAAGAAAGACTGGATAGACTTGGCTTATACTTGCTAGAATTTAGGAGATTGAGAGGGGATCTTATAGAAACGTACAAAATTCTTATGGGGTTGGACAGGCTAGATGCAGGAAGATTGTTCCCGATGTTGGGGAAGTCCAGGACAAGGGGTCACAGCTTAAGGATAAGGGGGAAATCCTTTAAGACCGAGATGAGGAAAAACTTTTTCACACAGAGAGTGGTGAATCTCTGGAACTCTCTGCCACAGAGGGTAGTTGACGCCAGTTCATTGGCTATATTTAAGAGGGAGTTAGATGTGGCCCTTGTGGCTAAAGGGATCAGGGGGTATGGAGAGAAGGTAGGTATGGGATACTGAGTTGGATGATCAGCCATGATCATATTGAATGGCGGTGCAGGCTCGAAGGGCCGAATGGCCTACTCCTGCACCTATTTTCTATGTATCTATGTATCTATGCAGGCTCTGCGCCAAGTTTTTCAGCCTTGATGATTATTAGACTGTTCTTTTTTGAATTTAAAACAGTCTTTATGGTCTGCCTTTGTCTCAGTACTATATGATCTATTATTTACATATACAGCATATAACTAACTAACTAATTAACTATATATACGCAATAAACTTAATTAACGCTAAAGGTTTAATGTATTATACTAACATGACTAACTATATGGTAGGAAGGATGGGGGAGGTTAGACAGATATTCTAAATACTAATTATGAATTAACTAACATACAGGCTAATGAAAAGTGTGATTAATGACAAGGTACTTTAACCCATAATAACTCTATTTTATTTTATTTTTAATCTTCTAGCTTTTTTTCTATTTTATTTTAAATTTTTAGCTATTAATCGACCTGACATGATAATTTTGGTTATAAGTGGAGGAAACCGACTAATGTTGGATGATACTTTACTAGGGGGGCAGAGCCCAGTGCATAATTCCATTGACGGAAGTCAATTTAAAATTAATCTTAGCCACCATAGGTGGCTTTTTTGTAAGATATCGCTTTTTTGATAACTTTCACTCACTTTTTTTGTTTATTCACTATTATGAGTTGCATGATTTAACAATCTTTATGAACACTTCATTTTATGTTTTTCTCTTTCCCTTAATTATGTTTAATAGTGCCAGGAGATGTAAAACTAGTGCAGAAATTATGAATGACAACCCTGGACTCGGGATTTCGAGGTACTTGGCTGCATCACATGAATCATACATTCTGGTAATAATAGCCAATGCAAGATAATAGTCGAATAAACACCGGAGGTCTCACTTTCTGTAGTTGGAACATTAGAGGTGCGAATGAACCAATTAAGAGGGGTAAAATTCTGGCACAATTAAAATCATTAAACATGGATATTGCTTTCCTACAAGAAATGCATTTGAAACAAACTCAGATCAGATTAAGGGAAAACTGGATAGGTCAAACCTACTACTCCGCATTCACTTCTAAAGCAAGAGGCACGGCCATTATAATTCGGAAAGGTATACCTTTTAAATGAAAGAATTCCATATCTGATAAAGAGGGAAAATACGTTATTGTCACGGGAGAAATTTATAATACAGCATTAACTATGTTAAAATATTTATGCGCCTAATTTTGATAACCCCCAATTTTTTAAGAAAATAGTAGATATAATTGCAGAGCATAATTATCAAAATATAATAATGGGGGGAGATTTTAATTGTGTTATAGACCCATATTTAGATAAATCAATAAAGGTAGGGAAGCGTCTTGTTAAAACTAAGACCTGTGAAATTTTAAATACTTATATAAAAAATAATAACATAACTGATGTTTGGAGAATAGCAAACCCAATTGGAAGGGAATATTCGTTTTACTCATCGGCTCATAAAACTTATTCACGAATTGACTATTTCTTATTGGATACAAAATTAATCCCGTATACGACTAAACCATCATACCATAATAGTATTATTTCCGATCATTCACCACTGACTTTTATACTTAAAATCGAGGGAATGCCGGGTATAAAACCTTTTTGGAGATTCAACGCACAAATATTAAATAACCCGCAGGGTTATGAGTATATAAAAGAACAACATTTTTTTTTTTCCGAGATAAATGAGACGCTGGGTATTTCTGTATCGCTATTATGGGAAACCTTTAAGGCATACATTCACGGTGCTATAATCTCTTATCAAAGTTTTCAAAATAAAGAAAATAAAAGAGGATAGAACAGGAAATAAAATCACTAGAACTGGACAATGCAAGTGACCCAACCATAGATAAACATAATAAGATAACCTTATTGAAATATAAACTCAATAGAATATTATCGGCAAGAGTAATAAGACTATTCCAAATTACAAAACAGGCACACTTCAAATTTGGGAATAAGCCACATAAATTATTAGCGAGGCAACTGAAGCAACAAGAAAAGGAAAAGACTATTACTAAAATTAAATCTGATAAGGGTGAGCTTCTAACATTACCAAATGATATTAATAAAAGGTTTGCCCAATTTTATCATAATTTATACACAACTAAAATAAATACAGATGAGAGTAAAATTACAAATTTCTTAGATAATTGCAACCTCCCTAAATTGGAAAATTTAGAAAAAGAGGAATTAGGAGCACGGATTACTAGTGAAGAAATAAAACAAATAATAAACTCATTGAAAAATGGGAAGACCCCAGGACCAGATGGTTTTAGTAATGAATTTTATAAGCGATTTCAGGAGTCAATTGTATCAAGACTACTCAACTTATACACGCAGGCTTATACCGAAAATAAACTACTGGAAACTTTAGCAGAATCAACAATAACGCTTATACCGAAAAAAGATAAATATTTAGATGAACCGGGTTCTTACAGAGCTATATCACTTCTAAATACGGATCAGAAAATCTTAGCAAAGATTCTAGCAAGAAGACTGAATAATTATATTAACAAATTGGTAAACCCGGATCAAACGGGATTTATACCCAAAAGGCAATCATTTAATAACTTGAGAAGGCTTTTCAATATAATGTACTCTCACAAAGAGGACATTAAAGATATTTCAGTCGTTACGCTGGATGCAGAGAAGGCATTCATTCAGGTAGAATGGCAGTATTTATATAAGGTTCTCCAAAAATTTAATACGGGAGAGAATTTTATTAGATGGGTTAAACTACTTTATGATAAACCTACGGCAAGAATATTAACTAATAATATGTTATCTCCAAAATTTTATTTATCAAGGGGTAATAGGCAGAGTTGTGCCTTATCACCATTGCTATTTGCCCTTATGATAGAACCGCTGGCTGAAAGGATTAGAAATCATCCGAATATTCACGGATATAATACTAAGGACTCAAAGAATAAAATTTCATTATATGCTGATGATATTCTTTTATATATTACTAATACACAAACGAGTATCCCCACCTTATTAACACTAATTGAGGAATTTGGTTCTTTTTCAGGATATAGAATAAATTGGAATAAAAGTGAAATTATGTCTTTAAAACCACAGGATGCGAGACACTTATTAAAATTCCCTTTCAAAATTGCAACATATAGGGTGCAAGTTGAATCAAGAGTATTTGGGTATTCAAATTACGAGAAGACACAAATCATTATTTAGTGCCAATTTTATGCCACTATTAAATAAACTGAATGTTATGATTACATTTTGGAAAACGCTCCCGCTCTCATTGATAGGTAGAATTAACGCTATAAAAATGACTTTCTTACCACAATTAATATATTTGTTTCAAGCGATCCCAATATATATTCCCAAATACTTTTTCAAAAAACTAGATTCTAATATCACTAATTTTATATGGGATTATAGAGCACACAGAATTCAACGAAAGCATTTGTGTAAACCTAAAGAAGTTGGGGGTTTATCATTACCTAACTTTACGTATTACTACTGGGCAGTGCATATCAAGAACATAATGTACTGGTTGGATAGTTCCACTCACCAGTCGGAGTGGATAAGAATGGAGAAAGTAGAGTGTTTCCCGTACGATATAGGAACGATCTTGTTCTCACCGATAAAATTGAATAGTATAATATATAAGAAGAACCCAATTATTCACAATACAATAAGAATTTGGAAACAAATAAAATTATCCTTGAAATTAAATAATCTATCAGTACTAACCCCAATATTGAACAATCCTGCATTCAAACCATCTCTTATTGACAAAACATATAAACAATGGGATAGACTGGGGATTAGGAAAGTAGTAGATATGTATGAATTGGGCACATTTTTATCATTTCAACAATTAAAAATTAAACTGAGTGATAATCAATATTTTAAATATATACAGATATGTGACTTTATGAAGAAATATATACATAGATTTCAAATTATATTTTTAGACCCTTTAGAAGAAGCAATGAATATTAAGGCTGATTCACAAAAATTAATATCATATTTTTATAATAGTATATTAAATAGAGAATTACCCTCAACAGAGGCACTAAGAGAAGATTGGGAACATGAACTAATGATAAAGATCCCGAAAGATAGATGGGAAAAGTATCTGATGAACACACATAATTGTTCCATTAATGCAAGACATAATTTAATTCAATTTAAATTATTACATAGACTATATTATTCAAAAACGAGGTTGAATAAATTCTACCCAAACGTCTCTCCCAGATGCGATAAATGTTTGTTTCAAAATGCCAATATAACACATTCATTCGTAGGATGTACAAAGTTGAATACATTTCGGAACAATATATTTGATATATTTACAAAGCTCTTCAAGTCAAGAATAGAACCTAATACGGAATGGATTATATTTGGAATAATAGTAGAAGATATCAATTTAAACAAAGACCAAAAAGTATTCTTTAATTATGAGTTAATAATTGGAAAGAAATTGATACTTAAATTTTGGAAAAATACAGCTATACCGACTATTAAAATGTGGATTAGGAATATGACGGACATAGCACACCTTGAAGAAATGAGACTCCGCCTAATAGATAAATATGACCAATTCTTAAGGAGTTGGTCCCCTTTCATCGACTTTTTGGAATCATGTGATGCAGCAGTACCGTAAAGATTACTGATTTCAGGTCAGGTCGTGGATAGATTTACATCTCCGAACAAAGATTTGAAAATTTCTTTTTTAAGGATCTTTTTCTCCTATTTCTACTTTCTCCTATTTCTACTTTTTCTTTTCTTATACTCACACTTCACGTTTTTCTATTTTCTAATATCTATTTTTCCTCTTTTTCTACTCTCTATTTTTTGTTTTTTTAACTTCCTTTTCAAAAACATAAAACTAGAGGTTGTACATAGAATGTATTACGTTATGACATAGTTGGCACCTAAAATTAGGTACCACTGTATTGTTTTGTACTGTATTAACTTCTAATAAAATAAAAAATAAAACAAATAAAAACATTTAAAAAAAGATGGAGTTAAAGGGGAAGTGAGTACAGGAAAAGTTACAAAAGACTCTCAAATTAATGGGATGGAAAGTTCAAGAAGGGATAAGAGAGTAAGGTCATGGCCAATTGTGAGCAGTTTGAGAGGGGAGGTGAATATCAAAGTCAAAGTGTTGTATAAGAATGCGCAAAGTATAAAAAATAAAGTGGACAAACTTGAGGCTCAGTTAGAAATTGGCAAGTTTGATGTTGTGGGAATTACGGAGACATGGCAGCAAGGGCTGGGAACTGGATATTCAAGGGTATACCTCTTTTCGAAAAGACAGACAGAAGGGCAAAGGGGATGGGGTAGCTCTGTTGGTGAGGAATAAAATTCCGTCCCTTGCAAGGGGTGACATTGAAACTGGAGATGTGGAGTCAGTATGGATAGAGCTAAGGAACTGTAAGGGTAAAAATACCCTAATGGGACAACTTCAGGCCCACAAACATTAGCCTGGATATAGGGTGCAAGTTGAATCAAAAGTTAAAATTGGCATGTCGCAAAGGTAAAGGTTGTTATGGGAGATTTCAACATGAGAAAATCAGGTTAATATTGGACCTCAAGAAAGGGAGTTTGTGGAGTGCCTCCTTGATGGATTCTTAGTGCAGCTTGTATTGTAGTCTATAGGGAGAAGGCAATACTGCATTTAGTGTAATGTAATGAACTGGAATTGATCAGGGAACTTGAGGTTAAGGAGCCATTAGGAGGTAGTGACCATAATATGGTAAGTTTTACACTACAATTTGAGAGGGAAAAGGGTAAAAAGGAGGTGTTAATGTTACAGTTGAACAAAGGGGACCATGGAGCCATGAGGGAGGAGCTGGCCAAAGTTGCCTGGAAAGATACTCTGGCAGGGATGACAGTGGAACAACAATGGCAGATATTTCTGGGAATAATACAGAAGGTGCAGGATCAGTTTATTCCAAAGAGGAAGAACGATTCTAAGGGGAGTAAGGGGCAACATTGGCTGACAAGGGAAGTTGGGGTTAGTATAAAAATAAAAGAGAAGAAGTACAACATAGCAAAGGTGAGCGGGAAGCAAGAGGATTGGGTAATGTTTAAAGAGCAACACAAGATAATTATAAGGCAATACGGGGAGAAAAGATGAGGTACGAAGGCAAACTAGCCAAGAATATAAAGGAGGATAGTAAAAGCTTATTTAGGTATGTGAAGAAGATGAAATTAGTTAAGACAAAAGTTGGACCCTTGAAGACTTGAAAAGGTGAATTTATTATGTGGATTAAGGAAATGGCAGATGAGTTGAACAGGTACTTTGGTTCGTCTTCACTAAGGAGGACACAAACATTCTTCCTGATGTACTAGGGGTCAGAGGATCTGTGGTGACAGAGGAACTGAAGGAAATCCACGATTGGAGGAAATGGTGTTGGGTAGACGGATGGGACTGAAGGATGATAAATCCCTAGGGCCTGATGGTCTGATTCCCAGGGTACTTCCTTAAGTGGCTCTAGAAATCGTGGACGCATTGGTGATCATTTTCCAATGTTCTCTAGATTCAGGATCAGTTCCTGTGGATTGGAGGGTAGCTAATGTTATCCCACTTTTTAAGAAAGGCGCGAGAGAGAAAACAGGGAATTATAGACCAGTTAGCCTGACATCGGTGGTGCGGTAGATGCTGGAGTCAATCATAAAAGATGAAATAATGGCACATTTGGATAGCAGGAACCTGATCGGTCCGAGTAAGCATTGATTAACGAAGGGGAAATCATGCTTGACTAATCTTCTGGAAATGTTTGAGGATGTAACTGCGAGAATGGACAAGAGAGAGCCAGTGGATGTAGTGTACCTGGACTTTCAGAAAGCATTTGATAAGGCCCACATAGGAGATTAGTGGGCAAAGTTAGGGCACATGGTTTTGGGGGTAGAGTGCTGACATGGATAGAAAATTGGTTGGCAGACAGGAAACAAGAGTAGGGATTAACGGGCCCCTTTCAGAATGGCAGGCAGTGACTAGTGGGGTACCGCAAGGCTCGCTGCTGGGACTGCAGCTATTTACAATATACATCAATGATTTAGATGAAGGGATTCAAAGAAACATTAGCAAATTTGCAGATGACACAAAGCTGGGTGGCAGTGTGAACTGTGAGGAGTATGCTCTGAGGATGCAGGGTGACTTGGACAGGTTGGATGAGTGAGCAGATGCATGGCAGATGCAGTTTAATGTGGATAAATGTAAATATTAGCGGCACCTGCTGGTGCGCGCCAATATCAAACCCGGCGGTCGAAAGCCGCGAGCACGTGACCCGGGAAGGGTTGGGTTTTCACGCGGTTTTCTATTTCCAGCGTCAGTTGTTCGACGACCACTGTTGTGGCTAGTTGCGTTGTTAGACCTGTGGTACCAGAGAAGGTGTTCGAAATAAATATTGTTCGAAAAAACTGGGCGTTTGTCTCTCATTCCAATAAAAGTTTATCTACTTTGGTCGCAAAAACAAGTAGGCAGATTATTATCTAAATGGTGTCAAGTTGGGAAAAGGGAAGTACAACGGGATCTGGGGGTCCTTGTTCATCAGTCAATGAAAGTAAGCATGCAGGTACAGCAGGCAGTGAAGAAAGCGAATGGCATGTTGGCCTTGATAACAAGAGGATTTGAGTATAGGAGCAAAGAGGTCCTTCTACAGTTGTACAGGGCCCTAGTGAGACCACACCTGGAGTATTGTGTGCAGTTTTGGTTCACTAATTAGAGGAAGGACATTCTTGCTATTGAGGGAGTGCAGCGTAGGTTTACAAGGTTAATTCCCGGGATAGCGGGATTGTCATATGCTGAGAGAAAGGAGTGGCTGGGATTGTATATTATGGAATTCATAAGGATGAGAGGATATCTTATTGAAACATAAGATTATTAAGGGTTTGGACATGCGAGAGGCAGGAAACATGTTCCCGATCTTGGGGAGATGAGGAAACACTTTTTCACACAGAGTTGTGAGTCTGTGGAATGCTCTGCCTCAGAGGGTGTTGGAGGCTGGTTCTCCGGATACTTTCAAGAGAGAGCTATATAGGGCTCTTAAAGATAATGTAGTCAGGGGATATGGGGAGAAGGCAGGAATGGGGCACTGATTGGGGATGATCAGCCATGATCACATTGAATGGCAGTGCTGGCTCGAAGGGCCGAATGGCCTACTCCTGCACCTATTGTCTATTGTCTATTGGCGACCCGGCAGGGTGGCCTGCACAGCAACCTATGCGAAAGCTCTGAAAAGGAGCTGCTTGTCGACGCCGGGCTCGGGCTGGCTGTCCAAAAGAACAATACTGGCCAGGGAAGCACTGCCTCAACATCTAAGGGTGATATTATCAGTCAACTCACAAGAGTGGGGATAACTGAGTGAAAGGCGGTGATAGGGAGGTCAATTCAGATCTCTGAATGTATCTCCTGCTCAGGGGCTGGGATTTGAGGATTCCCTCAACAAATCGATAATACCTTTCAGCTCACAACTATAACAGAGCTTCCGGCACTCGGGATCAAAATTTTCCATCCCCTCGGGGTGAGTTGAACCAGTAGAGGCAGAACTGGCAAGTAGCATTATATGCTTGACTTCGCACCAGCTGAATGAGGAGAACATGCAGGACAATGCTGAAAAGTATGTTAATCCTGATAACTGCCAGACTCGTGATGTACCGAAGGTCAACATCATCATCTGGGATATACAGATTGGCTAAACGAAGCCTAATGGTTAGAGCACATGATATTGGGGGTAGGATGTTGACATGGATAGAAAATTGGTTGGCAGAGAGTAAAGAGAGCAAAGAGTAGGAGTGAACGGGTCCTTTTCAGAATGGCAGGCGGTGGCGAGTGGAGTGCCGCAAGGCTCAGTGTTGGGACCGCAACTGTTTACCATATATATTAATGATTTGGAAGAGGAAATTAGAAGCAACACTAGCAAGTTTGCGGATGACATAAAGCTGGGTGGCAGTGTGAACTGTGAAGAGGATGTTAGGAGGTTGCAATGTGACCTGGACAGGTTGAGTGAGTGGGCAGATGCATGGCAGATGCAGTAAAATATAGATACTGTTGTGAATTTATGGAATTCCTTGCCACAGAATGCAGTGGAGGCCAAATCACTGGATGGATTTAAGAGAGCGTTAGATAGAGCTCTAGGGGCTAGTGGAGTCAAGGGATATGGGGAGAAGGCAGCACGGGTTATAGATAGGGGACGATCAGCCATGATCACAATGAATGGCGGTGCTGGCTCGAAGGGCCGAAAGGCCTCCTCCTGCACCTATTTTCTATGTTTCTAAAGATCTAAAACTCCAGAGAGTTCAGAAAGCTCTCACAAGAGGGATTTTGGTGTTTGCGAGGTCGGTGGATGGAACACAATGTTCTGAAGTGCAGCAAGTCGCCTTAGCACTGCTGTGTAAGGATATCATCCCTACCAAGTTAATGGCTGAAACCGCTATACTGAGGCTGATTGGAGCACCAGGCCTACACAACTAAGACAGAGCCAGAGGCCATTTTTAGGCGCAGGTTCACAGTGCTCACCATGGAGACAGCGCATGCCACACACTCAATCTCAACCCCAGCAGGTCACGATGTCAGACCCAGAGGGAAGGGACAGAAAAAAATTGGTGTCAGCAGATGCTGTCGATCAACCACCTAATCCCATTGAGGTAGGTGAGTATTATTCCTACAGATGCACGAAATGTACGGAGGATTTTCAAGTCGGGGGTATATTGAGGCTGTTCTAAAGTAAGTGGGGAAAGATAACCACTGGCCCTTTCATTTTACTAGCCATAAATGTCTATAAATCTGACGTTCTGTCTGACCGGTTTCCTCCACGGCAAGAAAAGCCCAAATTCCCGTGCAAATGGTTTAAAGAGGAATATATAGCTATCCGAGTAGGGATAGTGAAATTACACAAAAGGATATGATTGAGGAGATTGTCCATGAACAAGATGAATATATTTCCAATATCTTCACCAGGTCTAAGGAAGATGGAGTATACCAAATCATTCCTGATTTGGCCAGTCTGAACATGGACTTGGAATATAACCATTTTAGAATGGATTTTTCATTCAGCAAATCTGCTGATTATTGAGGATTGCTCTGTGGCCTCAATCAATCTCAAAGATGCATTTTTTCCGGTACCAATACATGAGAGTCACAGAAAATAGTTGACACGCTCATCATAGGAAATACGATATATGACACAGATGTAGCTGCTTTAGCAACCTAGACACTCCTGGAAGTTCCAGGATTTGTTATTCATCCAGGAAAGCCCAGGCTTGTGCCAACAAACGCTATTACATAAGCTTTCTCACAAACTCTTCAGGTAGGTCTGTGACCCTACCTACAGGTAAGAAACAGAACTTAGTTGATGCATGCACAGGCTTACCTCAGAATGAGATGTCTACGATACGACAGGTTGTGAGGGTGATAGGCAAGCTGGTAGCTGCCTTCCCAGCTGTGGGGCCATGTATTATAGAAGCCTGGATCGGGAGCAGGTTCTTGCCCTAAAATTGAATATGGGAGATGTTGATAGATGTAGGCTGACGACAAAGTCGATATCCAAATTCCAGTGGGGGATTGAGCACACACGAGGGTACAGGGTTCATTGTACCTAGTAAGCCCGCAATAACACTACAAATTGAGGGCTGGGGTGTAACTGACACCTATACGTTGTGGTGGTAGATGGAATGACGATTTGAGACATGGCCATAAAATATGGCATCAACTATTTGGAAATGCTAGCAGTATTCCAGTCATTGAGAACATATTGTGGGAATGACCATGATATGCAAATCAGATGGCACAAGAAAGCAGTATGCTACCCACATAAACATGGGAAAAGTTTTGTGAGGAGACACATGTGAACTACTTTAAAGCAGAAGTAGCAGAGGTTTGGGGGTTTCTTTCAGTTTGGTTTTATGAGAAGCGACTAAGTTATGGCGCAATTATCACTGCCTGCAATGCCTTATCATCGTATCTAGTGCTTGGATTGGGACAACAAATGATTGGCTTTCACCCACTGGTGACAATGTTTATGGGAGTGTCTTTAACATGAACCCTCTAAAGCCGAGATACAAAGAAGTGTGGAATGTGCAATCAGTATTATAATTTTTATGCAATTTCGCACCAGCTGTATCGCTAACTGTGGAGAGGCTACTCATAAGTTAGTCATGCTTATGGCACTTATTTCAGCACGAAGACCTCAGTCTTTACGCGATCTCCGTCTGAATAACTCGGTCAAATCTGACAAGAGGGTAGCATTTTATGTGAATGAACTCATAAAGTAGAGCAGGCACAGTTGGGTACAAGTTGGAGCTGGCAGCAAACCCACCAGATCGGAAATTGTGGGTGTTAATTAAGTGAAAAAGTACATTAAGGTTACTAAGAACCTACGAGATGAAGGAAAAGTTTGCTTCATAGTTATAAAAAGTCTCACAAGAGAGCGTCGGTGCAGACTATTTCAAGATCGATAGAGTGTACGCTGTTGAAAGCGGGAGTGAATACAGATATTTTCAAGTCACACTCTACCAGGGCTGCTGACACGTCGGCAGCCAATAGAATGGATGTTCCTCTTGATCACATTCTTGCAACAGCAGGATGGTCAGATGAATGCACATTCGGAAGTTATATAATAAACCGCTTAACAGGTCTGGACGATTGCAGATAGAATTTTGGACCGTGTTACATGAGCTGTTTTGCATGTAACTCCTAGGCAAATGGGACTGTGGTCTTGTTAAGGGTGATGTACATGTATGTAAAGTTGGCATCATGTGTTAATGGCCTCCATCTTTCTACCAGTTATGGTTTATCTGTTCACATGGTACATGAATGAAAAACCTCATAGCTTCAAAGGCTTCACGCAGTCTCGTCACGAGACTTCGAAATTTAAATAGAAAGATTAAACAAGAACTTACAATTTGAAGTTTGATCTTTATTTTATGAGAAGTTGGAGTGAGAGACTGCGTGCCCTCCACTCTCAACCCTGAATCTCATAAATGTAATTCAGTAATCAAGGGTTATTAATCTTTTTATAGCTTGAAACTGGTTCAAGTGGACTGTGGTTTCATACAGTGGCTCGAAGATTAATGCGCATGTGTACTGGTGGGTTTTTCACGTAGTCTCTCATTCCAACTTCTCATAAAATAAAGATCAAACTTCAAAGGGTAAGTTATCATTTAATCTTTCTATTGCATAACGGAGCGGGATGATGCCTGACCGGGGATCGCCTGTTGAATCTCCGGAGTGTTGGGCCTGGTGATTAATAGCGTGGAACTGTGGTTTGCGGAGCTTCTAGCCAAGCGAGGTGCTGACTTTAACATGGCGGAGTCCTGGGATCCTTTGCCAAGGGTTGCCAGTGTTGCATCTCCGCCCAGCTCGGCCTGTGGACTTCGGGAACCGCGATGTCCTGTAGGAAGCAGCCGATCGGTGAGAGGGTCTGAAAATCGGGCTGCCGTATCGGCGACTGCGTAGGGCTCAAAAGCCCCAACCACGGGTGACCAAGAGGAAGATGACCGAGCTTTATTGCCTTCTCTCAAAGTGGGAAACTTTGATTCCGCTGTGTGGGGATGTTCATCTTAAATTCTATCGTGTATTGTGTTATTTTTATTCGTATGGCTGTATGGTAACACAAATCTCACGGTACCAATTGGTGCACGTAACAATAAATGTAACTTGAACTTGAACTTTAAATTGGTTTCCACTGCCTTCTGTGGCAGAGATTCAACAGATTCATTACTCTCTGGGTGAAAAAGTTTTTCCTCATCTCATTCCTAAATGGCCTGCCCCTTATTCTTAATCTTTGACCCCTGGCTTTGGACTCTCCCAACATCGGGAACATTTTTCCTGCATCTAGCCTGTCCAATCCTTTAATAATTTGATGTGTTTCTATGATCCCCTTTTATCCTTCTAAATTCCAGTGAATACAAGCAGTCGACCCATTCTTTCATCATATGTTAGTCCCGCGAATTAACCTGTTGAACCTACGCTGCACTCCCTCAATAGCAATAATGTCCTTCCTCAAATTAGGAGACCAAAATTGCACACAATTCACCAGGTGCGGTCTCACCAGGCCCCGGTACAACTGCAGTAGGACCTTCCTGCTCCTAAATTCAAATCTTCTCGCTATGAAGGCCAACATGTGAAAAAGTTTCTTCACTGCTTGCTGTACCTGCATGCTTACTTTCAGTTACTGATGTAAAAGCACACCCAGATCTCGTTGCACCTCCCCTTTTCCTTATCTGACACCATTCGGATAATAATCTGCCTTCGTGTTTTTTTGGCCACCAAAGTGGATAACCTCACATTTACCCACATTATCCTGCATCGGCCATGCATCTGCCCACTCAACCAACCTATCCAAGTCACCCTGCAGCCTCATAGAATCCTTCTCGCAGCTCACACTTCCACCCACCTTTGTGTCATCCGCAAACTTGACGATGTCATATTCCCTCTTCTAAAACGTTAATCTATATTACTAAAAGTCTGATCTTGACCGCTTTTGGCTCACTGTGCTGCGATTTACGAGAGAATGCTGCCACCTACGGCTGTCATTTGTGGTCACCTCGCTCAGAGCCCCCCTCCGCCTTCCTGGACCAGAGGATTTTTCCCATCGGTGAAAAATCAGAGAGATATTAATGTTTTTATAAAATTCGCCATTCTCTCTGCTGCCCCCGCTGGCGGCAGGGGGAGGGACTATAAAATCCGGAAGTGTTGTGCCTCACTCAGTCTCTAGCAGACACAGGAAGCCAGAGGGTCACGACTCTCTGAGCTGCGAAGCTACTCCATGCTGATTCCCCTTGATGTAGTTTTCAGCGAACGGATGTGTTTTGTTGACTTGCTCAATGTTTTTCTCCAATTGCTTGGCTTTTTTTAAGTGCTTTCAGCAAAACGAATGTCTTTTGTTGGCTTGCTGAGTGGTTTTGCCCGAATTGGCTTTTTTAAAAGTGCTTTCAGCAAAACAAATGTCTTTTATCGGCTTGCTGAGTGGTTTTGCCCGAATTGGCTTTTTTTTTAAGTGCTTTCAGCAAAACGAATGTCTTTTGTCGGCTTGCTGAGTGGTTTTGCCCTAATTGCCTTTTTTTAAAGTGCTTTCTGCAAAACGAATATCTTTTGTTGGCTTCCTGAGTGGTTTTGTCCCAATTGGCTTTTTTTAAGTGCTTTCAGCAAAACAAATGTCTTTTTTTGGCTTGGTAAGTGTTTTTGCCCTAATTTGCTTTTTGGCCTCGCCTTTTAAAAAGTTTGTGTACACAAAATGGATTGGTTGTCAAGTGGCTGCTGCCAAAATTGTTTGCCTAGCCTTGGTTTTTTAAAAGTTTGTGTTCACAAAATGGATTGGTTGTCAAATGGCTGCTGCCAAATTGTTTGCCTCACCTTTTAAAAAGTTTGTGTTCACAAAATGGACTGGTTGTCAAGTGGCTGCTGCCAAATTGTTTGCCTCGCCTTTTAAAAAGTTTGTGTTCACAAAATGGATGGGTTGTCAAGTGGCTGCTGCCAAATTGTTTGCCTTGGCTTGGTTTTTTAAATCGTTGCAACAGTTTTCAGATGGATAAAGTGTGAATAAATATTTTATTAAATTTGGACTGTGTTTAATTGCAAAATTGGCGCTCATTCCATGACTTCCGCTTAGTGGCAAGATGGCACCGATGACATCATTTCCATTTGGCGGCAAGATGGCACTGACTGCGTCATTTCCGGTTCGTGGCAAGATGGCGCTGAATGCAGAAGGCATAGTGAAGACGTCGTTGAATAATTCAAGAGAGCTTACTGCTCTGTCTATGGTGAGTGTGTTTGTTGGACGTTATTTAAAGCACGTTTTTGCTTCAGCAGCCGCCTCTACAGGCGGCTTTAAATGTTTGAATCATTTGGTTTACACACTATGTTTACCACGTTCTGAAGTTACTTGGCATTTTCATTTTGGTTGTGAGTCTGTGTGAGTGAGTCTGTCTGTGTGTGAGAGTGTGTGTGTGTGTGAGAGTGTCTGTGTGTGTCTGAGAGTATGTGTATGTCTGAGAGTCTGTGTCTGTATGTGTGTGTGTGAGAGTCTGTGTGTGTGTGAGTGTCTGTGTGAGGTGGAGGGTGTGTGTGTGATTACCAAATAACAAATAGTACAAATAATATAGTCTTTCATAGTTCAGAGCTTATTCGTTATGTTTAATAGCCTGATGGCTGTCAGGAAGAGGCAGCGCCTCAATGTGGATGTTAGTTTTCAGTTTACAAAAGTCGGGCGTGAATCCAGAAGTCGGGCATAAGTCAGTCAGTCCACAAGCCGTGATTCAGTCTGTCAGTCCAGAGGCCATGAGTGAGTCAGTCAGTCCAGAGACCATAAATTAGTTCCAAGGCAGTGAGTCCAGAGGCCATGAGTGGGTCACTCACTGCCGCCCCCCCCCTCACTGGCATCCCCACCTCAAGACGCTGCCCTACGCCTGGCTATAGGATGCTCCTCCTCCTGAAGCCGCCCCCATCCCCCGCTGCAGGACACCCCCTCCCTCATCAGGCCACGAGACTCCCGCCTAAAGCCGTCCCCCTCCCTCGGCAGCAGGATGTTTGCCACCCCCGGGGTGGAAGATTGCAACCTTCACGTGGTCCGCCCTGTTTCGACTAATGCAATCAACTCGATGTGCACAAACAGAAGATGAAATAGAACAAGTTGTCCTACAACTTTAGGCTGTGCACGCCACACGAAAGAAGAAGAAGCAACCCACCCCAACAGCCCCCGCCTCAAAACAATGTTTTGCACATATTCTTCAGTGAGTCCAGAGGATTGGGAATTACAACAAATTACAACCGCTCATCTCTCTATATTAAAATTGTCTCTTTTTTTATCAACAGCAAATAGCCATCAAGAGGCAGTGAGCAGCAGAACACAACAAGAGACACAACAAGAAAGAACTTAATAATTCTCATCTTTAACATTTAAATTGTTCTTATATTTTAAGAGTAATTCACAATTTAAACTTTAATAAGTCCCTTTTCCACTTTTCATGCCTGCGTTTTCTTCATCACAATGGGAACCTAATAGGCAGGAATGGCTGCTCTGTGGGAGAGGCGCTCAAAGTGCATGGGGGGAAGTTGTGGGGAGATGCACTGAATGTGTGGGGGGGAGGGGAATGGCAAGGAGCAGAGTGGGGGTGATGAAGGGAGGAGGGGTGACTGAATGAACTGCCAGCGTACCAGGCATGAGTGACTGCACTGCCAGCCCACCAGCCATGAGTGGCTGCACTGCCAGCCCAACAGCCATGAATAGGTGAACTGCCAACCCACCAGCTGTAAGTGACTGAACTGCCAGACCAGCAGCCGTGAGTGACTGCACGGCCAGCCCACTAGCTGTAAGTGAGTGCACTGCCAGCCTGCCAGCCCATTAGCCCTGAGTAAGCGAACTTCCAGCCATGACTCACTGAGCTGCAAGCCCAAGAATCCATTCGGCCCATAAACTCCATACTAGCCCTCTGGAAACCAGTACCTTCGGGCCACAACACCCATACTAGCACAACAGAAAGCCCCCCCCCCCCCCACACTGGCCAGCAATATTGGAATTGGTGGAGAGGTGGAATATTGCGTTGGGTGACCAGCCCTCCCGTGTGATGCTGGGACCCACTTAGTCTCGTAAATATTGTAAATAACTGGGGTCCCAGCACTGAGCCTTGCATGTCACTGCCTGCCATTCTGAAAATTCCTACTTTTTGCTTCTTATCTGTCAACCAGTTCTCTATCCATGTCAATACCCTACCCCCAATACCATGTGCTCTAATTTGGCACACCAATATCTTGTGTGGGACCTTGTCAAAGGCTTTTTGAAAGACCAGATACACCACATCCACTGTGTTAAAGAAGGAAATGCAGATGCTTGAAAATCAAAGGTATACAAAAATGCTGGAGAAACTCAGCGGGTGCAGCAGCATCTATGGAGCGAAGGAAACAGGCAACGTTTTGGGCCGAATAGTTACGTTAGCTATCCTTCAGTCTGAAGAAGGGTTTCGGCCCGAAATGTTGCCTGTTTCCTTCGCTCCATAGATGCTGCTGCACCCGCTGAGTTTCTCCAGCATTTTTGTGTACCCACCACATCCACTGGTTCTCCCTTATCCATTATGCCTGTTATATCCTCAAACAATTCCATAAGATTAGTCAAGCATGATTTCCCCTTCATAAATCCATGTTCACTTTGACCAATTCTGACACTGCGTTCAAAATGCGTTGCTATTACATCTTTAATCGTTCAAGCATCTTCCCCTCTACAGATGCAAGGTTAACTGGTCTATAATTCCCCATTTCCTCTCTCCCTTCTTTCTTAAAAAGTGGAGTTACGTTAGCTATCCTTCAGTCCACAAGAACTGCTCCAGAGTATATTGAACATTGAGTTGAGTGTAGGAGCAAAGAGGTTTTTCTGCAGTTTTATAGGGTGCTAGTAAGATCACACCTGGAGTATTGTGTGCAGATTTGATCCCCTAATTTGAGGAAGGACATTCTTGCTATTAAGGGAGTGCAGCATAGGTTTACATGGTTGATTCCCGGGATGGCGGGACTGTCATTTGCTGAGAGAATGGAGCGGCTGGGCTTGTACACTCTGGAGTTTAGAAGAATGAGAGGGGATCTTATTGAAACATATAACATTGTTAAGGGTTTGGAAACGCTGGAGGCAGGAAACATGTTCCCGATGTTGTGGGAGTCCAGAACCAGAGGCCACAGTTTAAGAATAGGGGGTAAGCCATTTAGAACGGAGACGAGGATACACTTTTTCTCACTGAGAATTGTGAGTCTGTGGAATTCTCTGCCAGTTCTCTGGATACTTTCAAGAGAGAGCTAGATAGGGCTCTTAAAGGTAGCGGAGTCAGGGTATATGGGGATAAGGCAGGAATGGGGTACTGATTGGGGATGATCAGCCATGATCACATTGAATGGCTCAAAGGACCAAATGGCCTACTCCTGCACCTATTTTCTATTGGAAACTGATTGCCAATGCATCCCAGATTTCTAGGGCTACCTCCTTGAGTACTCTGGGATGCAGACCATCAGGCCCTGGGGATTTATGTGCCTTCAGTCCCAACAGTTTACCTAACACAATTTCCTGACTAATGTAGATTCCCTTCAGTTCCTCCCTCCCAACAGATCCCTAGTATTTCTGGGAGATTGTTTGTATCTTCTTCAGTGAAGACAGAACCAAAATACTCATTTAATAGTTCTGCCATTTCCTTGTTTCCCATTTTCAAGTCACCTGACTCTGATTGTAACTCTGATATTTGTCTTCACTAATCTTTTCCCTTTTCCATATCTAAAGATGCTTTTAGTCCCCTTTTTTAATTTTTATTTCCCCACGCTTTCTTTCATGCTCTTATTTTTACCCCTCTTAATTAACCCCTTTGTCCTCTGTTGAGTTCTATCATTTCTCCCAGTCCTCCAGTTTGCTGCTTCCTCTGGCCAATTCTCTACTTCTTCCTTCTTTTAACACTATCCTTGAATTCCCTCATAAGCCACAGTTGAGACCCTATCCCAGTTTTATTGTTTGGAGTTCATCCATGCGGTCTTTAAATCTTTGCCACTTCCGGTGGCGTCATGGAGTGCTGAGAGGAGCTGCAATTAGCTCCGCTCCCGAAGAAAGGCTTTAATGTGCTAAAATACTAGTTGGAAGACGGGGGAGTTTTTAAATAACTACCGGAGCCGTTATTTAATTGTGTAAGAGGAGTTATCAGAAATCTTGCTGATAACGGGATATTCTGTTACTCTTAAATGCACAAGAAGAATCCCAAGGGACCTGCTACAAGATCCCAAGTGAAACATCGGACCATAGAGTTGCAAACAACAACAGAAAGCTCGGAAGAAGAGGTAGATTTTCAAAGACTACCTGTTGAAATGGCTTCTAAGGAAAGACAGATGGAACAACTGGAACAATCGGTAAGAACTTCAATTACCAAAGACATTGTTAAAATGATACAAGAAGGGAGCACAACACTGGAGAAAATCTGTCTAAAAAATTTGAGGAAGTGATTGAGCAAATGGCTAATCTAGGGAAACGTGTTCAGGAAACGTGAGGAGGATTTAACTACAGAAATTATGCGTGTCGAAAAAGACTGTAACAATACTACTAAAAAATATAACACGGTTATGGAATTGAATTGAATTTGAATTGAATACCTTTAATAATCCTTTACAGGAAATTACAGTGCCACGACAGCTTCAAGACAGACATAATACCACACATTTCCTCAAATAGCTTCCATACTTAACAAGTTAAAATACAAGTTAAAATACAATTAATGAAAAAAAAAGTGCAGTTATTTATGCACATTATATAACCTTATAGCAGCTGGTAAACAGGACTTCCTATGTCTCTCAGTTTTGCACATTGGTGCAATCAGTCTCTGACTGAAGATGCTGCTCTTGATCACCTTCAGGGCATGGAGTGGGTGAGTGGGGTTGGTCATTATTGAACCCAGTTTGTTCAGAGTTCTGGCCTCTGCCACCTGCTGGACCGTTCGTTGCTCAGCCCCGACCACTGAGCCGGCCTTCCTGATCAGCTTGTCCAGTCTGTTTTTGTCCGCTATGGAAGAAATGAGTGCTATGTCTGAGGAGATAAAGAGACTGAGAAAGGAGCAAGAAAGTGCTGGGGGGCAACTTGCCAAAATGACTGATAAATGCCTGGATTTGAAAGCCAGATCGAGAAGGCAGAATTTAAGAATAGTTGGAGTAAAAGAGGGAAGGGAAGCTGGAGGAAACCCTAGGGAGTTTTCTGCAAACTTACTTAAACAAGTATTTAAGCTGCCTGAAAACCCGAGAATAGATGTGGCTCACCGGGTTCGACGAGCTCAAACAAGGTCGGGTGGCCCCCCAAGGCAGATCATAGTGAAATTTCAAGACATCTCTGCATGGAAGATATTATGAAACGGATCCCATATGGATCGGATCTGATGTATGAAGGGGATAATTTAAAATTCTTCCATGACTACCCAGCTGAAATTGCTAGAAAAAGGGACATGTTCACAAAGACAAGACAGATTTTGAAATGAATTCCTAATGTAAGATATGGGATCTTGTATCCTGCAAAAATGAGGATCACTTATAAGACTGATGAATGTGCTTTCATTGACCCAGAAGAGGCATATAAATATGCACAAGACGTTGTAAAGAGGACCGACTGATTAGGAGTTGGTCCCTTATAATATTACAGAGGAGAAGTGCCGAAGATAAGACTTTTTAAAATAAAAGAATGTGCTCGTTAAGATGGTGGAATCTTCCACGAGGCGATGGCTAGACATCTAATCTCCAAGGGAATGTGAATTCAAGGTCAAACTGTTTGTCTCACTCTGAATGAAGGACTTGAAAACAAAACGGAGCCGGGGAACATGGAAAACAAAGCTGAGCCTGGGAACATGGTAAAATAACGCTATGATTTCTTATGTTTTAAGAAAACTTGTTTTATAATCAAATACTAACTTAAAATAATTAACTAATTGAACTAACTTAATAACACTAATCTACTACTGGGTAATATTGACTAATGTAAAATGTAATAATTACTAATTTATTCCACAACACTAATCAATTACTAATTACTCCTAAGTTTAAGGATAATGAGCTAAATATATCGATATAAATCAACAATATACTAACAAACTAAAACGTATATAACAGATCTAGTCAAGCTGTGCGTAAATGAGGGGGGAGGAGACTCAGATACTTGGAAGTTATCTAAGAGTCTGAATCTGATTAACCCCTTGGAACCTGCTGTTGTCTAAAGACTGAGACTTAATTGGGGAGCGAAATGTAATAAATGTCGGTGTATAGGTATATATGGGTATACAACATATAGATACTGGTATATTTTAGTGTATATTTAACGTTAGATTAGTTGAAGATGCATTTAGATATTTAGACTTGAACTGTTCTTTTCTCTATATATATTTCTCAGTTTTGAATCGGCCTCTCTTCCTTTTTTTTTAAACAATATTTGGATAAGGGGGAGGAACTGAATGTAAACAACATCTACGGAAGTTCATAAGAACTTAGCTACCACCTTAAGGTGGGTTTCTTGTTATGGTATCCTCAGATACTATAATATCACTTTTTTTTCATTATTATTTCTTCATCACCTCACACTTTTTTTGTATTTTTCAAGGTTTACTTTAAAAGGGAGATGCCAACAAAATTTAACAGTTGTGGATGACCTAGAGGTCTGAGGTACTTGGTTGCACCATATGACTTAAGGGTATTAAAATGATTCATAATGCAAGACGATAAACAAAAGAAGATTGGAGGAATTACGTTTTGTAGTTGGAATATAAGGGGTGCTAATGAGCCAATTAAAAGGGGTACGATTTTTGCCCAATTAAAATCATTCAATTCTGACATGATCTTTTTACAAGAAACACACTTGAAACATTAAACGCAGATAAGATTGAAGGCAAATTGGATCGGGCAAACATATTATTCTTCATTTACTTCTAAATCTAAAGGCACGGCTATTATTATTCGTAAAGGTATTCCATTTAAATCAAAGAATATTATATCAGATAAAGAGGGGAGGTTTCTTATAGTTACGGGAGAGATTCACTCTACCTCATTTACTATGATAAACATTTATGCTCCTAATTTTGATAACCCCCCAATTCTTTATTACATTTCTTGATATCATTTCAGAGTTATCAAAATGTGATAATAGGGGGAGATTTCAACTGCGTTCTAGATCCATATCTAGACAAATCTGCAAAACAAAAGAGGATTAACATAAAATCTAAAACTAGTGAACTCCTAAATACATATATAAAAAACACTAACATAACAGATGTATGGAGGATTGATAACCCGGTTGGAAGGGAATACTCGTTTTATTCAACGGTACATAAAACTTATTCACGTATCGACTATTTTTTAGTAGATACGAAATTAATCCCGTACACAACTAGCCCTAAATATCATAATAGTGTCATTTCTGATCACTCCCTGTTAACTTTCTTCTTAAAACTAGAAGTAATGACTGATAAAAAATCGTTCTGGAGTTTTAACCACCAAATTTTAAACAACCCACAAGGTTGCACATATTTAAAACAGCAGATTAAATTTTTCTTTGAGACTAATGACACACCAGTTATCTCACCCTCCTTATTATGGGAAGCTTTTAAGCATTCATTAGAGCAGTTATAATTTCATATCAAGCTTTCCAAAATAAAAAGAACAATACTGAACAATTGCAGCTAGAACAACAAATTAGACAATTAGATCTAGATAATGCCAAAGACCCAACCATAGACAAACATAATAAGATAACAATATTGAAATTTTTATTAAATAAAATTTTATCGGCAAGTCATAAGACTATTTCAAATTACAAAACAGGAAAATTTTGAATTTGGCGATAAACCACAAACTTTTAGCACGACAACTGAAAAAACGGGAAAAGGAAAATACAATTACCAAAATTAAATCAGATAAAGGTGAATTATTAACAGTACCTAAAGACATTAACAAAAGATTTGCCCAATTTTATCAACATTTATATACATCTAAAACCTCAGCAGATAATACTAAAATCATAAATTTCTTAGACAACTGTAATTTCCCAAAACTTAATCCGTTGGAACAAGAGGAATTAGGAGCTCAAATTACCCTTAAAGAAATAGAAGAAACGATAAATTCGTTGAAGAATGGTAAAACGCCAGGACCAGATGACTTTAGTAATGCATTCTATAAACAATTTTACGAGATAATTTCCCCACGCTTACAAAAATTATACATACATGCTTTTAAAGAAAAGATATTACCAGAAACACTAGCCGAATCAACTATTACACATACCTAAAAAAGATAAAGATCCAGAAGAACCAGGTTCATATAGAGCCAGAGCACTCTTAAACACAGATCAGAAAATACTAGCAAAGACCCTAGCGAGAAGATTGAGTAAATACTTTAGTAAGCTAATAAACCCGGAACAAACGGGGTTTATACCCAAGAGATACTCATCCAACAATTTGAGACGTTTGTCTAATATAATGTATTCACATAAAACTGAAGAAGAAGATTTATCAATTATTTCATTGGATGCAGAAAAAGCATTTGATCACGTAGAATGCCAGTATCTGTTTAAAGTATTGCAAAAATTTAATATGGGAGAAAACTTTATCACATGGGTAAAATTATTATATGACAAGCCGACTGCTAGAATACTGATCAATAACATGTTATCTTTGAAATTTCAATTAACACGGGGCAATAGACAGGGGTGTGCATTATCGCCCCTGCTATTTGCTCTTGTGATAGAGCCACTAGCAGAAAGTATAAGAAGTCATCCGAATATCCATGGTTATAATACCAAACATTCAAATAATAACATTTTATTATATGCAGACAATGTATTATTATACATTACAAAATTGTAAATTAGGATACCAAATATATTAAATTTAATAGAGAAATTTGGTTCCTTTTCAGGATATAGAATAAATTGCAATAAAAGCGAAATCATGACGGTAAAACCCCAAGAGCCAACACATTTGTTAAAATTCCCCTTTAGGATTGCAACAGAAAAAATTAAGTATTTAGTTATCCAAATTACTAGAAAATATAAATCATTATTTAATGCAAACTATATGCCTTTACCAACTAAGTTGAATGGATTGATTAAATTCTGGAAAAACACTGCCGATGTCTTTAATAGGCAGAATAAACGCTATAAAAATGATCTTTCTACCACAAATTCTGCATTTATTTCAATCAATACCAATATATTTACCAAAAAATGTATTAAAAAAAATTAGACTCTGATATTACAAATTTCATATGGGACTATAGATCACATAGAATTCAAAGAAAACATCTGCTTAAACCTAAAGATTTTGGGGGACTGACAATCCCCAACTTTTTGTACTACTATCGGGCAGTGACTATCAAAAATATAATTTATTGGTTGGACAGCTCTGCCCAACAAGTAGACTGGATAAGAATGGAGAAAGAGGATTGCTTTCCTTTTAATATAGGAGCGATCCTTCTCTCCCCGATAAAATTGAACAATATAATATATAAGAAGAACCCAATTATTCACAACACAATACGAATTTGGAAACAGATAAAATTAACTTTAAAATTAAGAAATGTTTTGCTTCTTTCCCCAATAGCTAACAATCCCTCATTCAAACCATCTATTATTGATAAAACATTTACCCATTGGGAAAGAATAGGAATTAAAATGATTGGAGGTATGTATGAAATGGGAAACATTCTATCATTTCAACAACTACAATTAAAATACAGCCTGAAAAGTAATCAATATTTCAAATACCTCCAAATCCGAGATTATTTGAAAAAACATATACAAGGATATCAAACTCTGACTTCAGACTTATTAGACGTAGGAATGAACAGAAAGGCAGAATCAAGCAATTTAATATCATATTTATATAATATCATTATAAATATATAAATACCATCGACAGAATTAAATAGAATGGATTGGGAATGAGAATTATTGATAAAAATTCCGAAAGACAGATGGGAAAAATACTTTTAATTTTTTTAAATGTCTCCTCCATTTGTGACAAATGCTTATCTCAGAATGCCACTATAACACACTCTTTTGTCTCCTGCACAAAACTTCATAAATTCAGGAATGACATTTTTGGAATTTTTACAAAACTATTTAATATTGAACTGAATCCCAACACAGAACTGATTATCTTCGGATCAATGGAAGACGGATGTAAGCTACGTTTCAAATATCTCTCTTTAATTATGACTTAATAACGGCAAAAAAACGTATACTTAAATTTTGGAAAAACGCATCTACACCAACGCTTAAAATGTGGATTTCAAATATGTCGGAAATGTTACATCCTGAAGAAATGAGATTCCTCCTATCAGGCAAAGCAGACCAATTCTTAATGATTTGGTCTCCCTTTATCGACTTTTTACAAGCATATGGTGCAACACAATCGTAGAAATTAAATGTTTCAGAACCGGGTGAGGGGTGGGTAAAGATATTAAATAGGTCTCTCTTAATCTTTCTCTTTTTATTTCCTTCTTTTTTTCTACTTCCTTTTTCTCCTTTTTTTTCCTCACCCCTTTCTACTTTTTTGTTTACCTGTTTCTTTCTTCGGGCTTTCTATACTTCACGAACTAACACTATCACCGCTTCTTAACATACTCTTCCTCTATCTTTTCCTTTCTTCATTTTCTGTTTATGGTTAAATTAAAAATAAGAAGTTGTACATGAACTGTAATATCTCAGTGTGTATTAGGTACTTATGTACTACATTATTGTACTTCTAATAAAAAATTTAAAAAAATTAAAAAAAAATCTTTGCCAAATAAATCTCCACCGTCAACCCGTTAAGTATAATTTGCAAATCTATCCTAGCCAATTCCTGTCTCATATATTCAAAGTCTCCTTTCTTTATGTTGAGGACCATAATCTGAATTAACCGTGTCACTCTCCATCCTAATGCAAAATTCCACCATATTATGGTCACTGTTGCCCAAGGGGCTTTGCACAACAAGATTACTAAATAATAATTGCTCATTACACAATACCCAGTTCAGGATGCCCTGCCCTCTTGTCGGTTCCTCAACATATTGTTTTAGAAAATCACCCCGTTTTCTGCCCTTGGCTATTTCGCAGTTCTACCCATACCGATTCTACAGCATCCAAGATAATGTCTCTCCTTGCTAGTGCATTAATCTCCTCTTTAACAAGCAATACCACCCCACCTCCTCTGCCTTTCTGTCTTTCCTTCCTGAATATTGAATACCCCTGGATGTTTAGCTCCCAACCTTGGCCACCATGGAGCCATGTCTCCGTAATTCCAACTATATCATATCCCTTAACTACTAACTGCGCATCCAATTCATCCACCTTATTACGAATGTTCCTCGCATTAACAAACAAAGCTTTCAGGTTTGTTTTTCTTATCTCCCTTCTACATTTTGCTTCTGTCCTCCTTTTAAGGCCCTCTATCTCCTTGCATTGGTTCCCATCCCCCTGCCCTGTTAGTTTAAACGTGACCTTTATTGCACTTATTCTCGTTAACATCACTCATAAGCATGCACGTTGTTGACCCCCCACTGTTTAGTTTAAACTCACCCGTGTAGCACTAGCAAACCTGCCTGCCAGAATGCTGGTCCAAACCTCCATTAAGGTAAAACCCATCCCTTTTGTACAGGTCACCCATGCCCCAGAAGATATCTCAGTGGTCTAGAAATCCAAATTTCTGCCCTCTGCACCAACTCCTTCTCCCTGTTTAAGAAGTAACTGGCGATGCTAGTAAAATTGAAGGTAGATACAAAATGCTGGAGAAACTCCGTGGCTGAGGCAGCATCAATGGAGAGAAGGAATAGGCGACGTTTTGGGTCGAGACCCTTCTTCAGACTGATGTCAGGGGAGGGGGTAGGACAAAGAAACAAAGTTGGCAGAGACATTGGGACTAGTGGGAGGACTGGGAAGGAGAGTAAGAGCAAGGTCTACCTGAGGTTAGAGAAGTCAACGTTCATACCGCTGGTTTTAAACTACCCAAGCGAAATATGTGCTGGTCCTCCAATTTGCGCTGGGCCTCACTCTGACAATAGAGGAGGCCCAGGACAGGAAGGTCAGATTAGGAATGAGAGGGGGAGTTGAAGTGCTGGGCAACCGGGAGATCAGCTTGGTTGAGACGGACTGAGCGGAGGTGTTCAGCGAAATGATCGCCGAGCCTGCGCTTGGTCTTGCCGATGTAGAGAAGTTGACATTTGGAACAGCGGTTGCAGTAGATGAGCTTGGAGGAGGTGCAAGTGAACCTCTGCCTCACCTGGAAAGACTGGTTGGGTCCTTGGATGGAGTCGAAGGGGGAGGTAAAACGGCAGGTGTTGCATCTCCTGTGGTTGCAGGGGAAAGTACTTGGGGAGGGGGTGGTTTGGGTGGGAAGGGACGAGTTGACCAAGGAGTTACGGAGGAGCAGTGGAAAGTAGAAAGGGGTGGAGATGGGAAGATATAGCCAATTGTGTGATCCCTTTGGAGATGGCACCAGGGAGACAACATACCATCCTCGAGTCTCGCCTGTCACCACAGAATCTCCTGTCCGCACCTGACAATGGAATAACCCACCACTGTTGTTCGTCAATAGTCTAATGTCCTTTATACAAAGAGCGATCTCTAACATTTCTATGAATACCGTTTGTACCCATAAGTTAGGAGTTTAAAATGGTAAGAATGCGTTCATAAGAATCTCTCACGTATTTAATTCACATTCGGTGTGTCTTGTTGGTGGGTTAGGATAGAATAATTGGGATGCGGGGATCCAATATCGCACACAGATGTGTAATTATTTTTATTTTTTTGCCTGAAAATACATATTCTTTTTGGGCGGGCTTTTCAAACCTGTTATTTTGGGGCCCGGCGGTTATTTTCCCCGCATCTCCGGTTGTCGTCTGCTCATTGGAGAAAGAGGCAGCTCCACGATTGGCTTATTTGAAATCACCAATGAGATGAAGCGCAGCGCCACCAATGGTAAGCGCTCCACCGCATTCCTCTAGAAGCGACAAGAAGGGCGAGTGCGGGATGATTCCCTCATTCTTTGTGCGTAGAAGTTTGTGAAAATGACTGGACGAGGGAAAACCGGCGGTAAAGCCAAGGCTAAGCCTAAGTCTCGTTCGTCCAGGGCCGGACTGCAGTTCCCGGTGGGCCGTGTTCATCGGCTCCTGAGAAAGGGGAACTATGGTGAGCGGGTGGGGGCCGGAGCCCCGGTCTATATGGCTGCTGTGCTCGAGTATCTGACGGCTGAAATCCTCGAGCTGGCCGGCAACGCGGCCCGGGACAACAAGAAGAGCCGCATCATCCCCAGACACCTGCAACTGGCCGTCCGCAACGACGAGGAGCTCAACAAGCTGCTGGGAGGGGTGACCATCGCTCAAGGCGGGGTGCTGCCCAATATCCAGGCCGTGTTGTTGCCCAAAAAAACCAGCGTAGCCTCTGGCACTAAGAGCAAGTAGATCAGCGAAACCTCAATCTAACGACCCAAAGGCTCTTTTCAGAGCCACCTACAGTGTCTGTCAAAGGGCTGAGCACCGGCTGGGGTGGGCGCTGGGTATTTCCGTTCAGAGGACCGCTTCGTATGTCTGGTGTGGACGCGCCTCCACTCGCGCTTCTTGTTATAAACCACCCGGGCTAACTCTCACTCCCCCGTTACGTCCTCACGAATAAAGCCAACATTTACCGCAAACAGCGATCCACTACTGTCCGGGTTCCTCCACTGTCCCCCGTTCTCATGTTCTCCAATTATACGTTTAGTTTAGAAATACAGCGCAGAAACAGGCCATTCGGCCCGGCGATTCCACGCCGACCAGTGATCCCCGTACACAACACAAGCCTACACTCAAAAGGTCAATTTACACATTTTACGGAATTAATGTAGGAAGGCACTACATATGCTGGATTACACCGAAGATAGACACAAAATGCTGGAGTAACTCAACGGGACAGGCAGTATCTCTGGATCGAAGAAACGGGTGACGTTTCAGGTGGAGACACTTATTCAGCCAGTATCATGTTCTCTCCCAACGGGTTCAATGGGACCCGAGTGGGGAACTGGGGAATTTCAGAAAGGCCGACAGTTCCAGACTTTCAATCCGCAGAGGTAACATTTAATCTACAGTAATCTATGTTACAACGCCAAATACTCAATACTCTGTCTGATGAAGGACAAAGTGCCAAAAGCCTTTTTGACCACCTTATCTACCTGCTACTCGACCTTCAAAGAACCATTTCTTGTACTCCTAGATTCCTAGCCTGGGGTTGGACAGGCTAGACGCAGGAAGATTATTTCCGATGTTGGGGAAGTCCAGAACAAGGGGTCACAGTTTCACGATAAGGGGGAAGTATTTTAGGACCGAGATGAGAAAATCATTTTTTACACAGAGAGTGGTGAATCTGTGGAATTCTCTGCCACAGAAGGTAGTTGAGGCCAGTTCATTGGCTATATTTAAGAGGGAGTTAGATGTGGTCCTTGTGGCTAAAGGGATCAAGGGGTATTGGAGAGAAGGCAGGTACAGGATACTATGTTTTCTATGTTTCTATGATTCCTCTGGTCTACAACACTACCCAGTGGCCTACCATTTATTGTGTAGGTCCTGCACTTGTTCGACTCCCAAAATGCAACACCTCACACTTCTCTGTATTAAATTCCATCAACCATTCCTCCGCCCACCTGGCCAATCGATCATCAGGAAACATGCTAATCTTGCCCTGTATGTTCTCATCCAAATCATTGATGTAGATGACAAACAGTAACGAGCCCAGCACCGAACCCTGTGGCTCACCACTAGTCACAGGCCTCCATTCTGAGAAGCAACCTTACACCATCACCCTCTGCTTCCTTCCATGTAGCCAATGTGCCATCCATTCAGCTATCTCTCCTTGGATCCCTATAGATCTAACCTTCCAGAGAAGCCTACCACCTTTTTCGAATGCCTTACTAAAGACCATGTACACAACATCTTCAGCTCAGCCTTCACCAACCTTTTTGCTCACGTCTTCAAAAAAATCAATCATATTTGTGAGACACGACCTCTCACGTACAAAACCATGCTGACTGTCCCGAATCAGCCCTTGCCCATCCAAATACCTGTATATCCTATACCTCAGAATACTCTCCAGTAACTTACCAACTACAGATGTTAAGCTCACCGGGCTATAGTTCCCAGCATTTTCACTGCAGTCATCCTTGAAAAGAGGCACAACATTTGCCACCCTCCAATCGTCTGGCATCTATCCTGTATTTAAGTACGACTCATAAATTTCAACTGGGCCTCCCGCAATTTCCTCTCTAGTTTCCTGCAATGTGCTCGACTATATCTGATCAGGCCTCGGAGATTTGTCTATTTTCAAACACGATAGTACCTTCAGTACTTCCTCGACATTACCTGGAGTATTGTGTGCAGTTTTGGTCCCTTAATTTGAGGAAAGACATTATTGCTATTGAGGGAGTGCAGCATAGGTTTACAAGGTTAAATACCGGGATGGCGGGACAGTCAAATGCTGAGAGAATGGAGCGGCTGGGCTTGTATACCCTGCAGTTTAGAAGGTTGAGAGGGGATCTTATTGAAACATATAAGATTATTAAGGGTTTGGACACGCTAGAGGCAGGAAACGTGTTCCTGATGTTGGGGGTGTCCAGAACCAAGGGCCACAGTTTAAGAATAAGGGTTAAGCCATTTAGAACAGAGACGAGGAAACACTTCTTCACACAGAGAGTTGTGAGTCTGTGGAATTCTCTGCCTCAGAGGGCGGTGGAGATCGGTTCTCTGGATACTTTCAAGAGAGAGCTAGATAGCGCTCTTAAAGATAGCAGAGTCAGGGGATATGGGGAGAAGGGAGGAACGGGGTATTGATTAGGGATGATCAGCCATGATCACATTGAATGGCGGTACTGGTTCGAAGGGCTGAATGGCCTACTCCTGCACCTATTGATTATTGACAGTAACCCTGACTGCTCTCATGACACTTCCAGTGACTGCTTCAATTTCCTCCATCCTACTGTCTTTCTCCTCGGTAAATACAGAGGAGAAATACTCATTGAGGACCTTGCCCATCTACCGAGGCTCCAGTTAGTGATAGCCACACTAGCGTGGCTTACCATTTAAGGACTTCCGTAGCCTTAGAAAAAATTATTACTAGCTCCACGCTTTAGTAAAAAAGAACATTTCAATAAAAACTATTTATGGGGATGGTGAGAAAACTGTTTTAGGTCCAAAGGTTTCGTAATCAAGCAATGAGAAATTATTATTCTCCTGGATAGATATTAATCAAATATTAGTCAAATGTATTAAAAAAAACAAATTTTTATCAATAAAGTACCTAAATTAAACCTTATTTACCATTCATATTTTTAACTAGTTATTCTAATTAATAATAATTAGTAATTATTAGTGGTAATTAGTACTAAAATATAAAAATTATATGTCAATAGCAAGAAAACCTGCTCAGCTATCATTATCAGCTTTCATTAGTCCTTGAGTATAACAATTTAAAGTTCAGTTTATTCTCAGCAAGATGGTGATATCGTATGAATATTGTTCAGTCATCACTCGAATTCTCGATATTCTGGGCAAACTCCAATGCTTCCTTGTGATCGATGAAGAAATGTTCCTTCTTCTTATAGATGACTCACAATCTTGCCGGGTACATCAATCCATATCTCAGGTCTCTCATCTTCTTAAGAATCCCTCTTGTCTCGGTAAAAAGTGCTCTCCTCCTAGCCACCTCTACAGGATAGTCTCTAATTACACTAATCTTGACTCCTTCAAACTGGAAATTTCTGGTGCCAGCAATTATTTTCATAATATCATCAAAAACATGATCATATTACACCTTCACTATTAGTTGCCTGGGGGGGGGGGCGCTGGGACTCGAACGGCATCTCAGAACTCTGTGTGCCCGGCCTAATAAAGGCTTTTGATCTAAATCCAAGACTTTAAAAAATAAGTCTGCAGCCTAGTCATGGAGATCTTTATTTCCTTCTTTACCTTCTCGAACACCAACGATTCTTAAATTCTGACGTCTCTGACGTCCCTCCAAGTCAATACATTTTTCAGTTACTTTATGCAGTTCTCGGAGAGAAGTCTTTTTGTAGTATCAGCGCTTGTTCCGGCAATTAACTCTAATTGAGGTATGGCTTCAGTTTGTTGATTTACTGCAGCGAAGATGGGCTCCAGCCTAGCGTCAAAGTTAGATTCCATCAAATTCATTTTCTCATTTACTTCTTCGATTTGTAGATCAAAATTTACAGACATTTCATCCTTCATGGTAGCAAGTTCTTCGTGGACAAAAGCAGTGCTTTTTTCTTTAAAACTTGAAAATTCTTCTCTAATTTCTTCTTTAAAACTTATCAGTGCTTCTTTAAAGTTTATTTCTTTTTTAAAGATTTTCAATTCTTCTCTTATACTTGCAGTTTCCTTTAAGATAAGGATGTGAAGTTCCTCCATTTCAGTTTTTTTTGTCTTTGTCTTCTGGCCCTTTGAAACGTTTTGTCTTCTGGCCCTTTGAGGCGTTGAGGCGATGCAGTGAAAATGGTGGTGATCTGATCCTAGCCGGGCCCGCTACGCACGCGCGGAGAGATGGCATCAATTTGTGTTGCAACTGTGTCACCGGCTTCCCCCAACTGCGCAGGCATGGATGGTCGCAAATATTTTTCCCCCCCTAATCATCTCGCGGGCCGCAACCTGAATTTCCCAAATTTCGGGGAGTTTCCTTCAAAGTGGAAATACTGATTGCGCTCAAATTTTTTTGTTTCTTGTTTTTTTTTTACTCTGGAGAAAAAAGGGGGTTCAACTGCACCCATGGCCCCCCCCCCTTTAGATGTCCATGGAGTGTTCAGGTACAGCCAGCTGCTATCAAGGGTTCCCTGGACATGTATAGGAGATGCAGAAGTATGCATGGGAAGGAATAAGGAAATTCTTCCGGTGGCACCATGTTACACTAACAGACACACACCTAGCTCTGCTCCAGAAAAATTGTGATTTTTCGCGTTAAAAACGGGTCTACTGGTCGGGACCGATTTAAAAAAAAATTACCGGAACTTCTGGACGTCGCGCTGCTGACGTCATCAGTAAGCGCTGTGAATTTAACGGAGGTTTAAAGCCTTTTAAATGAAAAAATCGTCTCTAGCTCAGAGTCCTCAAAGAACAGTTACAAGACAGCTCCTGAAAAGCCAGAAGAAACCTGAAGAATCTACGTCTGAAGGGGTCCCTGAAGTGGTTGCTGAAATGACTACAAGATCCAAGACTGAATTGGCTAAGGACAAAGACAAAGAATTTGAGGAATTAAAGAAATCGGTATGAGATATGAAGGATGAAATTGTGGATGGAAATAATAAAATGATGGAAAAAATGTTGGAAAAAATGGAAAGGATGACAGAGAATATGAGTGCTGGTAATCAGAAAGTTATTGATTCAATTGGCACCATAAACAAACAAATTGATGATGTGAAAGGAGAATTATCGGAGAGAATTGATAAGGTGGAAGAATCTACCACGGACAAGTTCAAGGCTGTGCTTGAAACAGTTGCTTTAAATATGACTACAATGAGAGAAATGGAGATAAATATGGCACGACTGGCTGAAGATATGGAGAGAATGAGGCAAGAACAAGATCAAACTACAAGACGGATGGCGATTCAGCTGGTGAAAGTGTCGGACAAATGCCTTGATCTGGAAGCTCGTTCGAGACGCCAAAATCTAAGAATTGTTGGAGTGTCAGAGGGAGCTGAGGGAATGGACATTTGTGTGTTTGCTGGGGGCTTACTCAAACAACTGCTTAATCTCCCCACTGAACCGAAAATTGAAGTGGCACATCGAGTACCGAGATTTATACCAAGATCACAAACAAGACCAGACCATCCACGACAGATTATCATGAAATTTCGGGACATTTCAGACCTTGAAGAGGTGATGAGGAAAATCAAATATGGAGTGCAATTGATGTTTGATAATGACTCTACCAAAATATTCAGGGATTATCCTTATGAAATTGTACAAAAGCGAAATCAGTTCTCAAAGGCAAAAGATATTCTTAAAGGAATTCAAGATGTTAGATACGGTGTTTTCTATCCAGCTAAGATGCGGATTACCTATAAGGGGAAGGAAAAATCTTTCATAAACCCGGAGGCTGCATACAAATATGCCCAAAGCATCGTGGAAGAGAATGCCGCTCAAAGAAAGTAGCAGGAAGGTATGGACGGTATGGACAAATCTTTCTCTTTATTATTCCACAGTTATCGGCTGAACAGAAGTGAAGAAACAGTTCTTTTAGTACTTAAAAAAAATAAAAATAAGATGGAGAAATCTTCCTTGTGCGCCTGTCTAGACTCTTTATCTGTGGAATTTTAATTCAAGGACATTCTGTGTTCCAAGCGAAGCAAACAGAGATTAACAGGGGAACGACGAACCGAAGAGCAGAATGTGGAATACACCAGAAGCAATCACTGTTGTTTAAGAGATTAAAATACTAATTTAAATCGCAAAGAACTAATCCTTTTAACAATTTAACAATTTAACAATATTAATATAGAAATAGTAATGGATGCTAACAAGAATGGCAGAATGGGGAAGAATTTAGATAAGTAATATAAAGAGGGAACATCCCTTTTAAAGAGGGCGATAGATGATAATGAAATAACAAATAACAAATTTAAGAACTAGAACAAAACATTTAATACATTTAAGTCTTATCTATAATTGGGGGGAGGGGAGGAGAAACGAGCACCTGGCTTAGATCCAGGAGCACTTTTCATGTTAACCCCTTCAACCAACAGTTGATTATTATTGAAGGTAATATCATATGTTTAAACACTTAGTAGATAAAATTGTTATATATATATGATAGGTTATAACAAAATATATATGGTAAATGGGTGCTATATATCTGATTTTGAGGTCCCGTCCCACTATGCTATGAGTAATCAAGGGAGCAGAGCTAATTGTTTAACATCGACAATGGAAGTCGATACAGTCGATTGGAGATCCACGCTTCCCCATTTACCTTGGTAAATATATACGCGCCTAACTTTGATAATCCTCATTTTTTCAATAAAATCCTGAATATAATCGCAGAATCTAATTACCAAAATGTTATAATATTTTTATTTTTTATTTATTTAACCTTTATTTAACCAGGAGAAGTCTCATTGAGATTAAAAATCTCTTTTACAAGAGAGTCCTGGCCAAGACAGGCAGCAGCACAGTTCCACAGTTACAGACAATAATTTAAAAACAACAGAGAACATATAAATAGAGTCACAGTCAGAATATCATCAAACAAAGCATGTACAGACAGAAGAGTCTGCTTCAACATCATTAAGAAGGGATTTAAATCTGTTTATAGAAACCAGCTCCTTAAGTTTCAGTTCATTCTGCAGCTGGTTCCATGCGAAGGGAGCAGCATAACTAAATGCCCTTTTCCCCAGTTCAGTTCGGACTTTAGGTACAGTTAGTAAGAACAAGTCCTCAGAGCGGCGCTGATAAGTTCCTGTGCTTTTTCGAATTACTTACTTCTGCAGGTATGAAGGAAGAACACCGAGGATAGTCTTATAAATAAGAATATGCCAATGATGGAGTCTGCGGGTAGGAGACTTTAACTGTGTTTTAGATCTGTATTTGGATAAATCTTGGCAAAAACAGAGAGGTAATACGAAATCTAAAACCAGTGAACTCTTAAATACATACATAAATAATACCAATATAACAGATGTTTGGAGGATCGTTAATCCGACTGGCAGGGAATACTCGTTGTATTCAATGGTACACAAAACATACTCACGTATAGATTATTTCCTGGTGGATACAAAATGAATCCCCTATACTTTGAACCCAAAATGCCATACCAACTCGATCTCAGATCACTCCCCGCTAACTTTCTTTTTAAAACTGGAAGGAATGTCTAAGAACAAATCGTTTTGGAGGTTTAATCCTCAAATTTTAAAAGGGAGTATATATCTAAAAAAACAAATGGACCTCTTTTTTGAAATAAATGACATTCCAGATATATCGCCCACTTTATTATGGGAATCTTTCAAAGCATTTATGACAGGCGTTATAATTTCATACCAAGCTTTTCAAAATAAAAAGAACAAGAACGAACAAAAACAGTTAGAAGAACAAATTAGGCAACTGGATATAGATAATGCTAAAGATCCAACTATGGATAAACACAATAAAATAATAATTCTGAAGTTTTAATTACATAAATTATTATCAGCCAAACTTATAAGACTATTCCAATTTACAAGACAGGAACACTTTGAATTTGGGGATAAACCACACAAACTCTTGGCACGTCAGCTAAAAAACCGAGAACAATAACACTCGATTCAAAAGATTAAATCAGATAGAGGGGAATCATTAACTTTACCGAATTATATTAATAAAAGATTTGCGCAATGTTATGAGAATTTGTACACATCCAAAACGACAACGGACACCAATAAAGTCACAGAGTTCTTGGATAATTGTAATCTTCCGAAATTAGAGTTGAAGGAACAAGAGGAATTGGGTGCACAAATTTCAATTAAGGAAATAGAAGATACAATAACTTCATTAGAGAATGGAAAAACTCCAGGTCCTGACGGATTTAGTAATGAATTTTATAAAAGTTTTTATGACAAAATTATACCACGTTTACAGAAAATGTATAAATACTGTATGCCTTTAAAGAACAAACATTACCTGATACACGAGCTGAATCAACAATCACATTAATACTTTAAAAATACAAAGATACAGAAGAACCCGGATGATATAGAGCTATCGCGTTGTTAAATACAGATCAAAAAATATTAGCGAAAACATTAACTAGAAGATTAAGCAAGTATGTTAGTAAATTAATAAATCTGGATCAAACGGGGTTTATCCCTGAGATATTCATCTAATAATCTGAGATGTCTGCTCAACATAATGCACTCACACAAAACCGAAGAACAAGAATTATCAATTATTTCGTTGGACGCAGAAAAAGCATTTGATCAAGTAGAATGGAATTACATGGTTAAAGTATTACAAAAATTCCAATTGGGAGAGAATTTCATCCTATGGATTACATTTTTATATAATAAGCCTACAGCTAGAATATTAACTATATAACATATTATCTACGAAATTCCAATTATCAAGGGGTAATGGACAAGGATGCTCATTATCACCGCTGTTATTTGCCTTCATAATTGAACCTCTAGCGGAAAGAATTAGAACACATCCGAATATCCATGGCTACAATACAAAATATTCAAATAATAAAATATCTTTATACGCGGATGATATACTATTGTACATCACAAAACCTCAAATTACTATTCCAAACATATTAAATTTAATTGAGGATTTTGGATCCTTTTCTGGATACAGAATAAATTGGAACAAAAGTGAAATTATGTCAATAAAACCGAAAGACTCAACACACCTCTTAAAATTCCCTTTTAAAATAGCTACAGAAAAATTTAAATAATTGGGTATTGAAATTACCAGAAAATATCAAGCCATGTTCAACGCAAATTATAATCCTCTACTTAAGAAATTAAATACCTTAATTAAATTCTGAAAAATGCTTCCGATGTCTTTAATAGGCCGAATAAATGCTATAAAAATGATTTTTTTACCACAAATTCTATACCTATTCCAATCAATTCCTATATACCTACCAAAAAAGTTTTTTTTAAAACTGGATTCAGACATTACAAATTTTATATGGGATTATAAATCGCATAGAATACAAAGAACACATTTGAACAAACCCAAAGTATTAGGTGGCTTAGCACTCCCTAATTTTATGTACTATTATTGGTCAGTAAATATTAAAAATATGATTCAACTGATGGACAACTGCCCAGCAGGTGGATTGGATTATAATGGAGAGAGAGGACTGCTCCTCTTGTAATATTGGAGCGATCCTCCTCTCGCCAATGAAGTTGAATAACATAAACTATTTAAAAAAATCCAATTATAGATAGTACAATTAGAACTTGGAAATAAATAAAACATAATTTAAAATTAAGAAATCTATCACATTTATCTCCAATAGTTAATAACCCTTTGCTTAAACCCTCCATTATAGACAAATCATTTATATAATGGGAAAGATTAGGAATTAAAATGCTCGGAGACTTGTATGAAACTGGAAAATTACTATAATTCCAACAATTACAACTAAAATATAATCTGGGAAACAATCAATATTTTAAATATTTCCAAATATGTGATTATCTGAAAAAATATACAAAAGATTATTATAATATGCCATTAGATTTACTGGACGAAGCAATGAAGACAAAAGCCGAATCAGCAAACTTAATATCTTATTTGTATAATATTATTTTAAATGTAGAAATACCAGCCATGGAAGGTATTTGAAGAGACTGGGAACAAGAATTAGCTGTAAAAATTTCAAAGGAAAGGTGGAATGAACATTTATTAAATGTGCACAAATGCTCGATTGATGTAAGAGACGCTTTAATTCAATTCAAAATTTTACACAGATTATACTACTCAAAAAACAAAATTAGTTAAAAAAATTCCCAACGTATCACCTATCTGTGATAAATGTCAGTCTCAAGAAGCTACTATAGCGCATTCATTTGTTTTTTGTACAAAAATTCAAAAATTTTGAATTGAGATTTTTGGAATCTTTACAAAATTATTTAAAATAAAACTGATACCAAAAGCAGAATGGATTATCTTTGGAACAACGGAAGGTAGCCCTGAACTAAATGTGTTTCAAAAGAACCTATTTGATTACGGGTTAATAACTGGAAAAAAGCTTTTCCTAAAATCCTGGAAAAATGCTCCTATACCAACAATAAACATGTGGATTTCAAATATGTTTGAAACATTACACCTAGAAGAGATAAGACTCCTCCTGGCAGGCAAATCAGATCACTTCTATGGGACATGGTCTTCATTTATAGAATTACTACAAGCATAAGGTGCAACAGTACTTTAAAAAGGTACCGATGTCAGGACTTGATAAAGGGGGATGAAAGGTGGCGAGCTGATATATCCCTTTTGCGCGATGTTCATAATAGAGTGTTTTTCTCTTTTTTCTTCTTTCTCTTTTTTCTTCCCTAGGGTCTATCTCTCAATCTCCTTTCTCTAATTTCTCATCTACAGGGTCTTTCTTCTTTCCTTTTGACACACTTTTACACTAACACTACTTTCTTTCACTTTGCTCTTTCTTCTCAATTTCAACCTTTTTTTTAATAGCTTTAAAAAATGAAGGAGAACATTGAATGTAATAAGATATACGTGGTGTGCACTAATGTAATTGTTTGTAATTTAATGTACTTCTAATAAATAAAATTTTTAATTAAAAAAAAAAAGGAATAAGGAAATTAATAATGGGGGCATGTGATAACTTTGGCATAGAAGTTTAAGGAGAAAAGAGGAAAAAGTAACTAGTAAGAATGTGACTCCATCAAAGACCAAAGTCTATGTGTGGACCTGCAGGAGGTTGGCAAGAGCCTCGGTGAGTGTTTCTCTTCTGCTTTTAATATTGAAAAATACATGAAGATGACGGAACATGAAAGATTAACAGGGAAGTCTTGAGGTGGTCTTCAGTATGGTAGAGGAGGTGCAGGACATATGAAGGCAGATAAATCTTTAAGGACTGTTTCAGAAAGAACTGCAGATGCTGGAAAAATCGAAGGTAGACAAAAAAGCTGGAGAAACTCAGCGGGTGAAGCAGTATCTATGGAGCAAAGGAAAAGGCGACGTTTCGGGTCGAGACCTTTCTTCAGACTGATGTCGCGGGGGAGGGGCGAGAAAAAGACAGAAAGAGGCGGAGACAGTGGGCTGTTGGAGAGCAGGGAAGGGGAAGGAGGGAGAAAGCAAGGACTACCTGAAATTGGAGAAATCAATGTTCATACCACTGGGGTGTAAAATACCCAAGCGTAATATGAGGTGTTCCAATTTGCAGTGGGCCTCATTCTGGCAATTGAGGAGCCCCAGACAGAAAGGTCAGATTCAGAATGAGAGGGGGAGTTGATGATGAGCCACCGGGAGATCAGGTTGGTTATTGGGAACTGAGCAGAGGTGTAGGGCGAAGCGATCGCCAAGCTTGCATTTGGTCTCACCGATGTAAAGCAGTTGACACCTGGAACAGCGGATGCAGTAGATGAGGTTGGAGGAGGTGCAGGTGAACCTCTGCCTCACCTGGAAAGACTGCTTGGGTCCTTGGATGGAGTTGAGGGGGGAGGTAAAGCGACAAGTGTAGCATTTCCAGCGGTTGAAAGGGAAAGTACCAGGGGAGGGGGTGGTTTGGGTGGGAAGGGACGAATTGACCAGGGAGTTACGGAGGGAGCGGTCTCTGCGGAAAGCAGAAAGGAGAGTTGATGGGAAGATGTGACCAGTGGTGGGATCCCATTGGAGCTGGCGAAAATGTCGGAGGATTATATGTTGGGTGCGACGGCTGTTAGTTTGGAAGGTGAGGACAAGGGGGACTCTGTCCTTGTTACGAGTAGGGGGATGGGGAGTGAGAGCGGAGCTGTGGGATATAGAGGAGACACTGGTGACAGCCTCATCTATAGTAGAAGAGGGGAACCCCCGTTCCCTAAAGAATGAGGAATTCTCCTATGCCATGGTTGTGAACACCTCATCCTGAGTGCAGATGCGGCGTAGACAGAGGAATTGTGAGTAGGCGATAGAGTCCTTACAGGAAGCAGGGTGGGAAGAAGTGTAGTCTAAATAGCCATGGGAGTCTGTGGGTTTGTAGTAGATGTCGGTCAGTAGTCTGTTACCTGCGATGGAGATGGTGAGGTCTACAAACAGTAGGGAGATGTCGGAAATAGTCCAGATGCATTTGAGTGCCGGATGGAAGTTAGTGGTGAAATGGATGAAGTCAGTAAGTTCTGCATTGGTGCAGGAGGTAGCACCAATGTAGTCATCCATGTGGCGGAGGTAGATTTCGGGGATAGGGCCACGGTACGCCTCAAAAAAGAATTGTTCGACGCACCCAACAAAGAGGCAGGCATAGCTGGGGTCCATGCACGTGCGCATAGCTACGCCTTGGATTTGGAGGAAATGGGAGGAGTCAAAGGAAAAGTTGTTGAGTGTAAGGACCAGCTCCGCAAGGTGGAGGAGAGTATCAGTAGACGTGGATTGGTTGGTTCTGCGGTTGTGGAAAAAACGGAGGCCTTCAAGACCCACCTGCTGGGGGATGGAGGTGTAGAGTTACTGGACATCCATAATGAAGATGAGGGAATGGGGGTCTGGAAAACAGAAGTCATGAAGGAGACGAAGAGCGTGTGAGGTGTCTTGGGCATAGGTAGGGAGGGATTTGACCAGGGGGGATAGGATGGAGTCGAGGTTTGTGGAAATAAGTTCGGTAGGACAAGAACAAGCAGAAATAATGGTCTGCCAAGACAGTCAGGTTTGTGGATTTTGGGGAGAAGATATAATCGGGCCTTGCAAGGCTGGGGAACGCTGAGGTTGGAGGCTTTGGAGGGCAGGGAGCTGGAAGCGATGAAGCCAGTGATGGTGCTTGAGATAATGGCTTGGTGCTCGTCTGTGGGATCATGGTCCATGGATAAGTAGGAGGAGGTGTCTGAGAGATGGCTCCTTGCCTCAGACTGGTAGAGGTCAATGCGCCAGACTACCACGGCATCTCCCTTGACGGCAGGTTTGATCACCAGGTCGGGGTTGTTGCAGAGTGAGCTGAGGGCTGTACTTTACGTTCAACGGGGGAGAGTTAAAGTGAGTAAGGGGAGTGGAAAAGTTGAGGCGGTTGATGTCCTGCCGGCAGTTTAAAATGAAAAGGTCTAAAGCAGGTAGATGGCCATGAGGGGTGTCCAAGAGGAGGGGCTTTAAGGACTGATCAGTCATATTCAAGAATACTGCGCAAAGCTGGGGTAGAAATTACAGGAACCCTCGCTGAGATTTATCAATCATTAGACTAAGTGAGTCCCCCAATGCAATATTTCACCTCTCCACCAATTCCAATATTGGTGGCCAGTGGGGGGGGGGGGCTTTTTGGAGCATTAGTATGGGTATTGTGGGCCGAAGGGACTTGTTTCCAGAGGGCTAGTATGTACATTGTGGGCCAAATGGAATCTTGGGTTGGCAGCTCAGTCACTCACACCTGGCAGCTCAGTCAGTCAGGCCTGGAAGCTCAATCACTCCGGCCTGGCAGCTCAGTCACTCAGGCCTGGCAGCTCAGTCACTCAGGCCTGGTAGCTCAGTAACTCAGGCCTGGCAGCTCAGTCACTCAGGCCGGGCAGCTCAGTCACTCAGGCCTGGCAGCTCAGTCACTCAGGCCTGGTGGGCTGGCAGCTCAGTCATTCAGGGCTGGTGGGCTGGAAGCTCAGTCACTCAGGCCTGGTGGGTTGGCAGCTCAGTCACTCAGGCCTAGTGGGCTGACAGCTCAGTCACTCAGGCCTGGTGGGCTGGCAGCTCAGTCACTCAGGGCTGGTGGACTGACAACTCAGTCACTCGGGGCTGGTGGACTGGCAGCTCAGTCACTCAGGGCTGGTGGGCTGGCAGCTCAGAAACTGCAGAAATTCTGCCCAAAACAGGCGAGAGACTCCGTGAGAGAGAAGGGGGAGGGGGTGGAGAATCAATTTTAGACATTTTTCATCTTTTTCTCCAGATCTAAGCAATGAAGTAGGAAAGTCTATCCTGGCGTGGATCTCACATGGAGCCAATGAAGGAAGGGAGAAAAATACTGGGGTGTGGTTTAATACTTACAGGGGGAAAACTTACAGGAAAAATGTTCCCAATGTTGGGTGAGTCCAGAACCAAGGGCCACTGTCTTAGAATAAAGGGGAGGCCAGTTAAGACTGAGGTGAGAAAAATCTTTTTCACCCAGAAAGTTGTGAATTTGTGGAATTCCCTGCCACAGAAGGCGGTGGCAGCCAAATCACTGGATGGATTTAAGAGAGAGTTAGATAGAGCTCTAGGGGCTAGTGGTATCAAGGGATATGGGGAGAAGGCAGGCATGGGTAATTGATTGGGGATGATCAGCCATGATCACAATGAAAGGCGATGCTCACTCGAAGGACCAAATGGCCCCTTCCTCAACCTATTTTCTATGTTTCTATGGTGGCCGATTAGGAAAAGGGGAGATGCAACGAGACCTGGGTGTCATGGTACACCAGTCATTAAAAGTAGGCATGCAGGTGCAGTAGGCAGTGAAGAAAGCGAATGGTATGTTAGCATTCATAGCAAAAGGATTTGAGTATAGGAGCAGGGAAGTTCTACTGCAGTTGTACAGGGCCTTGGTGAGACCACACCTGGAGTATTGTGTACAGTTTTGGTCCTCATCTGAGGAAAGACATTCTTGCCATAGAGGGATACATAGATACATAGATACATAGAAAATAGGTGCAGGAGTAGGCCATTTGGCCCTTCGAGCCTGCACCGCCATTCAATATGATCATGGCTGATCATCCAACTCAGTATCCCGTACCTGCCTTCTCTCCATACCCCCTGATCCCTTTAGCCACAAGGGCCACATCTAACTCCCTCTTAAATATAGCCAATGAACTGGCCTCAACTACCCTCTGTGGCAGAGAGTTCCAGAGATTCACCACTCTCTGTGTGAAAAAGTTTTTCCTCATCTCGGTCTTAAAGGATTTCCCCCTTATCCTTAAGCTGTGACCCATTGTCCTGGACTTCCCCAACATCTGGAACAATCTTCCTGCATCTAGCCTGTCCAACCCCATAAGAATTTTGTACGTTTCTATAAGATCCCCTCTCAATCTCCTAAATTCTAGCGAGTATAAGCCAAGTCTATCCAGTCTTTCTTCATATGAAAGTCCTGACATCCCAGGAATCAGTCTGGTGAACCTTCTTTGCACTCCCTCTATGGCTATAATGTCCTTCCTCAGATTTGGAGACCAAAACTGTACGCAATACTCCAGGTGTGGTCTCACCAAGACCCTGTACAACTGCAGTAGAACCTCCCTGCTCCTATACTCAAATCCTCTTGCTATGAAGGCCAACATACCATTCGCTTTCTTCACTGCCTGCTGCACCTGCATGCCTACTTTCAATGACTGGTGTACCATGACACCCAGGTCTCGCTGCATCTCCCCATTTCCTAATCGGCCACCATTTAGATAATAGTCTGCCTTCCCGTTTTTGCCACCAAAGTGGATAACCTCATATTTATCCACATTATACTGCATCTGCCAAACATTTGCCCACTCACCCAGCCTATCCAAGTCACCTTGCAGTCTCCTAGCATCCTCCTCACAGCTAACACTGCCCCCCAGCTTAGTGTCATCCGCAAACTTGGAGATGTTGCTTTCAATTCCCTCGTCCAGATCATTAATATAAATTGTAAATAGCTGGGGTCCCAGCACTGAGCCTTGCGGTACCCCACTAGTCACTGCCTGCCATTGTGAAAAGGACCCGTTTACTCCTACTCTTTGCTTCCTGTTTGCCAGCCAGTTCTCTATCCACATCAATACTGATCTATCCACATCAATACTGAGTACAGAGTACAGAGAAGGATCACCAGACTGATTCCTGGGATGGCAGGACTTTCATATGAAGAAAGCCTGGATAGACTCGGCTTGTACTCGCCAGAATTTAGAAGATTCAGGGGGGATCTTATAGAAACTTACAAAATTCTTAACGGGTTGGACAGGCTAGATGCAGGAAGATTGTTCCCGATGTTGGGGAAGTCCAGAACAAGGGGTCACAGTTGAAGTATAAGGGGGAAGTCTTTTTAGGACCAAGATGAGAAAAACATTTTCCACACAGAGTGGTGAATCTGTGGAATTCTCTACCACAGAAGGTAGTTGAGGCCAGTTCATTGGCTATATTTAAGAGGGAGTTAGATGTGGCCCTTGTGGCTAAAGGGATCAGGGGGTGTGGAGAGAAGGCAGGTACAGGATACTGAGTTGGATGATCAGCCATGATCAAATTGAATGGCAGGCTCGAAGGGCCGAATGACCTACTCCTGCACCTATTTTCTATGATTCTCTGTTTCTTTTTTTCTTTTCTTTTTAAATTTTTTATTTATTAGAAGTACATTACATTACAACCAATTACATTAGTACTCATCACTTATATCTTATTACAATTAATGTACTCCATCATTTTTTACACTGATAAAAAGGAAAGGTTGAGATTAAGAAAAAAGAGAAATTGAAGGAAAATAGTGAAGGTGTAAAAACGTGACAATAAGAAAGAACAGAGGCCCTGTAGAAAAGAAATTAAAAAGAAAGGATTAAGAGATAGACCCTAAAGAAGAAAGAAAAGAGAAAGAGAAAAAAAGAGAAAAACAAATACTTTGTTATAAGCATCACGCAAATGGGATATACCAACTCTCCAGCTTTCATCCATCTTTGTTTCTCTGTTTCTATGTTAATACTTGCTGATGGGTCGAATGGACTCATCCTGTGCTAGTACAGGCCTGATTGGCCAAAGGGACTGAGTGCAGTCAGCGAAAGGCACTTTCTCTGGACTTTTCCTAGCATGGCAGGTGTCTTTTGGGCTAATATATGCATTTTGGGCAAAGTGGGCTGGTTTCTGGGCTAATAGGGGGCTTGTGGGCCGAAATGAATGTTAAGATAGGCCAAAGGTGGGCTGGAAGTTGACACGGCTGGTGGGCTGACAGTTGACTCATGGCTGGTGGGCTGGCAGTTGACTCACGGCTGGTGGGATGGCTGTTGAATCACGGGTGGTGGGCTCATACACACACACCCTCCATCACACACACACACCCTTCATCACACACACACACACCCTCCATCTCTCACACACACATAATCCATCACACACACACACTCACAGCCACACACACAGCCACCCTCCATCACACACACACAAACCATCAATCAATCGCAGCCATACACACACACCCTCCATCTCACACACACACACACTCACAGCCACCCTCTATCCCCCACACACACACACACACACACTCACTCACACACACTCACTCACACGCACACAACATATATATGACAGTAAAACTCTCTTGAATCTTCTCACGCTGCTGGGCACCGCCTTTCCACTGAGCAGAACATTCTTAGTGAGCGGGACTTCCGGAATGAGAGGGATTCTCCGGAGTGAGTGGGACATCCGGAGTAAGCGGGACTCAGGCACAGTGCAGGGCCAACAATGCAATCCATTGCAGTTCAAGTCAGGCACAGTGCAGGGCCAACAATTTGATCGTTTCCATTTCAAGACACGCACAGTGCAGGGCCAACAATCCAATCCATTCCATTTCAAGTCAGGCAGAGTGCAGGGCCAACAATTCAATCCATTCCATTTCAAGTCAGGCACAGTGCAGGGTCAACAAATCGGACCATTCCATTTCAAGTCAGGCACAGTGCAGGGCCAACAATTCAATCCATTCTATTTCAAGTCAGGCACAGCAGGGCCAACAATTCAAATCATTCCATTGCAAGTCAGGCACAGTGCAGGGTGAACAATTCAATCCATTTCATTTCAAGTCAGGCACAGTGTAGGGCCAACATTTCAATCCATTCCATTTCAAGTCAGGCACAATGCAGGGCCACCAATTCAATCCATTCCATTTCAAGTCAAGCATAGTGCAGGGCCAACAATTCAATCCATTCCATTTCAAATCAGGCACAGTGCAGGGCCAACAACGCAATCCATTCCATTACAAGTCAGGCATAATGCAGGGCCAACAATTCAATCCATTCCATTTCAAGTCAGGCACAGTGCAGGGCCAACAATTCAATTCATTTCAAGTCAAGTACAATGCCGGGCCAACAATTCAATTCATTTCAAGTCAAGCACAGTGCAGGGCCAACAATTCATTTCAAGCACAGTGCAGGGCTAACAATTCAGTTCACTCACAGGGCAGGCACAGTTCAATTCCCTCACGGAGCAGGCACAGCTCATTTCAATCAGCATGGGGCAGGCACTATTCAATTCTCTCACGGGGCAGTCACAGATCAATTCACTCACGGGGCAGGCACAGCTCAGTTCAATCAGCATGGGGCAGGCAATGCTCAATTCACCCATGGGGCAGGCACAGTTCATGTGTAAAATGGCGAGGCATCGCGGCAGGGGCCTCTGCAGTCCGTCTGTCTTTTTTTAAAAACATTTTTGTCCTGTTGAGTGTATAGTTTGGTTGTAGTTTATATATAATTTTTTAGCTGTGTATATGTGGGGGGAGGGGGTGGGGGAAACTTATTAAATCTCTTCCCTGTACAGGTCTCCGATCTTTTCCCTGTCGGGTCTCCGTTGTAGTAGGGGCCTAGCACCGTGGAACGGCCTCCAACCGGAACGACCTGGGGGCTCCAGTCGCGGAGCCTGCGGACTTACCATTGTGGAGCTGGCCGGATTCGGAGCATGGAGAGCTGTGGTGGCACGCGGCTGCGACCCGACTCCAGAGCTTCGGAGGCTCCAGCCGCAGGCCCTGTGGACGGTAACATCGGGAGCTCGTGGGTCCCTGGTGGGAGACCACTTTTCGGAGCTCCCGCAATGGCAACTTCTCCCGCCCGAATTGTGGGGTTGAAGATGACCTGGAGTGTGGCCTTACATCGCCCGGTGCGACTTTAACGGCTGCGGGACTTGGAATCGCCCACCGCGGGCTCCAACATCAAGACCCGGAGCAGGGCCTTACATCGCCCGGCTCTGCCTTGACGGCTGCGGGCCTTGCCATCACTTGCCGAGGGCTTTAACATCGGGAGAAGAATGGAAAACAGGGGAGAGAAAATGACTTTGCCTTCCATCACAGTGAGGAGGAGATTAACTGTGATGGATATTTGTGTAAACAGACCAGAGGTGGGAGTCTGGGAGTAAATAAAGCTTGGGGCACGATCACTACCATCATCGAGAGTCACTGCTCAGCTAACCTAGAGTTTCTCATATTTAAATGCAGACCGTTCTATCTGCCCAGAGAGTTTACCTCCACTGTTGTGACTGCAGCCTATATTCCTTCGGATGCTAATGCTAAGCTTGCAATGAAAGAACTGCATTCTGCCATTAGCAAACAGCAGACTCACAACACCGAGGCAACCTTCATTGTTGCGGGTGACTTCAATCACTCCAACTTGAAGACTGTGTTGTTAAAGAAGGAACTGCAGATGCTGGAAAATCGAAGGTACACAAAAATGCTGGAGAAACTCAGTGGGTGCAGCAGCATCTATGGAGCGAAGGAAATAGGCAACGCTTCGGGCCGAAACCCTTCTTCAGACTGTACTCCCCAAATTCCACCAACATGTCTCCTTCGCACTGGAGATGACAAGATACTGGACAAAGTTTACACAAACATGGCTGAAGCCTATAAAGCTGTCTCCCTCCCCCACCTTGGACAGTCTGATCACCTCTCATTGTTCCTGCTCCCAAAGTACTCTCCACTCATCAGACGTGTTAAACCCACAGTGAGGACAGTTAAAGTTTGGTCAGAGGGAGTGGACTCCACACTTCAGCAGCGTTTTGGAAACACTGACTGGAATGTGTTTACAGCTCAGGCCACCCTTGACTCCCACACGGACATTGACTCATATACCTCCTCCGTTTTGGACTTTATCAACTCCACCATTAACAGTGTCACCTCCCCCAAACGGATTACCACATTCCCGAATCAGAAGCCATGGATGAACAGAGAGGTCAGGCTACTGCTGAAGGCACATGACACTGCTTTCAGGTCAGGTGATGCTCGAGCCTACAGTTCATCCAGGGCTAACCTGAAGAGGGGCATCAAGAAGGCCAAGCACAGCTACAAGCTAAGGATCGAGGAGCACTTCAAGAACAACTCCGATCCCCGACGCATGTGGTAACGCATCCAGGCCATCACAGACTATAAACCCACCAACACCACCCCCACATCCAGCGACGCCTTCCTTGAGCAGCTAAGCCACTTTTATGGCCGCTTTGAAAGGGACAATCAAGAGATGGCAATCAAGGCTGTGCTCCCTGCTGATCACCAGCCCCTCACTCTCACCCCCATCGACATGTATGCGGCACTGAGCAGGATTAATGCACGAAAGGCTGCTGGCCCTGACGGCATCCCCGGGTGCGTCCTCAGGGCCTGTGCTGCACAGCTGACAGACGTCTGGACTGACACCTTCAACCTGTCACTTGCCAAAGCAGCTGTCCCCACGTACCTTCAAACCACCTCCATCATGCCGGTGCCAAAACACTCCACTGCGGCGAGCCTCGACGACTTCCGCCCAGTTGCACTTACTCCCATCATCACTAAGTGCTTCGAAAGGCTGGTCCAGGCACACCTCAAAGGCTACCTACCTCCCACACTGGACCCCCATCAGTTCGCTACTGCAAGAACAGGAGTACGGAGGATGCCATCTCCACGGCACTTCAAGCCGCCCTCTCTCACCTCGACAACAGAGACACCTACGTGAGAATGCTGTTCATCGACTTTAGCTCAGCATTTAACACCATTATCCCCTCCAAACTGATCACCAAACCCATCGACCTGGGCATCGACCCCTCCCTCTGCAACTGGATACTGGACTTTCTAACCAACAGACCCCAGTCTGTTAGGTTAGACAACCACACCTCTTCAACCCTCACGCTGAACACTGCCGTTCCACAGGGCTGTGTGCTGTTCCCTCTCCTCTACTCCCTCTTCACCTACAACTGCACACCTGTACATGGTACTAACACCATCATCAAGTATGCAGATGATACAACGGTGAATGGCCTCATCAGCGACAACGATGAGTCGGCCTATAGGGAGGAGGTCCAGCTCCTAGCAGCATGGTGCGCTGATAACAAATTGGCCCTCAACACCAAGAAGACCAAGCTCATTGTGGACTACAGAAGGACTAGGGGTGGCACGCACATCCCCATCCATATTAACGGGACAGAGGTGGAGCGTGTTTCCAGCTTCAGGTTTCTGGGGGGTCAACATTTCTGATGACCTCTCTTGGACCCACAATACCTCAACACTGATCAAGAAGGCTCACCAGCGTCTCTTCTTCCTGAGGAGACTAAACAAGGTCCATCTGTCTCATCAGATTCTGGTGCACAGTCGAGAGCATCCTTACTAACTGTATCACAGTATGGTATGGCAACTGCTCTGTCTCCGAATGGAAAGCACTGCAGAGGGTGGTGAAAACTGCCCAACGCATCACCGGTTCCTCACTCCCCTCCATTGAGTCTGTCCAGAGCAAGCGATGTCCGTGAAGGGGGCGCAGCGTCGTCAAGGACTGCTCTCACCCCAACCACAGATTGTTTACCCTCCTCCCATCTGGGAGGTGCAACAGGTCTCTCCGTTCCAGGACCAGCAGGTTCAGGAACAGTTTCTTCCCTGCGGTTGTTACCCTACTTAACTCTACGCCTTGGTGATTGCCAGTCATCCCCCCCCTCGGACACTCCTTCCCCAAATGACTGATTTCCCCCCTGAAAATTGCACTACTGCTACTGTATACACATATATATATATTACTGTTCCATTATTCTGTGTTCGCACTTCTGGGTGAGATGCTAACTGCATTTCGTTGTCTCTGTACTTGTACACTGTACAATGACAATAAAGTTTGAATCTGAATCTGAATCTGAAATTGTGCTAGTTGTGTGTGTGTTTTTAAATGTTTCCTCTTGTTGTATGACTGCAGAAACCAAATTTTGTTTGAACTTCATTTGAGGTTCAAATGACAATAAACGGTATTGTATTGTATTGTTTTGTAATTCACTCACGGGCCAGGCACAGCTCATTTCACTCATGGGCCAGGCACAGCTCAATTCACTCACGGGGCAGGCACAGTTGAGTTCACACACGGCGTAGAATCAAAGTTCTGGACTCAACTCTCACTCCGGTCTTCCGGGGTGACTGACTCACATCGAGCATCCGGGGCTTTATTCTCCTGGCCCCCCGGAAGGGGCGTTACCTTCATCAGGGTGAGTGACAGCTGAGAAGACCAATCAGCTGATTTCACGATTTTTAAAATATTCATAACTTTTTTATTATTTTACCGATCAGAAAAAAACCTTGGGACAAACCAGAGTTATTTACTAAAATATGGTCTCCATTTATAGATTATTTGAAGGGGTAGACTGGGCCGGCGTGGAGGCCTGACTGAAACCTGAACCCAGGACTAGATGAATAGTTATGTTTTCTGACCTACGGACCTATCTCCTAAGTTGTATTATTGATAGTTTATCTTATTTTTTTTTCTAATTTCTTCTCTTTATTTGTTTATTTTTCTTATCTATAAACATAAATAAATAATTAGAGGTAATGTTAATATGTAACCGATAAAGGAGGACCCCAGCTACTTTGGTAACTGGATCCCCGGAACCCTGGATACTTAATATGTAATCGTTAAACAAAGTTTGTATTGGGTTTGGACTATGATATGCAGATATCGCTAATAAAAATTAAAATACAAAAATAAATAAATAAATAAACAATGTACAAACAGCAATGATAAACACAACAATAAATATAATGAAGTGTGAAAAAAAACTAAAACAAAAAAAAAACCTTGGGGTGTTTGAAGGAGAGGAGGACGGTGAGTAAGATGGCGAAAAATCATAGCGATATAGGGTAGCGTTTTTTCTAAAATGTATTTACAATGTAGACAGGAAGTGGTCAAGATGATACTTTTAGTAATAGTATAGATAGATTATAAAGAATGACGTTACGTGGTACTCAGAAGTTAACGACAAAATAGGCCAAAGTCAGCATGGCTTTGTGAAGCGGAGGTCTTGCTTGACAAATTTGCTAGAATTCTTAGAGGAAGTAAATAACAGGAAAGACAAAGGAGAGTGAGTAGATGTTGTTTACTTAGCCTTTGATAAGGTGCCACACGTTAGGCTGTGTAGCAAGACGAGAGCCCGCGGTATCATAGGGCAGATACTAGCGTGGATAACTGTTTGGCTGCATGGCAGAAGACAAAGTGGCAATAAATGAGGCTTTTTTCAGGTTGGCTGCCAGTTACCAGTGGAGATCCACAATGGTCAGTTGTCGGGCCACCACGCTTCAGGTTGTATAGTAATGATTTAGACATAGAAACGTAGAAAATAGGTGCAGGAGTACACCATTCGGCCTCTGAGTACACCTCCAAGCCAGCACTTCCATTCAATATGATCAGTACCAGGTTCCTGCTTTTTCCCCATATCCCTTGATTCCGTTATCCCTAAGAGCTAACTCTCTCTTGAAAACATCCAGTGAATTGGCACAGAATTCCACAGATTCACAACTCTCTGGGTGAAAAAGTTTTTCCTCATCTCAGTCCAAAATGGCCTACCCCTTATTCGTAAGTTTTGGACTCCCCCCACATGGGGAACATTTTTCCTGCATCTCGCTTGTCCAATCCCTTAAGAATTTTATAACATACCCTCTCATCCTTCTAAATTCCAGTGAATACAAGCCCAATCGACCCATTCTTTCCTCATAATTCAGTTCCGCCATCCCGTGAATTTACCTGGTGAACCTAAGCTGCACTCCCTCAATAGCAAGAATGTCCTTCCCCAAATTAGGAGACAAAAACTGCAGATGTGGTCTCACCAGGACTCTGTACAACTGCAGTAGGACTTCCTTGCTCCTAAACTCAAAACCTCTCGCAATGAAGACCAACATGCCATTAGCTTTCTTCACTGCCTGCTGAACCTGCAGGGTAACATTCAGTGACTAACGTACAAGGACACCCAGGTCTCGTTGAACCTCCCCATTTGCTAATCTGACACCATTCAGATAATAATCTGCCTTCCTGTTCTTGCCCCCATTTGCCTGTTCTTGCCACCAACTTCACATTTATCCACAATATATGGCTCTGCCATGCATCTGCCCACTCACACAACCTATCCGTCACACTGCAGCCTCAGAGTATCATCATTGCCGCTCACTCTGTCACCCAGCTTTGTGTCATCCATAAACTTGGAGATGTTACATTTAATTCCCTCATCTAAATCGTTCATATATATTGTAAATAATTGGGGTCCCAGCATTGAGCCTTGCGTCACCCCACTAGTCACTGCCTGCCATTCTGAAAAGGGCCCGTTAATTCCTATTCTTAGCTTCCTCTCTGCCAACTAGTTCTCTATCCATGTGATGGTCGACAGCAAGCAATGTGTGGCTACCCATGGTGTATTCTGATAAAGAAAGTGGTTTAGTTTTGTGTGAGACATGCATGGTATGACATTTGGTTTTATTGAATGACATCTGCCAGGTTTTTCCCCACTCAGAGAGCATCCAGAGCCTTCTGTAAGGACAACCTGTCTTCTGGTGTTTTAATCTCTCCATAAGTCGAGAGTAAAACCCTTCTTCAGACTCATATGAGGGGTGGGGGGAGGGGGGCGTGAAAATAAAGAAGAGGTGGAGACAGTAGGACTTGCGGGAGAACTGGGAAGGAGGGAGAAAGGAAGGGCTATCTAAAATTAGCGAAGTCAATGTTCATACTGCTGGGGTGTAGACTACCCAAGCAAAATAAGATGTGCTGTTCCTCCAATTTGCGCTGGGCCTCACTCTGGCAATGGAGGAGGCCCAGGATAGAAAGGTCAGATTGGGAATGGGAAGGGGAGTTGAAGTGCTGAGCAACCGGGCGATCAGGTTGGTTTACACAGACTGAGTGGAGGTGTTCAGCAAAGCGATCGCTTGGTCCCGCCGATGTAGAGAAGTTCACACCTGGAACAGACGAGGTTGGAGGAGATGCGATGAACCGCTGCCTAACCTGCAAAGATTGATTGGATCCCGTTGTATGTGACGGTTGATGGAGTGGAAGGTGAGGACAATGGGGACTCTGTCCTTGTTGCGAATAGGGAATGGGGAGTAAGAGCAGAGCTGCAGGGTATAGAGGAGACCCTGGTGAGAGCCTCATCTATAATAGAAGAGGGAAACCCCTGTTCCCAAAAGAATGAGGACATCTCCGATGCCCTAGTATGGAACACCTCATCCTGGGCGCAGATGCAGCGTAGACGGAAGAATTGTAAGTAGGGGATAGAGTCTTTACAGGAAACAGGGTGGGAAGAAGTGTAATCAAGATAGCTATGAGAGCCAGTAGATTTGCAGTAGTCCTCCTTGTCCTCACCTTCCACCCCATCAGCCGTCGCATACAACATATAATCGTCCGACATTTTCGCCACCTCCAACGGGATCCTACTACTGGCCACATCTACCCATCTCCTCCCCTTTCTTCTTTCCGCAGAGACCGTTCCCTCCGTAACTCCCTGGTCAATTCGTCCCTTCCTACCCTACCCAAACCACACCCTCCCCAGATACTTTCCCCTGCAACCGCAGGAAGTGCAACACTTGTCGCTTTACCTCCCCCCTCGACTCCATCCAAGGACCCAATCAGTCTTTCCAGGTGAGGCGAAGGTTCACCTGCGCTTGTGTAGTCTACAACCTAGCGGTATGAACATTGACTTCTCTAATTTTAGATAGCCCTTGCTTTCTCCCTCCTTCCCCTCCCCTTCCCAGTTCTTCCACAAATCCTACTATCTCCACCACTTCCTTTCTCCCACCCCCTCCCCTCCCGACGTCAGTCTGAAGAAGGGTCTCGACACAAAATGTCACCTATTCCTTCTCTCCATAGATGCTGCCTCACCCGTTGAGTTTCTCCAGCATTTCTTGACCTACCTGAGACATCATCATTATAGTTTCTTCAGGATGGAGAGTCCCGACTTTGGATGGAGAGAACCAGGATGGAGGGTCCCCGGTTTAGTTAAATTCTCCCCGTATGGTGTTGTCACTGGACAGTGATCAGTGGACATGAAGCCGGGCACTCAGGGTGGGGGCTCCCGGTGAGAGATGCTTTTTAAGCGGCCACCTTCTGCTCACTCTCACTCAATTATTTAATTTCCTTTTCCATTCCACAGGAAAATACTTCAATCAATTATTTTTCCTCCTCCGTGGCACAGGGAACAGAGCAGCCGCTTCGTCTCTCACTCACAATGTACGTTACAGAGCACACAGACTCCGACTCTGTCCTTGTTGCGAGTAGAGGCCCAGGAGCCATTGGTGTGGGAGGAGCGGCGTCCGGGCAGTGAGTATAATACTCGATCGCGGGGCTTGTTTCCACAGAGGCCCAGGAGCCGTTGGTGTGGGAGGAGGAGCCCAAATATGTAACGTTCCATTCGCATTTCACAGTTCAAAACAAGTGGGCATGAGGAAGCCGTTGATTGGTGGAAGCAGACTAGAGGAAGCAGGTGATTGGGAGTCATATCCCTGCTGATTTCTTCCAGCACTTTGTATTGTATTGTATTGTACTTTGAATTGTAGCTAGGATCAGGGGGGAGAATGCAGTTTACTGTTCTGGATGTCAGATGTGGGAGGTCAAGGAGTCTGATAGCCCTCCAGACATCCACATCTGTGCCAGGTGCGTCCAGATGGGGCTCCTAAGGGACCATATTAGGAACCTGGAGCAGCAGCTCAATGACCTCCGTCTGGTCAGGGAGAGTGAGGAGGTCATAGAGAGGAGTTACAGAGAGGTGGTCACTCCAAGACCATGGGAGACAGACAAGTGGGTCACAGTTAGGAGGGGCAAGGGGCAGAGGCAGGGACTAGAGAGTACCCCAGTGGCTGTACACCTTGGCAATAAATAATCCTGTTTGAGTACTGTTGGGGGGGACAGCCTACCTGGGGGTAGCGACATTGACCGGGCCTCTGGTACAGAGACCGGCGCTGTTGCTCAGAGGGGTAAGGAAAAGAAGAGGAGGGCAGTAGTAATAGGGGACTATAGTTAGGGGGTCAGACAGGCGATTCCGTGGACGCAGTCAGGAGACCCGGATGGTAGTTTGCCTCCCTGGTGCCAGGGTCTGGGATGTGTCTGAACGTGTCCAAGATATCCTGAAATGGGAGGGAGAGGAACCCGAGGTCGTGGTACATATAGGTACCAATGACATAGGTAGAAAAAGGGAAGAGGTCCTGAAAGGAGAATTTAGGGAGTTAGGAAGAGAGTTAAGGAAAAGGACCGCAAAGGTAACAATCTCAGGATTACTGCCTGTGCCACGCGAGAGTGAGAGTAGGAATGGAGTGAGGTGGAGGATAAATGTGTGGCTGAAGAACTGGTGCAGTGGGCAGGGATTCAAGTTTCTGGATCATTGGGACCTCTTTTGGGGAAGGTGTTACCTGTACAAAAAGGACGGGTTGCACTTGAACCCGAGGGGGACCAATATCCTGGCGGGAAGATTTGCAAAGGCTACTGGGGAGATTTTAAACTAGAACGGTTGGGGGGAGGGACCCAAATAGAGAAATCTAGTAGACAGTGTGTGAGGCTGGAAGCAGAGAAGGGAAGCACTCATACCCAACATGTAGGGGGCAAAGAAGAAAAAAATAATAAACAGAGAATAAGAGGTGGTGGGTTTCTTAAATGTGTGAGCAGAGAGACAGAGGGGTGTGAAATGAGGGTAGAAGCAATAGGTAGCAAGGTGAAAAGTAAAAGTGGTAGGCAGACAAATCCAGGAAAAAAATCAAAAAGGGCCATTTTTCAACATAATTGTATAAGGGGTAAGAGTGTTGTAAAAACAAGCCTGAAGGCTTTGTGTCACAATGCAAGTAGCATTCGTAATAAGGTGGATGATTTGAATGTGCAGATAGCTATTAATGACTATGATATGGTTGGGATCACGGAGACATGGCTCCAGGGTGACCAAGGCTGGGAGCTGAACATCCAGGGATATTCAATATTCAGGAGGGATAGACAGAAAGGAAAAGGAGGTGGGGTAGCGTTGCTGGTTAGAGAGGAGATTAACGCAATAGAAAGGAAGGACATTAGCTTGGAGGATGTGGAATCAATATGGGTAGAGCTGCGAAACACTAAGGGGCAGAAAACGCTAGTGGGAGTTGTGTACAGGCCAACTAACAGTAGTAGTGGAGTTGGGGATGGCATCAAACAGGAAATTAGAAATGCGTACAACAAAGGAAAAACAGTTATAATGGGTGACTTCAATCTACATATAGATTGGGTGAATCAAATTGGCAGGGGTGCTGAGGAAGAGGATTTCTTGGAATGTATGCGGGATAGTTTTCTAAAACAAAATGTAGAGGAACTAACGAGAGAGCAGGCTATTCTAGACTGGGTATTGAGTAATGAGGACGGGTTAGTTAGCAGTCTTGTTGTGTGTGGCCCCTTGGGCAAGAGTGAGCATAATATGGTTGAGTACTTCATTAGGGTGGAGAGTGACATAATTAATTCAGAAACAAGGTTTCTGAACTTAAAGAAAGGTAATTTTGAGGGTATGAGACGTGAATTGGCCAAGATAGACTGCAATTCATTCTTAAAGCATTGACGGTGGATATGCAATGGAAGGCATTTAAAGGCTGCATGGATAAACTACAACAATTGTTCAACCCAGTTTGGCAAAAGAATAAATCAGTGAAGGTAGTGCATCCATGGATAACAAGGGAAATCAGGGATAGTATCAAAACAAAGATGAAGCATATAAATTAGCCAGAAAAGGCAGCCTACCAGAGGACTGGGAGAAATTCAGAGTCCAGCAGAGGAGGACAAAGGGCTTAATTAGGAAAGGGAAAATAGATTACAAAAGAAAACTGGCAGGGAACATGTAAACTGACTGCAAAAGTTTTTATAGATATGTGAAGAGAAAAAGATTAGTTAAAACAAATGTAGGTCTCTTGCAGTCAGAAACAGATGAATTGATCATGGGCAACAAGGACATGGCAGACCAATTGAAAAACTACTTTGTTTCTGTCTTCACTAAGGAAGACTTAATTAATCTGCCGGAAATAACAGGGGACCGGGGGTCAAATGAGATGGAGGAACTGAGTGAAAACCAGGTCAGCCGGGAAGTGGTGTTAGGTAAATTGAAGGGATTAAAGGCCGATAACTCCCCAGGGCCAGATAGGCCGCATCTCAGAGTACTTAATGAAGTAGCCCCAGAATTAGTGGATGCATTAGTGATAATTTTTCAAAACTCTTTAGATTCTGGAGTAGTTCCTGAGGATTGGAGGGTAGCTAATGTAACCCAACTTTATAAAAAGGGAGGGAGAAAGCGGGGAATTACAGACCAGTTAGTCTAACATCGGTAGTGGGGAAACTGCTAGAGTCAGTTATTAAAGATGGGATAGCAGCACATTTGGAAAGTGGTGAAATCATTGGACAAAGTCAGCATGGATTTATGAAAGGTAAATCATGTCTAACGAATCTTAAAGAAATTATCGAGGATGTAACTAGTAGAGTGGATAAGGTACCAGTAGATGTGTTATATCTGGACTTTCAGAAGGCTTTCGACAAGGTCCCACATAAGAGATTAGTATACAAACTTAAAGCACACGGTATTGGGGGTTCAGTATTGATGTGGGTAGAGACCTGGCTGGCAGACAGGAAGCAAAGCATAGGAGTTAACGGGTCCTTCTCAGAATGGCAGGCAGTGACAAGTGGGATACCGCAAGGCTCAGTGCTGGGACGCCAGCTATTTAAAATATATATTAATGATTTGGATGAGGGAATTGAATGCAACATCTGCAAGTTTGCAGATGACACGAAGCTGGGGGGCAGTGTTAGCTGTGAGGAGGATGCTAGGAGGCTGCAAGATGAATTGGATAGGCTGGGTGAATGGGCAGATGCATGGCAGATGCAGTATAATGTAGATAAATGTGAGGTTATCCACTTTGGTGGCAAAAACAGGAAAGTAGACTATTACCTGAATGGTGGCCGATTAGGAAAAGGGGAGATGCAATGAGACCTGGGTGTCATGGTACACCAGTCATTGAAAGTAGGCATGCAGTTGCAGCAGGCAGTGAAGAAAGCAAATGGTATGTTAACATTCATAGCAAAAGGATTTGAGTATAGGAGCAGGGAGGTTCTACTGCAGTTGTACAGGGTCTTTGTGAGACCACACTTGGAATATTGCGTACAGTTTTGGTCTCCTAATCTGAGGAAGGACATTCTTGCCATAGAGGGAGTACAGAGAAGGTTCACCAGACTGATTCCTGGGATGTCCGGGCTTTCATATGAAGAAAGACTGGAGGGACTCGGCTTGTACTCACTAGAATTTAGAAGATTGAGGGGGGATCTTATGGAAACTTACAAAATTCTTACGGGGTTGGACAGGCTAGATGCAGGAAGATCGTTCCCGATGTTGGGGAAGTCCAGAACAAGGGGTCACAGTTTAAGGATAAAGGGGAAATCTTTTAGGACTGAGATGAGAAAAACATTTTTTACACAGAGAGTGGTGAATCTCTGGAATTCTCTGCCACAGAATGTAGTTGAGGCCAGTTCATTGGCTATATTTAAGAGGGAGTTGGATGTGACCCTTGTGGCTAATGGGATCAGGGGGTATGGAGAGAAAGCAGGTACAGGATACTGAGGTGGATGATCAACCATGATCATATTGAATGGCGGTGCAGGCTCGAAGGATCGAATGGCCTACTCCTGCACCTATTTTCTATGTTTCTATATTTCTATGACAGCACATCAGTTCCACGGTCTTAGACACGCAACCCAGACACATATCTCCATGATGGGTGTGGTGTAGATAAGCATCATGGTCGGGAAGGGCAAGTTGGTGAAGGGCCTGTTTCCATGCTGATTACTCCATTTCACTCAGTGCAATGCCACAGTGACTGCAAGGAAGGCTTTCTGAGTTTACAAAAGTGATCTGGATCACTTGGGGAGGTGTTGAAATGTTTGGTTGATGGAATTTAATTCTGACAAGAGTGACGTGTTGCATATTGGTCAGTCAAATTAGGGCAGGACTTGCACAGAAAATGGTGGAGCCCTCAGGGTGTTGTAGATGGAGGTTCATGGGGAGCACACGTTTATTCTTCCCATAATGCAGTGAGTCAGGTGGACAGGGTGGTGAAGAAGGCATTTGCCACACTTGCCTTCATTGGGAAAGGTACTGAGTACAAAAGTTGTCACATCATGACTCATCTGTACAAGTCGTTCGTGAAACCACACTTGGACTACTGTGTGCAGTTCTGGTCAACCAGCTATAGCAAGGATGTCCCTAGATTGCATAGAGCACAGAAAAAATTCACCAGGTTGTCACTGTGATGTGAGAGCATGAGTTAAGTGGAGTGCAGGATTGGCTGGGATTTTTTCACCTGGAGCATAGGAGGTTGCGGGGTGCCTTTGCAGAGATATAAAAAGTCATGAGGGGAATAGCTTTGGTGAATTATTGGTCTTTATCCCAGGGTGGAGGAATCGAAGACTGGAGGTCATAGGTTTAAGGTGTGAGGGAAAAGATTGAAAAGAGACCTGAGAGGAAATATTTTCATGCCGACGGTGGTGAGTACAAGGAACGAGCTTCCAGAGAAAGTTGAAGAGGAGGGAACAATAGCAAGGTTTTAAAAACATTTTGACATTTACGTGGATAGGAAAGGTTTATTGGGACATAGGACAAACACAAGCAAATTATATTTGCTCAGTTATAAAGTCTGTTAGGAATGGGCAAGATGGGCTGAAGGACCTGTTTCCATACTGTACAACTCTATGACTGGAGAGATCAGGGCTGGGCCCCAGCTGATCACAGATTACATCAATGATGTGGATAAGAGACTCAGTGTGATATATCCAAGTCTGCTGGTGTTACAGAGCTGGGTGTCAGTGTCAGTGGTGAGAAGGTTGCAGAGAGGGTTTGGGCGACAAGGAAAGTAGAGGTGAATGTGGCGGATGGAACAGAGTAGGGATAAAATGTCAGGTTGTCCACTCCGAGAGGGAAAATAGTAAACACAAGAACTTTTATATGGGATCAGAGTGAGATGTTCAGAGGAACCTAAGTGTCCTTGTAAACAAAATGATGAAAGGTAACATGCAGGCTAGAGGGGGTGCAGTCAATGTTCACACAGGTGTCTGGTCTGCGGGGTTGGAAATTGAAGGGGTTTAATGGACAGTTTATCTGAAGAAATCTGAATATTTTATGATGTTTATGCATCCAAGATGGTTGATTTGCACATTGGTGCTTAGTGTGACAAATCAGGTTGATCTGAGGAGTGAAAACATGGCATCTGTGTGACGTGCAAGTTTATCCCAAGACTCTGTCAGTGACAGGATTGAGTACAGTTGTTGACAAATGCTTTAGTGGCCGACGGCTGCTGGCAGTGGGACATGCTGTTGCTGAGAAGCGACAACTCTGATGTCAATGTGAAATGTAGGACATGGTGGAAAACTCAGCAGGTCAGACAGCATCTGTGGAAAGAGAAATGGCTGACATTTTAACTCTGACATGCTTGATTGGAACAGAGGAAGAAATAAATGTGTCTCAGCAGCAGAGAGGGCTGGGGAGGGCAGTGGGTGGAACAGAGTGAAGTTCGCTGATAGATGCACCAGGGCTACTCAGGATTTAATCTGGTGATGCAGGGGGCTGGCATCCACAGTGACTCTGATCAGGTGGGCTATGTAGAAAATAGGACAGTAAATCCAGTGGGATGAGTAGACAGAGACAGGAGCGGAATCTGCATTTACTTGAATGAAAGGAGCCTCACGGGTAAGATGGGTGAGCTGGGATATCCTGGAGGGATCGACTCATGGAACTTTATGGTTAAAACTTGGGAATAAGAAATGGGATTATACTGTCTGCCTCTCAATAGTCAGCATGCATGAGGAGACCAGACATGTAGGCTGAATGAGGAAGGATGTGAAATCAATGTGTTTGTAGTCGTGGGTAATTTTAACTGTTGAGGAGGGGGAACCAGTGATGTTTCAACAGAAAGCAACATCCAGGTCTGTGCTACTAGGACTGGCTCTGTGGCACAGTGGGGGTGAATGAGACCAGTCAGGCGACAGTGATAGGATACTCGATAGTCAGGGGAAAAGAAGGAAATTCTGTGAGGATAGGAAGAGGAAGATGGGACTGATGAATGCATAACTGAAAAGTTGGAGCAGGGAGTCAGATTATTGGATTATAGGGATCTTTTCTGCGACAGCAGTGACCTGCACAAGAGGGACGGGTTACACCTGAACTGGAGGGGGACTAATATTCTGGCAGGCAGCTTTGCTCACGATACCAGGGAAGATTAAATGACATTTATTTCAGTAAAAGTGGCCGCACAAATAAGATCGTCGAACACTGGACGTGAATAAATACATGGGATTGGGATATTATAGCCGCTGCAGAAATATAGTTAATGTAGCAATGTTACAAAATTTTGAGATTTAAAAAATAAAGTCTGCAATTTATCCCATCAGATAAAGCATAAAAAGAAGTTTAATTTGACACTTAATTCACTTTCATATCTTCAGTATTAAAAAAGTTATGGCCATTATCATACTCAGAAATTAGCACCTTGTTCCCTATTGCTTTTCCATTGACTTAACACAAAAGCTGTGATCGAGGACAGTTAAAAGCCCATAACTTTCTTAAAAATTATGGTAACTGAAAGAAATTTTCAGGTATTATAGATTGAAGCATTCTGAAACAAATATGAAACAATCTTACTTCGAAGACATGAAAGTAAAGCATATAATTAGTTAGTTACCTAATTGTAGCTAATTACAAAATTCAATTACTAGATCTAAACATCTATCATTTTCTTAAGAATAGATTAACATTTTTAAATAGCCTAAGTGTCCAAATAACATTCACACAATAATTCACAATATAACATAATTTTTAAATCTAATTTTCATGAATTTACAGGCCAAATGGAAGGAATTGAATGTTTAATACCTGTAAATTAATGGGGATTTAATTCATTTTGCGAGTGAGAATTTCTGGAACGCGATCATTTGGAACGTTAATTTGCGGTGAATTTAACCCCGTATTGGCATGAAAAATACTGCCGTTAATTCGGGGAATAAAATCACCGTGTCGCATGACAAAATGTGAATTAAAGGCTTCTTAAGAAGCACTTTTATACATTTAAAGAAAGCACTTTTGTTTACCTATCCATTGTGTGAAATCGGTCCCCGTTATTGGCGTTGACGCTTCAGGAGCTGCTTTTAAAATGACTGTAGCGCTGACTTTGACGATTTAATTTTTAAAAAAAATTCACAAATCGCCGGTAGGAACGATTTTGTCAGCGAAGTTTTGTACTCCAACAAAATATTTCCAGGACAAGGAAGGAGAAACCGCGTTTTAACCCCGCCCCCCCCTTAAAGGCGCCAAAATCGCGCACACGGCCAGTGGCAGAATTACAGCGCGACTGAAGGTAAGTTTTGTAACATACCTAGTTAATGGAGGGTCGGGCTGGTAGCTTAATGTTCCTGGGTACCAGTGCGACAGGCGAGATGGAGCAGGAGAAAGAGAGGAGAGGTAGTTGAGTATTTGATGAGGGGGACCATCACGCAGTTATCTAAGATGTAAGTATTGAGGATTTATGAATGGACCATTGAATTATGGGGGTGATCCTGTTGGGAATTAGAGGAGCAAATTGCAGAATGATTGGAGAAAGTTGCAAGAATAACAAAGGCTGTGAAGTGGATTTTACGTTTCTGCATATAGACTAGGACGGGGCTTAGATGGGGTGGGCAAAGCTTAACCTATTCTTGTGAAATAGGGCAAGTGCCTGAAAGGTACGTGGTGAGGCACCTTAGTTCTATTTGTGTTAATACCGTTATGGAAAAACACAGAACTGCAGCTAGACAAATGTTCACAGTATATAACAGAATCTTACAAAAAATGATTGGAGTATGTTGTTTGAGTATAAAGGAACGTCCAGCAAGTGAGATAGTGAGCGGTCAAGTTCTGAATATTCCTGTTGGAGTGAAGGGCAGGGCCAGCAGGAGGAGGGAGCTCTGGGTCACGAGGTATGGAGGCTCTGGTCAGAAAAAAGGAAGGAGTGTTCAGTTGCTGCTATCCCTGGACATGTACAGGAGATGCAGAAGCATGCATGGGAAGGAATAAGGGAATTACAATGGGGGCATGAGATACTTTGGCATAGAAGTTAAGGAGAAAAATGGAAAAAGTAATTGGAGAGAATGTGACTCCGTCAAAAACCAAAGTCTATGTGTGGAACTGCAGGAGATTCGCAAGGACCTGAGAGTATTTCTCTGTTTTTAATATAGAAAAATACATGAAGATGATGGAAACACATTTTCACACAGAGAGTTGTGAGTCTGTGGAACTCTCTGCCTCAGAGGGTGGTGGAGGCCGGTTCTCTGGATACTTTCAAGAGAGAGTAAGATAGGGCTCTTAAAGATAGTGGAGGCAGGGGATATGGGGAGAAGGCAGTAACGGGGTACTGATAGTGGATGATCAGCAATGATCACATTGAATGGTGGTGCTGGCTCGAAGGGCCGAATGGCCTACTCGTTCACCTATTGGCATACAGTAGAGAGCATATTGACTGGTTGCATCATGGCCTGGTTCAGCAACTTGAATGTCCAGGAGCGGAAAAGACTGCAAAAAGTTGTGACCACTGCCCAGTCCATCATCGGCTCTAACCTCCCCTCCATCATAGATACATAGAAAATAGGTGCAGGAGTAGGCCCATCGAAGGGATTTATCGGAGTCGCTACCTCAAAAAGGCAGCGAACATCAGCAGATACCCACATCATCCTGGCCACACACTCATTTCACCACTGCCATCGGGAAGATGGTACAGGAGCCGGAAAACTGTAACGTCCAGGTTCAGGGACAACTTCTTCCCTTCAGCCATCAGGCTATTAAAAATGACAACAAATAAGCTCTGAACTACAACAGACTATTATTATTATTGCTCTATAATTATTTGTTTTTGAGTATGTGTGTATGTGTATGTATACACACTGAACTTTTTTTCTCTTGTTTATGTACTATGTTTACATATTCAGTTGTGCTGCAGCAAGTAAGAATGTCATTGTTCTATCTGGGACATCTATACTATTACTAAAATTCTCATCTTGACCACTTCCTGTCTACTTTGTAAATACATTTTAGAAAAAACGCTACCATATATTGCTATGATTTTTTTCGCCATCTTATTCACCGTCCTCCTCTCCTCCAAACGCCCCGAGGTTTTTTCCGATCGGTGAAATAATAAAAAATTATGAATGTTAAAAAAATTGTGACATCACCTGATTGTTCTTCTCGCCTGTCAGTCAGCATGATGCATGTCACACCCCTTCCGGGGGCCCAGGAAAATAAATCCCCAGAGGCCGGACATGAGTCAGTCACTCTGGAAAAATGTGAGTGAGAGTTGAGTCCAGAACTGTGAGTCTACGCCAGAACCACGGCTTCGGCGGCGGCACTGCGCTGGAGTGCTATTGCGAAGCGGGCGATGCCATGCCCGGGTCACCGTGCTGGAGCTCCGGTGAGCTGGGACCGGCGCCAAAAACATCGCGGATCTGCGGGTCTGTGGAGTGTCCAGCTGCGGGCGGCGGCGCTGAACTTATACATTGCGGAGCCTGGGATCTCTCGCCGGAATCGCCAATGGTGGAGCTCCGTCCAGCGCGGCCTGTCGGCTTGGAAGCCATGGTCTCCGGTTAGGGGGCAGCCGTTCCTGGCACCCCAAGCCGCTGAGAGGATTCTCCCAACATCGGAGCACCATCACCCCGCGAGAACGGCCTGGAACACTGGGCCTCTGTAGCGGCGACTGCGGAGGCCTCAATAAGCCCGACTATGGGTGGACAAGGGGATGGGGACTGGACTTTGTGCCTTCCCTCACAGTGGGAACCATTGTGGGGGGATGTTTTTATGTTTATTGTTAAATTTTTAATGTTGTGTCTTAACTTTATCTGTGTGCTGCATGGCAAGTCAAATTTCACTACACCAATTGGTGTATGTGAAAATAAATGTCCTTTGTATCCTTTGAGTGAACTGAACTGTGAGTCTGCATTGTGCTTGAAATTAATTGTTAGCCAGCACTGTGCTTGAAATGAGTTGTTGGCCTGCACTGTACTTGAAATGGAAATGAAATGAGTTGTTGGCCTTTCATTGTGCATGAAATGGAAATGAAATGAGTTGTTGTCCTTGCCCTGTGCTTGAAATCAGTTGTTGGCCTACACTGTGCTTGAACTCAGTTGTTGGCATGCTCTGTGCTTGAACTCAGTTGTTGGCCTGCTCTGTGCTTGAACTCAGTTGTTGGCCTGCACCGTGCTTGAACTCAGTTGTTGGCCTGCTCTGTGCTTGAACTCAGTTGTTGGCCTGCTCTGTGCTTGAACTCAGTTCTTGGCCTGCACCGTGCTTGAACTCAGTTGCTGGCCTGCATCATGCTTGAATTCAGTTGTTGGGGTGCACTGTGCTTATTCCAAAGGTCACACTCATTCCGAAAATCCCGCTCTTTCCGGAAATCCTGCTCAGTGGAGAGGTTGCGCTCATTCCGGATGTCCCACTTAGTGAAGAGGCCACGCTCAAACACGTGAGTAGATTCAAGAGAGTTTTTCTGTTATATATATGTTGTGTGTGAGTGTGTGTGTGTGTGAGTGATGGAGGGTGTGAGTGTGTGTGAGAGATGGAGGGTGTGTGTGAGATGGGTGTGTCTGTGTGAGCCCACCAGTGGCGAGTGAATCAACTGCCAGCCCACCAGCCGTGAGTGAGTCAACTGCCAGCCCACCAGCCGTGAAGGATCTTGATAGTCAATCCTTGATCTCACAGGTAGGCAATGAAGGGAGAAAAATACTGGGGGGAGGTGAGACACACACACACACACACACACAGGCCTGAGTGACTGAGCTGCCAGCCCACCAGTTCTGAGTGACTGAGCTGCCAGCCCACCAGGCCTGAGTGACTGAACTGCCAGCCCACCAGGCCTGAGTGACTGAGCTGCAAGCCCACCAGACCTGAGTGACTGAGCTGTCAGGCAATAATCTATTCGGCCCACAATGTCCATACTAGCCTTCTGTAAACCTGTCCCTTTGACCCACAACACCCATACTAGCGCTGCAGAAAGTCCCCTCCCCACTGGCCACCAATATTGGAATTGGTGGAGAGGTGGAATATTTGGTTGGGGGACCAGCCCTCCCGTGTGAACACTTAGGATGACAATAAAACACTCTTGACTCTTCTACATGACCAGTGAAAGTGGATTGGGAGCAGCCGCTAGAGGGGGAAACGATCTGGTGTGTGTGAAGCATAAACAGTGAGGGAGTACGAGGTCAGAGTCAGCAGGTCCCCGGGAGATAAATAAGCAAATGTACTTACCTTGGTTTAGTTCTGACTCTCTCTCCATCCCTCCCCCACCCTAATTCTCTGACAAGTTTCACTGTCCTTCTGATAATTTTACTGATTTTATGCCTTCGTGTCACCTTAGCTAACAATGAACCATTCTACATTTCCTTATCATCGTCTGCTTTGAACTGTAATTTTACCCCACGATATCTCCAGACTCCCTTTCCCGACTCTCAGTCTGAAGAAGTGTCATGAGCCGAAACCTCACGCATCCTTTCTCTCCAGACATGCTGTCTGACCTACCTAGTAGCTCCAAAATGTTGTGTCTATCTTTGATGTAAACCTGCATCTGCAGTTCCTTCCAACACACCTACTCTGGTGTAGTCTGATCGACTGCTACATTCTGAGGGGGCCAGACAATACAACTGATAGAGTAAGGAAGATAAATGGCAGGCAAACTTGGTCAGACTGATATCAACAAGAGGATTCAGCATACAGTCCTACATGCTGCATTGTGCACAGGTGATAGATGATGTGTTGTTCCTTGAGCTTGTGTTGTACCTTGTTGTAACAGTGCTGGAAGTCACAGACCAGACATTGTACCAGGAACTGCCAGGTACAGAATGAACCCCACACTTTCACACTGTACCAGAGATTGGTATCTGCAGCACTGAACCCCGGAGGATCTCTCTCTCAGTCCCCGTGCAATCCAATGCCAACAACCCCTGTCCGCTCTCCTTTCCCCACCTGCACACTGCGCTGGGCCGGGATGTTGACACGGGCCATTGGAACTGTGGAACATTTCTAGAATTAATGAGTCATCCAGCTTAATGTAACAGAAACAGGCCGTCTGGTCCACCTTCGCCATGGCAATCATGTCTGCATTCTGGGTCAGTCCCACTTGCCCACATTTGACCCTTAGCTTCTAATCCCTTCCTATCCCAATACTGGTCAAAATATGTTTTAAACATTGTAATTGGACCTGTTTCCTCAGCAGCTTATTCCAGATATGAACCACTCTCAGTTAAAATGTTGCCCTGATGTCCCTCTTAAATGGCATCGTTGCTACAGCTGAGCAACTAGAACTACATCCACTATTCCAGGTGTAGTCTCACCAATACAAAGCTGCATCATGATATCCAAATTTTTGTATTCAATACCCTTCCCATTGAAGGCAAGAATGGCAAAGCCTTCACCGCACCATCCTTCTTACGATGTTCTAGAAACCATGCACCTGTAATCCGAGATCTCTGTTCTGCAACACTCTCCAGGGTTCTACCATTTATTGCGCAATTCCTACCCTGGATTTGGAATATCAGTGTGCAACATCTCACATTTGTCACATTTAAATTATATTTGTCATTCCCCACTAAACCAAACTTCTTGCGTATGATGTGCACAGTCTAAAGTTCTAGGATAACTTGTTCTATTTGATCTTATTTGATTGTGCAGGCCAGGTTGATTACATTCGTTGAAACAGGGTGGACCACGTGAAGGTTGCAATCTCCCACCCCACCAAACCAACTGATCTAGATCATGATGGTGTAATCTGCAGATTTACTCACAATGTTACATGCATTGTCATTCAAAACATGAATGTAGGTTACAAACAACACTGAACTCTGCACCGACCCCTGCAGCACAGCACTGATCACAAAATACAACCCTCCAGTTATCCTGTGGACCAGGGGTTCCCAACCTTTTCTGTCCCGTTTATCTCTGGCATCCTTAACAGCACATAACAATGTTATTTCACTTATTTATGAACAACTAATGATGAACAGATACTGGTACACGAGAACCAAACACAGTCACTCAATTAGAAAAACATGTACAAATCCAGAATCAACAAATGTACTCCCTGGGTCGGCGAAATTTACCCCAGGTTGGGAACCCTTGCTGTGGGAGCGGCTTCTGATTGGCGGAGCGAGCGATTGTGACGTTTCCCTTAGATATCCAATCAGAGCGTTTACAGGAAAGTGTAATTAAACATCTCTCCGACCGCCCAATGACGATCCGCTCCTGCTCCATCCCTCATTAGCATAGGGCGACGCCGCTGCCTATTTAATCCGCGCTCCTACTCCGAGCTGGTCACTTTCGTGTTTGAAGTCCACCGAGGAAATGCCTGATCAGCCGAAAACCAAAGATACTGCAGCCTCCAAGAAGGGAGCGAAGAAAGCTTTGCCGAAATCCGCAGTCAAAGGGGGCAAGAAGCGCAGGAGGTCGAGGAAGGAGAGTTACTCCATCTACATCTACAAAGTGATGAAGCAGGTTCACCCGGATACCGGCATCTCCTCCAAGGCCATGGGCATCATGAACTCATTCGTGAACGATATTTTCGAGCGTATCGCAGGCGAGGCTTCCCGACTGGCGCATTATAACAAGCGGGCGACCATCAGCTCCCGAGAGATTCAGACCGCCGTGCGCCTGCTTCTTCCCGGGGAGCTGGCCAAGCACGCCGTGTCGGAAGGGACAAAGGCGGTGACCAAGTACACCAGTTCCAAATAAAGACCCACACATTGTTGAAGAAACACCGAAAACCCAACGGCTCTTATAAGAGCCACCCACATTTTCACAGAAAGCTGTACTAATGTTTCGACATTGAATCGCAGCTGAATTGTTTCAGGATATTTTTGCTTTGCGAATTATCTCGCATTCTCTGTCGTGATTGAATGTTGTTCCAATATACGCGGGATATTCCCGGTATCCATGTTGCGTTCCTGTCCATCAAACAGAAGTAAAACTATTTTCCCTACACGTCAGCTTGTCCCAGCATTTTTCTCTACCCAGTCATCAAAAGTTGTGCCCACGGCCAGTCGATTGGTGCTGTCGTTGCTGTTTTATTGTCTTCATCTCTAACTTCTGAATTGCATTTCTACTCGGCAATTCGTCCACAGACCTTTCAAGTAGGAACATTTCACACTCGCCCATATTCCGACTTTTGTGAAAATGAACCAGACTATAATCCGAGACCGTTTACATAGTGACCGATCGCTAATTGATGCCGAGGATCGTTTTTTATAATCGGTTACCGGCCCAAATAAATCGTAATTTAAATGTGTCCTGCTGTATTGCCCGGGGTTCAAGGTGGTCAACAATCAAGAGTATTTAATTGTCATATGTGCCGTGAACGGAACGATGAAATTCTTACTCCCAGCAATATAATAAACATCTTAACGCAATAAACTTACATACAAAATTAATAATAAAAAAACAATGATTATGTGATGTAGCAAATTGTATTAACATACAGATTTATAGTTTGGCAAGCTATTTCAAAGTTCGAGTTTTGGAGGGACTAGCAGTTATTTTCAGCGCGTTTCTGTTTTTTTTTAGATTGGTAGATAAAACATGTAAATCATCACTTGAGACAGTATAAGATTTACACACATCTTTAATCAGCACTGTAACTTGGCAGCATTACAAGACAATGTGTTGTCAGTTCATCCTAGCTGCTTCGATTGACGGTGCTGGGAATGGGCGTTAGTATGTGTTATAATGGGGTAGAGTTAGTGATGCTGGCTAAGTGTGATTGGTTCACATGCATCATCAATCTACAAAACAGTTCTCTGATTGGGTCGTTCTTCACACCAATTAGATCATGTCCTTTTTCACCAATCATCAGCGGCTCACTGGATTCCTCAAACAGGTATAAGAAAGACGAGTCTGTATTAATTTTCTCATTCTGCTTGTGCGAAACATCAGAAGATGTCTGGACGAGGAAAAACCAGCGGCAAAGCTCGGGCAAAGGCCAAGTCTCGCTCGTCCCGGGCTGGACTGCAGTTCCCGGTCGGTCGTGTTCATAGGCACTTGAGGAAGGGCAACTATGCTCAGCGGGTGGGTGCAGGAGCCCCGGTCTATCTGGCTGCTGTGCTCGAGTATCTGACGGCTGAAATCCTCGAACTGGCAGGCAACGCAGCACGGGACAACAAGAAGAGCCGCATCATCCCCAGACATCTGCAGCTGGCCGTCCGCAACGACGAGGAGCTCAACAAGCTGCTGGGAGGGGTGACCATCGCTCAGGGCGGTGTGTTGCCCAATATCCAGGCCGTGCTTTTGCCCAAGAAGACCGGCGGAGCGAGCAAGTAAGCGAGAGAAACTCAACATAGTGACCCAAAGGTTCTTTTCAGAGCCACTCACCATGTCTGTGAAAGGGCTGATCATCGATTATGCTCAGTGCGCGACAAGTGTTCCTGGTCATTGTCGAAAACAGACATTGTCTACACGGTGGCGGAGCCAGAGACCCTGGTTCGATCCTGACTACGGGCGCTTGCCTGCACGCAGTTTGTACGTTCTCCCCGTTTCATCCCACGCACAAAAGACGTCCAGGGTTTGATATAAATTTTTTAAAATATGTTTTTCAAACATTTAACATTTGTAGGATAGTGTTCATGTGTGGGGGATCGCTGGTCCGAAGGGTCAGTTTCCGCGTTGTACCTCAAAACTAAACACGAAACAGCGGTCGGCTGATGCGGGAAGATACATTTAGACAGATATTCCTCAGAACATTGGCGGCGATCCTCCTCGAAACCAACTCCGTTTCCCTCTCACCTACAGAACAATTAATGCAGCAACACTAAAACCGACTCGAGGCTTCTCTCCAAAAACAGTGAATAATATCCAGCCTCGGGCAGAGCTGAATTCCTTCTGTTCCGCTGGCGGATCAGTAAATCCACACCGCATGCGATTTATGGGGACAAATCAGTCGATTTGATGGAAACAATATTATGATAACATTTCTCTCTCTTCTTGTTTGTACTGAAATTGACAGGCAATCACACTGCAGTCTTTTCTCCGATTGACTAAGCTCCGACCGCCGGAGAGAGGAGGGAAACAGAAGCAACGAGAGCTAGTGCTGCCTGGAAGTAAGTGAGTCCATATAACCATAACAGCACGGAAACAGGCCATCTCGGCCCTTCAAGTCCGTGCCGAACACGTTTTTTTTAAATTTACTTCCCCCTAGTCCCATCTACCTGCACTCAGACCATAACCCTCCATTCGTTTCCCGTCCATATACCCATCCAATCTATTTTTAAAGGATAACATCGAACCTGCCTCCACCACTTCCACTGGAAGCTCATTCCACACAGCTACCACTCTCTGAGTAACGAAGTTCCCCCTAATGTTACCCCTAAACTTCTGTCCCTTAATTCTCAAGTCATGTCCCCTTGTTTGAATCTTCCCTACTCTCAATGGGAAAAGCTTATCCACGTCCACTCTGTCTAACCCGCTCATAATTTTAAAGACCTCTATCAAGTCCTCTCTTAACCTTCTGCACTCCAAAGAATAAAGACCTAACTTGTTCAACCTTTCTCTGTAACTTAGTTGCTGAAACCCAGGTAACATTCTAGTAAATCTCCTCTGTACTCTCTCTATTATGTTGACATCCTTCCTATAATTAGGCGACCAAAATTGTACTCCATACTCCAGAATTGGCCTCACCAATGCCTTGTACAATTTTAACATTACATCCCAACTTCTATATTTATTGCTCTGATTTATAAAGGCCCGCACACCAAAAGCTTTCTTTACCACCCTATCTACATGAGATTCCACCTTCAGGGAACTATGCACAGTTATTCCTTGATTCCTCTGTTCAACTGCATTCCTCAATTCGCTACCATTTACCATGTACGTCCTATTTTGATTTGTCCTGCCGAGATGTAGCACCTCACATTTGTCAGCATTAAACTCCATCTTTCAGCCCACTCTTCCAAATGGCCTAAATCTCTCTGTAGACTTTTAAAATCTTCTTCATTATCCACAACACCACCTATCTTAGTATCATCTGCATACTTACTAATCCAATTTTCCACACCATCATCCAGATCATTGATGTACATGACAAACAACAGTGGACCCAACACAGACCCCTGAGGCACCCCACTAGTCACCGGCCTCCAACCGGACAAACAGCCATCCACCATTACTCTCTGGCATCTCACATTCAGGCACTGTTGAATCCATCTTGCTACTCCACCATTAATACCCAACAATTGAATCTTCTTAACCAACCTTCCATGAGGAACCTTGTCAAAGGCCTTACTGAAGTCCGTATAGACAACATCCACTGCTTTACCCTCATCAATTTCCCTAGTGACCTCTTTGAAAAATTCAAGAAGATTAGTCAAGCATAACCTTCCAGACACAAATCCATGTTGACTGTTCCTAATCAGAACCTGCTTATCCAGATGCTTATATATATTATCTGTAAGTATCCTTTCCATTAATTTGCCCACCACTGACGTCAAACTAACAGGTCTATAATTGCTAGGTTTACTCTTAGAACTTTTTTAAACAACGGAACAACATGCGCAGTACACCAATCCTCCGGCACTATTCCCGTTTCTAATGACATTTGAAATATATCTGTCATAGCCCCTGCTATTTCTACACTAACTTCCCTCAATGTCCTAGGGAATATCCTGTCAGGACCTGGAGACTTATCCGTTTTCATATCCCGAGTCAAAGGGAAAACAGATTTAAAAAGAGCGCCAAAGGCCCAGGTTCAAGTAATTTACTAATTAGCCCTAAATTAGTTAATTAAGTAACAGATAAAGAAGTGCAACTGCGCGGAGCGGCCTTGGGACGTGAAGTGTGAGTCTTTGGCTCAACATTCTTTGGCGCTGAGGCAAGATGATTGATGTTTGTGATTTTTGTCTACTGAAGAAATGGAAGGCATGTTGGTGCAGTGTGTTTCCTGCAGGATGTGGGAAGGCAGGGGCACTGCTGGAGCTTCTGGAAACTACACCTGCATAAATTGTGTCCAGGTGCAGCACCTGAATGAATATGTTGGGGAACTGGAGAAACAGCTGAATGACCTCTGGGCCATCTGGGAAAACGAGATGCCCCTCTTGGGAGCTGTTGGGGCAAACGACGCTTCCATACCGAGCGGCGGACAGGTCAGGAAGAGCCATAGTGGTGGGTGACCCCATTATCCGAGGTGCGGACAGGAGATTCTGTGGTGGCAGGCGAGACTAGAGGATGGTCTGTTGCTTCCCTGGTGCCAGGGTCCAAGATGGCGCAGACAGACCTCAGAACATCAGCCGGAAGTAGTTGTGCACATGGGCACAAACGACGTCGGGAAGAAGAGGAAGGAGGCTCTGCAACGTGAGTTTAGTGAGTTAGGAAGAAGACTGAAAAGCAGGACTTCTAGGGTGAATATCTCTGGATTGTTTCCTGTACCTCGTGCTGGTGAGGGCAGGAACAGGGAGATAGGGGATCTGAATGTGTGGCTGGGGGGGGCTGGTACAAGGAGCAAGGATTTATTTAGATTTATAGACAAATTTGGAGTGTAAACATGGAATTAAAGGGGAAGTGAGTACAGGAAAAGTTACAAAAGACTCCCAAATTAATGGGAAGGAAAGTTCGAGAAGGGTTAAGAGAGTATGGTCAGGGCTAATAGTGACCGCTGTGAGAGGGGAGGTGAATACCAAAGTTAAATTGTTGAATATGAATGCACGAAGTATAAGAAATAACGTGGATGAGTTTGAGGCTCAATTAGAAATTGGCAAGTATGATGTTGTGGGAATTACAGAGGCATAGCTGCAGGAGGTCCAGGGCAGGGAACTGAATATTCAGGGCCATACGTCCTATTGAAAAGACAGACAGGTGGGGCAGCTCTGTTGGTGAGGAATGAAATTTATTTGCTTGCGAGGGGTGACATAGAATCAGGAGATGTAGAATCAGTATGGATATAACTGAGGAATTGTAAGGGCAAAAAGTCCCTAAAGGGAGTTATCTACAGGCCCCCAAACAGTAAGCTGGATATAGGGTGCAAGTTGAATCAAGAGTTAAAATTGGCATGTAGCAAAGGTAATGCTACGGTGGTTATGGGTGAATTCAACATGCAGGTAGACTGGGAAAATCAGGTTCGTACTGAACTCCAAGAAAGGGAGTTTGTGGAGTACCTCCGAGACAGATTCTTAGAGCAGCTTGTACTAGAGCCTACCTGGGAGAAGGGAATTCTGGATTTAGTGTTGTGTAATGAACCGGATTTGATTAGGGAACACAAGGTAAAGGAGCCATTAGGAGGTAGTGACCGGAATATGATAAGTTTTAATCTACAATTTGAGAGGGTGAACGGAATATCGGAAGTGTCAGTATTACAGTTGAGCAAAGGGAACCATGGAGGCATGAGGGACGAGCTGGCCAAATTTGACTGGAAAGAGACCCTAGCAGGGATGACAGTGGAACAACGATGGCAGGTATTTCTGGGAACAATTCAGAAGGATCAGTTCATTCCAGAGAGGAAGAAAGAATCTGAAGGGAATAAGAGGTGACCGTGGCTGACAAAAGAAGTCAAGGACAGTATAAATATAGAAGAGAAGAAGTACAATGTATCAAAGATGAGCGGGAAGCAAGAGTATTGGGTAATGTTTAAAGAGCAACAGAAGATAACTAAAAAGGCGATACGGGGAGAAAAGATGAGGTACGAAGGTAAGCTAGCCAGGAATATAAAGGAGGGTAGTAAAAGCGTCTTTAGGTATGTGAATAGGAAAGAATTAGTTAAGACAACTGTGGGTCCCTTGCAGACAGAAACAGGTGAATTTATACTGGAGAACAGGGAAATGGCAGATGAGCTGAACATGGTACTTCACTAAGGAAGACACAAACAATCTCCCAGATGTACTGGTGGCCAGAGGATCTAGGGTGATGGACGAAATGAAGGAAATTCACATTGGGCAGGAAATGGTGTTGGTAGACTGATGGGACTGAAGGCTGATAAATCCCCAGGGCCTGATGGGCCAGGCATCCCAGGGTACTTAAGTAAGTGACTCTGGAAACCGTGGACGCATTGGTGATCATTTTCAAATGTTCTATAGATTTAGGATTGGATCCTGTGGATTGGGGGGTAGCTAATGTTATCCCACTTTTGCTGAAAGGAGGGAGAGAGAAAACGGAATTATAGACCAGTTAGCCTGACATTGATGGTGGGGAAGAAGCTGGAGTCAATCATAAATTATAACATAGAGTTGGTGGGGGCGCTGCAAGCCGGCAGCCCTGTCAGTAGCGTGTTAGTTTTTTCAACTTTTTTTGTTTTTATAGTATGTTTTAAAGTATGTTTTCAGTGTTTCTCTGTGTGGGGGCGTAAGGGGGAAACCGTTTTGGTCGCCTCCTCCACGGAGAGGTGACTTTTTCCAGGTCACCTCCCCCGTGGCCTAACAATGAGGATCGGGCGGCCTTTCCCGGAGATGCGCCCGGAGCTTTAGCGGCGGGTGCAGCGCGGACTTTCGGCATGGAGTGGGCGAGCCCTCGCCGGAGGGGAGTGCTCCGTTTCGCTGGCCCGCGGCAGCCGGCAGCCTGAAGTTGCGGTCTGCAGAGCTCTGCAGACCACAACTTCAGGCTTGTGGGTTGAAATTTATGAGACTTCCTTAAATACAGGACAGGTGCCGGAAGACTGGAGTGTGGAAAAATGTTGTACCTCTTTTCAAGAAAAGGCTGCAGGGAAAATGCTGGGAACTATAGGCCGGTGAGCTGAACATCTGTAGTTGGTAAGTTACTGGAGAGTATTCTGAGGGATAGAATATACAGGCATTTGGATGGGCAGGAGCTGATTAGGGATAGTAGGCATGGTTTGTAACTGGGAGGTTGTGTCTCTCAAATCTGATTGACATTTTTGAAGACATGACCAAAAAGTTTGATGAGGGCAGAGCAGTAGATGTTGTGTACATGGACTTCAGTAAGACGTTCGACAAGGTTCCACATGGTAGGCTGCTCTGGAAGGTTAGATAGCATGCGATCCAAGGAGAGGTAGCTGAATGGATAGTAAATTGGCTCGTGGGAAGGAAGCAGAGGGTAATAGTGGAAGGTTGCTTCTCAGACAGGTTGCCTGTGGCGAGTGATATTACTCGGAATACAGTGCTGGGCCCGTTATTGTTTGTCATTTTCGTCAAGGATTTGGATGAGAACATACACAACAAGATTAGCAAGTTTGCTGATGATACAAAAGTTAGTGGTTTTGCAGATAGTGAAGATGGTTGTGAATGATTGCAACAGGATCTGGATCGTTTGGCCAGGAATGATGAATGGAATTTAATACAGAGAAGTGTGAGGTGTTGCATTTTGGGAAGATCGAACAAGGGCAGGACCCACACAGTAAATGGTAGGCCTCTGGGTGGTGTTGTAGAGCAGAGGGTTCTTGGAGCACAGGTGCATGATTCCTTGAAGGTCGAGTGGCAGGTAGATAAGGTGGTCAAAAAGGCTTTTTGCACTTTGGCCTTCATCAGTCAGAGTATTGAGTATAGAATTTGGGAGGTCATATTGCAGTTGTATAAGACGTTGATGAGACTGCAATAAGAATATTGTGTTCAGTTCTGGGCACCATGTTATTGGAAAGATATTGTCAAGCTAGAAAGGGTTCAGAAAAGATTTACGAGGATGTTGCCCGGACTAGAGGGTGTGAGCTTTAGGGAGAGGTTGAGTGTGCTGGGCCTCTATTCCATGGATCGCAGGAGGATGAGAGGAAATCTTATAGCGCTATACAAAATCATGAGAGGAATAGATTGGGTGGATGCACAGAGTCTTTTGTCCAGAGTAGGGGAATCGAGGATCAGAGGACATAGGTTCAAGGTGAAGGGGAAGATATTTAATAGGAATCCAAGAGGTAATTTTTTTCACAATGAGGGTGGTGGGTGTATGGAGCAAGCTGCCAGAGGAGGTAGGTGAGGCTGGGACTATCCCATCATTTAAGAAACAGTTAGATATGTACATGGATAGGACAGCTTTGGAGGGATATGGACCAAGCGTAGGCAAGTGGGACTAGGGTAGCTGGGACATTTTTGGCCGGTGTCGGCGAATTGGGCCAAAGGGCCTGTTTCCACAATGTATCACCCTGTGACTATAATATTCCCTGACCCCTCCCCGCAGACCAATATATAACACTCTGAAAATAAAAAAAATGAAATGCAAAATCTGAAAATCTGAACTAAAAATAGAAAACGATGAAAAGGTTCAGTGGGTCAGGCAGCATATTATGGAATCATTGTTAGTCAGTGTGGAAATAGGCCTTTCATCCCAACGTTCATGCTGACCAAGGGACTTCCTGAGCGAGTCGCATTTGTTTACTCTTGGCCATTTCCTAACAATCTAACCGTCCTAACGTGCTTCTGTTTTTCCCAAACAGGAAATTTCTACATTCAGAGCGACAGAAAGCTGCAGCCCAGAAAGGAGAACTTTGCCCCTCCATGTCCATGCCCACCTCTTTTCCTCATCTACATTAATCCCATCTGCCTTAATTAGGACTGTGGCCTATAGGCCCTTCCTATTTAACTGCCTAATTGCCTCAAACACTGTGATGGTACCTGATTCCACCATCTCCTCTGGCAACATGATTCAAGTGTCAACCATCAAAACAAAAGTCTGCTCTCTTGTTAATAATACACATGGCATGGGGAATAAAATTTATTGATCTCACCTATCAGTAGATATTACAGCCCTATATACTTTCATCTGGTTAATAATCAATCTCCTTCACTGCAGGGAAAACAAAACAAGAATCTGTAAAGTTTTCCCACAACTGAATGTCTCCAGTCCAGGCAAGATGCTGGTGAATCACCTCTGCACTCACTCCAACACAACCACATTCTTCCCATATTGTGGTGACTAGAACGGTACACAATACTGCAGATGTGGATGAACCAGTGTTATGTAAAGTTGCAATAAAATGTACCATTACTTACATTCCTGCCCTAACCTCGGAAGGCAAGCATGCCATAGACCTTCTTCACCAGCCCATTTACTCAATGCAACTTTCAGGGAATTATGTACTTTACTCCATAGGTATGTTGACGCATCGAGGATAAAATATGCCTAGGTATCTAGTACCTAACCTAGATACACTCCATTGTATCCTTAAGTCCCCCTCACAATGTACTTTACAACTTCTCTTTGCATCATCAATGTTCAGTAATTCAGTCTTCAGAGGAGTCAGTGACATTACTTGTAAGAAGTTTGGGCCCAGACCCTCATTGCTGTGACACACCACTAATGCCAGTGGCCAACCAGAGAAGGATCAATTTGCTGTATGTTCATTCTCTATCAGACAAACTTCGGTTCACACCAGCTTGTCATCTCCCAAACTCTGAACTTTAATTTTCCACAAAACCTTTGATCTGAATCTAACCAAATTCCTAATGTATATAAAAAATGCTGGAGGAACTCAGCGGGTGAGGCAGCATCTATGGAGCGATGAAAATAGGCAACGTTTCAGGCCAAAACCCTTCTTCAGACTGAAGACGTTGCCTATTTCCTTCGCTCCATAGATGCTGCATCACCTGCTGAGTTTCTCCAGCATTTTTGTCTACCTTTGATTTTCCAGTATCTGCAGTTCCTTCTTAAACAACAGCCTAATTAATATATGTGTGCTTTCTCCTGTGCTGCAATACATGCTACATCAAAAAAATGAATTCCCTTTCAGAAAAGCCAGTAAATCTTTTACTTTCTTGCCCTCATCAAGGGGATCCTGTCCCTAATCTTGGGATTTTTGGTAATTAAAAAAAGGAACCCACCCACCTCTTCACCAGCCACTTCTCATAGAACACTGGGATGAAGAGAAGATGAACAAAGACTTGTCTGCACACAGCTCCAACATATGGCTTGGAAACAATTCTCCGGTGATTGTAAATTTTCCTGAGTTCCCACTTACTTCCAAGTCGAGTCGATGTTTTATTGTCATATGTCTCAAAATGGAACAATTAAATTGTTACCTGCAGCAGCACAACAGATATGTAAACACAGTACTTTGGAAAACTGTAGATTAGTTTGTCGATACTATATATATGTTACCACATAGATTATGCTTGCTCCACATTCCTTATGTCACTCATACTACTGGTCCGCCCACAGACTTATTAGTGAGCTCTCTCTCTCTCTCTCTCTCCAGTTAGACTAGCTGAATGCATGGAGACAAAAGCACCTTGTGTTTCCTCCGCAGAGTTGCTCATGAAAGACTATGGATTCTAATCACTATGTGTGAGTCTGATAATTTCCTACATTACGACAGCAATTTTCAGCAGTCTCCAGAGTGAGATCAGCATCACGTAGAAGTTCAGCACGTACCTTATCATTGAGAATTCCATGAACCAGTCTGTCTCGTATCAGACTATCGCACGAATTGTCAAACTGGCGATGTGCTTCAAAGAACTGATGTACGCTACGTTCACCGTGCCTTTGGCTGAGCGGAAAAAAAATTACAGCGCTCCGTCGCAAGATTAACTCACGCAGGTGTCTGAACTTGTTAAGTAGGCACTCAGGGTCTTGAATAGATTCAGCTGGAACAATTTGGACACCCACAGCATTGAACTGTGCCGGGGTATAATAAAATCTTCTAGTACATCGAGTGGCCTCCGTACCGGCCAGGTTGAGGGGAATAGAGGCACGGCAATCTCGAGCGGCGGTAACACGCGCCACATGCACATTCACAGTGAAATCCTATTCAAAGATGCGCCAACACTCGGCGAGGTCACCATCTAACACTAAAGGCTCAGGCTTGTGAAGAGAAGCAGCCAGTGTAAAACCACAAACTGGACAAAAAAAATAACTAAAATAAACGTAAACCAACTAGGCGAGGAGAGGGTTCGAAATATCTGACACCATGTAGGAAATGATCAGACTCGCACATGATTAGATCCATAACAAGCAGACCGCTTCCACCACTAGCCGAGGGACAAGTGGTGCATCTGCAAACCGACAAAGGTCACGACCGCCTCGGTGTAATTTCTGGAACTGCCCTCGATCCACGTTCATACTTGGTCAATGCCGATGGCGGCACCTACAGACATAATCGGCAACATATCCTGCATGTGAATGAGCTAGCACCACCTCCGTACTATCCTGACCGCACAAGTACTTCCATCCACATCCAGCGGCATTGGCCCGACTGCACCAGCACGACAACCTGTTTCTGATCCGGTTGCTTTGCCCATGGCCACGCCGCCTCCACCTGTTTCGTCCCTGGGAGTGCCGTTTCAATCTCCAACAATTATTTCACAATCGAGCGTGTTCCCGGTGACGGGAGGGGATGTAGGACTGTACTGTACGCGTGCTGGTCATGTTTGTATGCCCACTGTAAAGTAACGGGCTATGTTTGAACTTCCTCCAGTTTATTGCCACATACCATGTGTGCTTTATATAATAGTAAGATTAAACGAGAACTTACCAGTTTGAAGTTTGATCTGTATTTTACGAGGAGTTACGATGAGGGATTACGTGAAGAACCCGTCCAGCACGCATGCGCGACATACTTCAAAGCAGCGGTGTGGAATCATAGGAAACACAATAATTGAAATAAACATAGTAAAGAAAAGGAGAACTAAGATACCAGTTGATCTCTATAATTGAGGGTGGGAGCGGAGGGCATGTAATCCCTCATCGTAACTCCTCATAAAATACAGATCAAACTTCAAACTGGTAAGTTCTCGTTTAATCTTACTAGTTTACTTCGGAGTCACGTGAGTGACTACGTGAAGATTTTATTGCTCTGTGATTACAAACCGTGTAACAGTTCATACTTCACTCGCTGCCGAAGTAATTCAAGGGAGGAAGTATGTTATCGTAATCAATCATGAATCTGTTTGTAAACAATAATGGTATTTATTAAACAAAAACAAAAGAAAAATGCTCCCCCGGGCTTAAATTAAATATTTGCAGATTCTAAAACTCTCTCTGCAAATAACACAGGTTCTGCTAGCGGCTTGTTGTAGAATGTTTGGAACGTTTTCTCCATGGACCACCCCACTGTAGCCAGGATGTGGTCCAGTGGCACGTCCATCCTTTTAGCCGCCGATGTGGATGCTGCCCTGGTGGAGTGAGATGTATATACGTCAGTATCTACTCCAGCAGCTCCCAGTACCTGTTTGAGCCATCTTGAGATGGTTTGGCTCGACACCCGACCATGAGGTTTCTTGTGGCTGACCCATAGGCTTTTTCTCTCCCTCGGGGATCTCTTGTTGTGTTGATGTAATTGATTAAGTGAGTCATGACACACAACCGTGGGTCAGGTGGGTATGCCCGGAAATCCATAACTAGGCCTGAAGTTCCTGGCCTGCTCTGCTTTACCAGTTCCTGAATGGTGAATGAGACCCAGTCTGGTGTTATAACCATGTTGTCCAGTCACAGTAAGTGGAGGGACTGGACTCTTTGTGCTGAGACTAGTGCCATCAGCATGACCGTTTTCAGGGTTAGCTGTTCCAGGGTGAGAGACCTGGCTGGTGACCATCCCCTTAAGTATGTCAGGACCACACTGACATCCCAGATTTGGGTGTACCTAGGTCTAGGGGGGGGTTGGAGTTGAATATACCCCTCATGAGTTTGATCACCAGTGTGTGCAGCAGCTGCCTGATCTCTCCCATCTCCGAGTTGATCCGCGGCTGTGGCTGGAATGATGAGCCGGGGGCAGTGGCGGCCCTGGCTGGGCTGTTATGTCGCCTCGCAGTTTGGCGGGTGGTCCTGACATGGTGGGGGGAAGGGAGTCCAGATTGTCCTCTTGGGTTCCCATTGATCGTGGGGGAGGGAAGGTTACGTCCCAGAGCAGTATATTTGAGGTTCTTTGCGAAGACCCTCACCCCCTGTCTGTTTAGATGTATTCCATTATGGAGGTCCCATGCACCGATGGTCGGGTGGTGGGCCAATTGGACATTAGGGAGGGCGGCGCATCCTCTGCTGATGTCTATGTTGGCATTGTGAATCACATGGGGTGAGGTATCTGTCCTGGGCAGCAGGGTAGAGATCACGATCCTCGAATCAGGGAATTCCTTGCTGGCCTTTTCTGCCATCCTTGTTATTGCCCCAGCAGTACGATGACGTAAGGTGCGCAAATCATTCGTGCCTGTATGGATCACAATGTGTTGAGGGCTCCCGATGGTGTCTTTGCTCAGGACCTTCATTGCATGGTCTGTGGTGCTGCACGTTTTAACCAATACCTGGATACCAATTCTATACGGCCATCGTAGAGTCTGTCCTCACCTTCTCCATGATGGTCTGGTTTGGCTCAGCCACCAAGCACGACATCCAGAGGCTGCAGCAAATTGTCCGATCAGCTGAGAAGGTTATTGGCCGCAACCTTCCCTCCATTGACGAACTGTACACTGTAAGGGGCAGGAAGCGAGCGGGTAAGATTATCTCTGACCCCTCTCACCCTGGCGACATCTTTGAATCACTTATCTCTGAAAGGCGACTCTGGACTGTCAAAGCTGCTACAGCCAGACATAAAAACAGCTTTTTTCCCACGAGTAGTTGCTCCACTCAATAACCAAAATTCTGTGGCCTCCTTTTCCTCTGGTATTTTATTTAATTCACATTTTTAATCAATAATGTTTTATAACCATATAACCATTACAGCACGGAAACAGGCCATCTCGGCCCTTCAAGTCCGTGCCAAACATTTAAAAATAAATAAATAAATAAATACTTCCCCCTAGTCCCATCTACCTGCACTCAGACCATAACCCTCCATTCCTTACCCGTCCATATACCCATCCAATCTATTTTTAAAGGATAAAATCGAACCAGCCTCCACCACTTCCACTGGAAGCTCATTCCATGCAGCTACCACTCTCTGAGTAAAGAAGTTCCCCCTAATGTTACCCCTGAACTTCTGTCCCTTAATTCTCAAGTCATGTCCCCTGGTTTGAATCTTCCCTACTCTCAATGGAAAAAGCTTATCCACGTCAACTGTCTAACCCGCTCATAATTTTAAAGACCTCTCTCAAGTCCCCTCTTAACCTTCTGCGCTCCAAAGAATAAAGACCTAACTTGTTCAACCTTTCTCTGTAACTTAGTTGCTGAAACGCAGGCAACATTCTAGTAAATCTCCTCTGTACTGTCTCTATTTTGTTGACATCCTTCCTATAATTAGGCGAACAAAATTGTACTCCATACGCCAGAATTGGCCTCACCAATGCCTTGTACAATTTTAACATTACATCCCAACTTCTATATTCAATGCTCTGATTTATAAAGGCCAGCATCCCAAAAGCTTTCTTTACCACCCTATCTACATGAGTTTCCACCTTCAGGGAACTATGCAGTTATTCCTAGATCCCTCTGTTCAACTGCATTCCTCAATTCTCTACCATTTACCATGTACGTCCTATTTTGATTTGTCCTGGTGAGATGTAGTACCTCACATTTATCAGCATTAAACTCCATCTGCCATCTTTCAGCCCACTCTTCCAAATGGCCTAAATCTCTCTGTAGACTTTGAAAATCTACTTCATTATCCACCACACCACCTATCTTAGTATCATCTGCATACTTACTAATCCAATTTTCCACACCATCATCCAGATCATTGATGTACATGACAAACAACAGTGGACCCAACACAGACCCCTGAGGCACCCCACTAGTCACCGGCCTCCAACCTGACAAACAGCCATCCACCATTACTCTCTGGCATCTCCCATTCTGTGTCATTCCTAACTGTCACTATGTCATATTGTCACTTGTGGGCAGAGCACCAAGGCAAATTCCTTGTATGTGAATACCTGGCCAATAAACTTATTCATTCATTCATTCACTTTGCACAGTATCAGCGCTCACTTTCTTTACATGTTTCTGCTGTTTAAACTCAGCAGAACCGCTTACTGTCAGCAAAATTCTAATGTTTTACTTTGTGAATTATTTTATGAATTCCTTGTACATTTTAGGTGTCAATGAATTATTAGACTTCCTCACTTGCAGACGAGGTCTCGCAGTGACGTCACGGAGGTCGCGCAGTGTCACGGACGTCATTCTCTCAGGAACCGACGGCGAGACCCACAGAGGAGGAGCGGCCTGGGCCCGGGGGTGGACATGAGAGATTCCCCGGGCGGGAGGTGTTGGAGCGACCAGGGGCCCGTGACCTTGGTGCCCGATTGCGGTTCCAGCTCGTCCCGGTCCCGATCCCGGGGCCGCACAGAAGGGAGTCAAGGTGAGAAGAGGCGGATGGAGCCTTGCCTTCATTAGCGCGGCGGAGCAGAGAAGAGCATCAGTGTGGGCCGTGGTCCTGGTCTCCGGCCGGAGGATGCAGGACCATGGGGTTTATCCACGACCTGGTACCAGGGGTCGTGGGCTGGGAAGGGGAAGCATTGATTCGACTGAACTGAAGCGGTCAATGCAGATAAACTCTTCCCTGCAGTAGGCCAGTCTGAGAGCGGTCGACAGGCGCTCCCACTGAGAAATAAAGGTAGCTCATTTTGGAAACACTCGGCAGGTCGTTCAGCATCTCTTGGAGAAAAGCAGAGTTTCGGTTCCAGGTCATAGCTCTGTTTCTCTCACCACAGCCGCTGCTTGGGCTGCTGAGAGTTCCCAGCAGGTGTTCTGTTTATCTCGGACTTCCAGCATCTGTAGATTTTATTTCCTTCCCATCTAAAGTTTGGGAGTTGAGGTTAAAGACTGACGGAACTGTGGTTGGTCTGTACCTGTTAGAGTTTAGAACAGTGGATCTTAACCTGGGGGTCGGGGGCCCCATGTGGGGGGGGGGTAGGTCGTTTGGGGCTTTACTGGAGGACATGAAGAGGTCATAAATAACATATCCTAGCAATGTTACAACATTTTGAGATTTTAAAAACCAAGTCTGTAATTTATCCCATCAGATATATCATAAAAAGACGTTTAATTTGACACCTAATTCACTTTCATATCTTCAGTATTAAAAAAGTTATGGTCATTTTCATACTCGGAAATTAGCATCTTGTTCCCTATTACTTTTCCATTGAATTAACACAAAAGCTGTGATCGAGGACAGTCAAAAGCCCATAACATTTTTAAAAATTAAGAGAACTGAAAGAAATTTTCAGTTATTATAGATTGAAGCATTTTGAAACAAATGTGAAACAATCTTACTTAGATGACATGAAATTAAAGCATATAATTAGTTAGTTACCTAATTGTAGCTAATTACAAAATTCAATTACTAGATCTAAACATCTATCAATTTCTTAAGAATAGATTAACATTTTTAAATAGCCTAATTGTCCAAATAACATTCACACAAGAATTCACAATATAACTTAATTTTTAAATCTCATTGTCATGGATTTACAGGCCAAATGGAGAAATTTAATGTTTAATACCTGTAAATTAATGGGCATTTAAATCATCTTGCGAATGGGTTTTTCTGGAACGCGATCATTTGGAACGTTGATTTGCGGTGAATTTAAACCCGTATCGGCATGAAAAATTATGCCGTTAGTTTGGGGAAAAGAATCACCGTTTCGCATTAAAAAATGTGAATTAAAGGCCTCTTAAGAAGCACTTTTATACAAAAAAATAAACTGCTTTCGTTTACCTGTCCCGTGCGTGAAATCCGTCCCCGTTGTCGGCGTTGACGGCTATCAAAGCTGATTTTAAAATGACTCCAGCGCTGAACTTGTCGATCGAATAAAAATAAAAAATACACAAAACGCCCGTCGGAACGATTTTTCAGCAAAAGCTTGTACTCCAACGAAATATAATATAGGACAAGGTAGGAGAAACCCGCATTTTAACCCCGCCCCCTCCTCAAAGGCGCCAAAATCGTGCACACGGCCAGTGGCAGAATTGCAGCGCCGCTGAAGTTAAGTATTGTAACATACCTACATATCCATTTGTTGAACCCATTTTTAGGAACCTAACAAAGGTACATACCACATACAGTATTTTGTTCGCGTATGTGAGTACGTACGCCAAAAAGGTTAAGAACCACTGGAGAAGATTGAGAGGTGATCTCACGGATTCTCTGGTGGTTTGTAGACCGACCTGGAGGGTTTAACAAGATGGCGATTGCATCAAACGTGCCATTCCCATGTGGATCTTGGACCTGACTAGTGGAATCTTGTGGACATGAGCGTTCCTCCACCATAGCCGTTGGAGCGGTTGCAGAGGGAGGAGTCCAAATCTGTAACGTTCCAACGTTCCATTCGCATTTCAAAACAAGTGGGCTTGAGGAAGTCGCTGATTGGTGGAAGCGGACAAGAGGGAGCAGCTGATTGGAAGTCAGATCCCTGCTGATTTCTTCCAGCAGTTTGTATTGTACTGTATTGTACTTTGTATTGTATCCAGGGTAAGGGTGGAGTATGAGTGCCAGGGCAGTTTACTGTTCTGGATGTCAGATGTGGGAGGTCAAGGAATCTGATAGCCTTCCAGACGTCCACATCTGCTCCAGGTGCATTGAGATGGGGCTCCTAAGGGACCGTATTAGGAACCTTGAGCAGCAGCTCGATGACCTCTGTCTGGTCAAGGAGAGTGAGGAAGTCATAGAGAGGAGTTACAGAGAGGTGGTCACTCGAAGACCATAGGAGGCAGGCAAGTGGGTCATGGTTAGGAGGGGCAAGGGGCAGAGGCAGGGACTAGAGTGTGGCAGTAAACCTTGACAATAAGTACTCCTGTTTGAGTACTGTTGGGGGGGACAGCCTACCTGGGGGTAGCAACAGCGGCCGGGCCTCTGGTACAGAGACTGGCCCTGTTGCTCAGAGGGGTAAGGAAAAGAAGAGGAGGGCAGTAGTAATCGGGGATTCTATAGTTAGGGGGTCAGATAGGCGATTCTGTGGATGCAGTCACGACACACGGATGGTAGTTTGCCTCCCTGGTGCCAGGGTCTGGGATGTGTCTGAACCTGTCCAAGATATCCTGAAATGGGAGGGAGAGGAGCCTGAGGTCGTGGTACATATAGGTACCAATGACATAGGTAGAAAAAGAGAAGATGTCCTGAAGGAGAATTTAGGGAGTTAGGAGGAGAGTTAAGGAGAAGGACCGCATTGGTTACAATCTCGGGATTACTGCCTGTGCCACTCGACAATGAGAGTAGGAATGGAGCGAGGTGGAGGATAAATGCGTGGCTGAAGGACTGGTGCAGAGGGCAGGGATTCCAGTTTCTGGATCATTGGGACCTCTTTTGGGGAAGGTGTGACCTGTACAAAAAGGACGGGTTGCACTTGAACACGAGGGGGACCAATATCCTGGCACGGAGATTTGCAAAGGCTACTGCGGAGACTTTAAACTAGAATGGTTAGGGGGGAGGGACTCAAATAGAGAAAGCTAGTAGACAGTGTGTGAGGCAGGAAGCAGAGAAGTGAAGCACTCAGACCCAACAGGTAGGGGGGAAAGAAGAAAAAGATAATATACAGAGAATAAGAGGTGGTGGGTTTCTTAAATGTGTGAGAAGAGAGACAGAGGGGTATAAAATGAGGGTAGAAGCAATAGGTAGCAAGGTGAAAAGTAAAAGTGGCAGGCAGACGAATCCAGGGCAAAAATCAAAAAGGGCCACGTTTCAACATAATTGTATAAGGGGTAACAGTGTTGTAAAAACAAGCCTAAAGGCTTTGTGTCTCAATGCAAGGAGCATTCGTAATAAGGTGGATGAGTTGAATGTGCAGATAGCTATTAATGATTATGATATTGTTGCGATCACGGAGACATGGCTCCAGGGTGACCCAGGCTGGGAGCTGAACATCCAGGGATATTGAATATTCAGGAGGGATAGACAGAAAGGAAAAGGAGGTGAGGTAGCGTTGCTGGTTAGAGAGGTGATTAACGCAATGGAAAGGAAGGACATTAGCTTGGAGGATGTGGAATCGATAGGGTAGATCTACGAAACACTAAGGGGCAGAAAACGCTAGTGGGTGTTGTGTACAGGCCACCTAACAGTAGTAGTGGAGTTGGGGATGGCATCATACAGGAAATTAGAAATGCGTGCAACAAAGGTAAAACAGTTGTAATGGGTGACTTCAATCTACATATAGATTGGGTGAAACAAATTGGCAGGGGTGCTGAGGAAGATGATTTCTTGGAATGTATGCGGGATAGTTTTCTAAACCAACATGTAGAGGAACCACCAAGAGAGCAGGCTATTCTAGACTGGGTATTGAGTAATGAGGAAGGGTTAGTTAGCAGTCTTGTTGTGCGTGGCCCATTGGGCAAGAGTGACCATAATATGGTTGAGTTCTTCAATAGGATGGAGAGTGACATTGTTTATTCAGAAACAAGGGTTCTGAACTTAAAGAAAGGTAACTTTGAGGGTATGAGATGTGAATTAGCCAAGATTGACTGGCAATTGATTCTTAAAGGGTTGACGGTGGATATGCAATGGAAGGCATTTAAGGACTGCATGGATGAACTATAACAATTGTTCATCCCAGTTTGGCAAAATAATAAATCAGGGAAGGTAGTGCATCCGTGGATAACAAAGGAAATCAGGGATAGTATCAAAACAAAAGATGAAGAGTACAAATTAGCCAGAAAAAGCATCCTACCAGAGGACTGGGAGAAATTCAGAGTCCAGCAGAGGAGGACAAAGGGCTTAATTAGGAAAGGGAAAACAGATTATGAAAGAAAACTGGCAGGGAACATAAAAACTGACTGCAAAAGTTTTTATAGATATGTGAAGAGAAAGATTAGTTAAAACAAATGTAGGTCCCTTGCAGTCAGAAACAGGCGAATTGATCATGGGGCACAAGGACATGGCAGACCAATTGAATAACTACTTTGGTTCTGTCTTTACTAAGGAAGACATAAATAATCTGCCGGAAATAGCAGGGGACAGCGGGTCAATTGAGATGGAGGAGCTGAGTGAAATCCAGGTTAGTCGGGAAGTGGTGTTGGGTAAATTGAATGGATTAAAGGCCGATAAATCCCCTGGGCCAGATAGGCTGCATCCCAGTGTACTTAAGGAAGTAGCCCCAGAAATAGTGGATGCATTAGTGATAATTTTTCAAAACTCCTTAGATTCTGGATTAGTTTCTGAGGATTGGAAGGTAGCTAATGTATCCCCACTTTTTAAAAAGGGAGGGAGAGAGAAAATGGGAAATACAGACCAGTTAGTCTAACATCGGTAGTGGGGAAACTGCTAGAGTCAGTTATTAAATATGGGATAGCAGCACATTTGGAAAGTGGTGGAATCATTGGACAAAGTCAGCATGGATTTACAAAAGGTAAATCATGTCTGACGAACCTTTTAGAATTTTACAAGGATGTAACTAGTAGAGTGGATAAGGGAGAACCAGTGGATGTGTTATATCTGGACTTTCAGAAGGCTTTCGACAAGGTCCCACATAAGAGATTAGGATACAAACTTAAAGCACACGGTATTGGGGGTTCAGTATTGATGTGGATAGAGAACTGGCTGGCAAACAGGAAGCAAAGAGGAGGAGTAAACGGGTCCTTTTCAGAATGGCAGGCAGTGACTAGTGGGGTACCGCAAGGCTCAGTGCTGGGACCCCAGCTATTTACAATATATATTAATGATTTGGACAAGGGAAATGAATGCAACATCTCCAAGTTTGCGGATGACACGAAGCTGGGGAGCAGTGTTAGCTGTGAGGAGGATGCTAGGAAGCTGCAAGGTGACTTGGATAGGCTGGGTGAGTGGGCAAATACATGGCAGATGCTGTATAATGTGGATAAATGTGAGGTTATCCAATTTGGTGGCAAAAACAGGAAAGTAGACTATTATCTAAATGGTGTCCGATTAGGAAAAGGGGAGATGCAACGAGACCCGGGTGTCATGGTACACCAGTCATTGAAAGTAGGCATGCAGGTGCAGCAGGCAGTGAAGAAAGCGAGTGGTATAGAAACATAGAAAATAGGTGCAGGAGGCCATTTGGCCCTTCGAGCCAGCACCGCATTCATAGCAAAAGGATTTGAGTATAGGAGCAGGGAGGTTCTACTGCAGTTGTACAGGGTCTTGGTGAGACCACACCTGGAGTATTGCGTACAGTTTTGGTCTCCAAAACTGAGGAAAGATATTCTTGCCATAGAGGGAGGACAGAGAAGGTTCACGCATCCTTTCTCTCCAGACATGTTGTCTGACTTACTTAGTAGCTCCAAACTTTTGTGTCTATCTTTGATGTAAACCTGCATCTGCAGTTCCTTCCAACACACCTAATCTGGTGTAGTCTGGTCGACTGGTACATTCTGAGTGGGCCAGACAATACAACTGAAAGAGTAAGGAAGAGAGATGGCAGGCAAACTTGGTCAGACTGATATCAACAAGAGGATTCAGCATAGAGTCCTACATGCTGCATTGTGCACAGGTGATAGATGATGTGTTGTTCCTTGAGCTTGTGTCGAGCCTTGTTGTAACAGTGCTGGAAGTCACAGACCAGACATTGTACCAGGAACTGGCAGGTACAGAATGAACCCCACACTTTCACACTGTACCAGAGATTGGTATCTGCAGCACTGAACCCCGGAGGATCTCTCTCTCTCAGTTCCCGTGCAATCCAATGCCAACAACCCCTGTCCGCTCTCCTTTCCCCACCTGCACACTGCGCTGGGCCCAGGATGTTGACACCGGCCATTGGAACTGTGGAACATTTCTAGATTTAATGAGTCATAGAGCTTTATAGCACAAAAACAGGCCGTCTGGTCCACCTTGGCCATGGCAATCATGTCTGCATTCTGGGTCAGTCCCACTTGCCCACATTTGACCCTTAGCTTCTAATCCCTTCCTATCCCAATATTGGTCAAAATATTTTTAAAACTTTGTAATTGTACCTGTTTCCTCAGCAGCTCATTCCAGATATGAACCACTCTCAGATAAAATGTTGCCCTGATGTCCCTCTTAAATCTCTCTCCTCTTATCTTGGGCCAATGCTTCTAGTTTTAGAATCTTTTATCCTGGGGAAATAAACTGAGTGTTCAATATCCATGCACTTTATTGTGTATGTGACGAATAAATCTGACTATTGACTACTATGCCACTCATGATTTTTCACACTTTTTTCAGGTCACCCCTCGGCCTCCTATGCTCCCAAATCAATCCTTGCCTATCCAGCCTCTCCCTATAATTCAAACACACGTCCCCAAAACATCTTGGTAAACCTCTTCTGTACCGTTTCCAGCATAATGGCATCCTTGCTACAGCTGAGCAACTAGAACTACATACACTATTCCAGGTGTAGTCTCACCAATTCAAAGCTGCATCATGATATCCAAATCTTTGTATTCAATACCTTTCCCATTGAAGGCAAGTATGGCAAAGCCTTCACCGCACCATCCATCTTACTACATTCTAGAAACAAATGCGATATCTCTGTTCTCCAGGGTTCTGCCATTTATTGTGCAAGTCCTACCCTGGATTTCAGTGTGCACCATCTCACATTTGTCAGAGTTAAATTATATTTGTCATTCCCCACCAAACCAAACTTCTTGCATATGATGTGCACAGCCTAAAGTTGTAGGAGAACTTGTTTTATTTGATTGTGCACGCCAGGTTGATTGCATTCGTTGAAACAGTGTGGACCACATGAAGGTTGAAATCTCCCACCCCACCAAACCAACTGATCTAGATCAATGTTGGTGTCATCTGCAGATTTACTCACAATGTTACCTGCATTGTCATCCAAAACATGAATGTAGGTTACAAACAACATTGAACTCTGCACCGACCCCTGCAGCACAGCACTGATCACAAAATACAACCCTCGAGTTATCCTGTGGACCAGGGGTTCTCAATCGTTTCTGTCCCGTTTACCTCTGGCATCCTTAATAGCACATAACAATGTTATTTCACTTATTTATGAACAACTAATGATGAACAGATACTGGTACACGAGAACCAAACACAGTCACTCAATGAGAAAAAAAATGTACAAATCCAGAATCAACAAATGTACTCCCTGGTACACAAAAATGCTGGAGAAACTCAGCGGGTGCAGCAGCATCTATGGAGCGAAGGAAATAGGCAACGTTTCGGGCCAAAACCCTTCTTCAGACTGATGGGGGGTGGGGCCCCCTGGGTCCGCGAAAGTTACTCCCTGGGTCGGCGAAATTTACCCCAGGTTGGAAACCCTTGCTGTGGGAACGTCTTCTGATTGGCGGACCGAGCGATTTTGACGTTTCCCCTTAGATATCCAATCAGAGCGTTTACAGGAAAATTGTAATTATTCATCTCTCCGACCGTCCAATGACGATCCGCTCCTGCTCCATCCTTCATTAGCATAGGGCGACGCCGCTGCCTATTTAATCCGCGCTGCGACTCCGAACTGGTCACTTCCGTGTTTGAAATCCACCGAGAAAATGCCTGATCAACCGAAAACCAAAGAAACAGCCGCCAAGAAGGGCGCAAAGAAAGCTTTGCCGAAATCCGCAGTCAAAGGGGGCAAGAAGCGCAGGAGATCGAGGAAGGAGAGTTATGCCATCTACATCTACAAAGTGATGAAGCAGGTTCACCCGGATACCGGCATCTCCTCCAAGGCCATGGGCATCATGAACTCGTTCGTGAACGATATTTTCGAGCGTATCGCGGGCGAAGCTTCCCGCCTGGCGCATTATAACAAGCGGGCGACCATCAGCTCCCGAGAGATTCAGACCGCCGTGCGCCTCATTCTTCCCGGGGAGCTGGCCAAACACGCCGTGTCGGAAGGGACAAAGGCAGTGACCAAGTACACCAGTTCCAAATAAAGATCCACACATTGTTGAAAAAAACACCGAAAACCCAACGGCTCTTATAAGAGCCACCCACATTTTCGCAGAAAGAGTTGTACTAATGTTTCGACATTGATCGCAGCAGAATTGTTTCAGGATATTTTTGCTTGGCGAATTATTTCACATTCTGTTTAGTGATTATATATTCGCGGTATCTATGTTGCGTTCCTGTCCATCAAACAAGTAAAAGTCATTTCCCTGCACGCAGCTTGTCCCAGTCATCATAAGCCAGAGTCTGAAGAATGGTTTCGACCCGAAACTTTTACTATTTCCTTCGCTCCATAGATGCTCCTTCACCCGCTGAGTTTCTCCAGCATTTGTGTCTACCCAGTCATCATAAGTTGTGCCCACGGCCAGTCGATTAGTGCTGTCGTTGCTGTTTTATTGTCTTCATCTCTGTAACTTCTGAATTGCATTTCTACTCGGCAATTCTTCCACAGCCTTTAAAGGAGGAACATTTCACAGTCGCCCATATTCCGACTGTTGTGAAAATGAACCAGACTATAATCCGAGACCGTCTACATCGTGGCCGAACGCTAATTGATGCCGAGTATCGTTTTTTGTAATCGGTTACCGGCCCAAATAAATCGTAAATTAAATGTATTGTGCTGTATTGCCCGAGGTTCAAGGTGGTCAACAATCAAGAGTATTTAATTGCCGTACGTGCCGTGAACGGAACAATGAAATTCTTACTCGCAGCAATATAATAAACATCTTAACGCAATGCACTTAGATTAAAAAATGATAATCAAAAAAGCAATGATTATGTGATGTTGCAAATTGTATTAACATACAGATTTATAGTTTGGCGGGTTATTTCAAAGTTCGAGTTTTGGGGGAACTGGCAGTTATTTTCAGCGCTTTTCTGTTGTGGGTTTTGATTGGTAGATAAAACAGTTTTCTGATTGGGTCATTCTTCACACCAATGAAATAATGCCCTTTTTCACCAATCATCAGCGGTTCACTGGATTCCTCAAACAGGTATAAGAAAGGCGAGTCATAGATACATAGATACATAGAAAATAGGTGCAGGAGTAGGCCATTCGGCCCTTCGAGCCTGCACCGCCATTCAATATGATCATGGCTGATCATCCAACTCAGTATCCCGTACCTGCCTTCTCTCCATACCCCCTGATCCCTTTAGCCACAAGGGCCACATCTAACTCCCTCTTAAATGTAGCCAATGAACTGGCCTCAACTACCCTCTGTGGCAGAGAGTTCCAGAGATTCACCACTCTCTGTGTGAAAAAGTTGTTTCATCTCGGTCTTAAAGGATTTCCCCCTTATCCTTAAGCTGTGACCCCTTGTGCTGGACTTCCCCAACATCGGGAACAATCTTCCTGCATCTAGCCAGTCCAACCCCATAAGAATTTTGTACGTTTCTATAAGATCCCCTCTCAATCTCCTAAATTCTAGCGAGTATAAGCCAAGTCTATCCAGTCTTTCTTCATATGAAAGTCCTGATATCCCAGGAATCAGTCTGGTGAACCTTCTCTGCACTCCCTCTATGGCTATAATATCCTTCCTCAGATTTGGAGACCAAAACTGTATGCAATACTCCAGGTGTGGTCTCACCAAGACACTGTACAACTGCAGTAGAACCTCCCTGCTCCTATACTCAAATCCTTTTGATATGAAAGCTAACATACCATTCGCTTTCTTCACTGCCTGCTGCATCTGCATGCCTACTTTCAATGACTGGTGTACCATGACACCCAGGTCTCGCTGCATCTCCCCTTTTCCTAATCGGCCATCATTTAGATAATAGTCTGCTTTCCTGTTTTTGCCACCAAAGAGGATAACCTCACATTTATCCACATTATACTGCATCTGCCAAACATTTGCCCACTCACCCAGCCTATCCAAGTCACCTTGCAGTCTCCTAGCATCCTCCTCACAGCTAACACTGCCCCCCAGCTTAGTGTCATCCGCAAACTTGGAGATGTTGCCTTCAATTCCCTCATCCAGTTCATTAATATAAATTGTAAATAGCTGGGGTCCCAGCACTGAGCCTTGCGGTACCCCACTAGTCACTGCCTGCCATTGTGAAAAGGACCCGTTTACTCCTACTCTTTGCTTCCTGTTTGCCAGCCAGTTCTCTATCCACATCAATACTGAACCCCCAATCCCGTGTGCTTTAAGTTTGTATACTAATCTCTTATGTGGGACCTTGTCGAAAGCCTTCTGAAAGTCCAGATACAACACTGTTGTATCTGGACACTGGTTCTCCCCTATCCACTCTATTAGTTACATCCTCGAACAATTCTATAAGATTCGTCAGACATGATTTACCTTTCGTAAATCCATGCTAACTTTGTCCAATGATTTCACCACTTTCCAAATGTGCTGCTATCCCATCTTTAATAACTGACTCTAGCAGTTTCCCCACTACTGATGTTAGAGTAACTGGTCTGTAATTCCCCGTTTTCTCTCTCCCTCCCTTCTTAAAAAGTGGGGTTACATTTGCTACCCTCCAATCCTCAGGAACTACTCCAGAATCTAAAGAGTTTTGAAAAATTATCACTAAAGCATCCACTATTACTGGAGCTACTTCCTTAAGTACTCTGGGATGCAGCATATCTGGCCCTGGTGATTTATCGGCCTTTAATCCATTCAATTTACCCAACACCACTTCCCGACTACCCTCGATTTTACTCAGTTCCTCCATCTCCTTTGACCCGCGGTCCCCTGCTATTTCCGGCAGATTATTTATGTCTTCCTTAGTGAAGACGGAACCAAAGTAGTTATTCAATTGGTCCGCCATATCCTTGTTCCCCATGATCAATTCACCTGTTTCTGACTGCAAGGGACCTACATTTGTTTTAACTAATCTCTTTCTCTTCACATATCTATAAAAACCTTTGCAGTCAGTTTTTATGTTCCCTGCCAGTTTTCTTTCATAATCTATTTTCCCTTTCCTAATTAAGCCCTTTGTCCTCCTCTGCTGGTCTCTGAATTTCTCCCAGTCCTCTGGTATGCTGCCTTTTCTGGCTAATTTGTACGCATCATCTTTTGCTTTGATACTATCCCTGATTTCCCTTGTTATCCACGGATGCACTACCTTCAATGATTTATTCTTTTGCCAAACTGGGATGAACAATTTTTGTAGTTCATCCATGCAGTCTGTGATAATTTTCTCATTCTGCGTGTGCAAAACATCAGAAGATGTCTGGGCGAGGAAAAACCAGCGGCAAAGCTCGGGCCAACGCCAAGTCTCGTTCGTCCCGGTCGGTCGTGTTCATAGGCACTTGAGGAAGGGCAACTATGCTCAGCGGGTTGGTGCAGGGGCCCCTGTCTATCTGGCTGCTGTGCTCGAGTATCTGACGGCTGAAATCCTCGAGCTGGCAGGCAACGCAGCCCGGGACAACAAGAAGAGCCGCATCATCCCCAGACATCTGCAGCTGGCCGTCCGCAACGACGAGGAGCTCAACAAGCTGCTGGGACGGGTGACCATCTCTCAGGGCGGTGTGCTGCCCAATATCCAGGCCGTACTGTTACCCAAGAAAACCGGCGGAGCGAGCAAGTAAGCGAGAGAAACTCAACATAGTGACCCAGAGGTTCTTTTCAGAGCCACTCACTATGTCTGTGAAAGGGCTGATCATCGATTATGCTCAGTGCGGGACAAGTGTTCCTAGTCGTCGAAAACCGACTCTGCACATTGTCTACACGGTGGCGTAACTAGAGACCCTGGTTTGATCCTGACTACGGGCGCTTGCCTGTACGCAGTTTGTACGTTCTCCCCGTTTCATCCCACACACAAAAGACTTCCGGGGTTGTAAGTTAATTGGTTTGATATAAATGTTTAAAAGTATGTTTTTCAAACATTTATCATTTGTAGGATAGTGTTCATGTGTGGGGATCGCTGGTCGATGCGGACTCGCTGGCCCGAAAGGTCAGTTTCCGCGTTGTACCTCAAAACTAAACATGAAACAGCGGTTGGCTGATGCGGGAAGATACATTTAGACAGATATTCCTCAGAACATTGGCGGCGACCTACAGTAAGAGATCCTCCTCGAAACCAACTCCGTTTCCCTCTCACCTACAGAATAATTAATGAAGCAACACTAAAACCGACTCCAGGCTTCTCTCCGAAAACAGCGACTAATATCCAGCCTCGGGCGGAGCTGAATTCTTTCATTTCCGCTAGCGGTTCAGTGAATCATTAAAGTCGGTTTAAATTGGTGGAAACAATATTATGATAACATTTCCCTCTGTTCTTGTTTGCACTGAAATTGGCAGGCAATCACACTGCAGTCTTTTCTCCGGTTGACTGAGCTCCGGCGGCCTGAGAGAGGAGAGAAGCAGCGAGAGCTAGGAGTGGCTGGAGGTAAGTGAGTCAAAGGGAAACATAGAAAATATGTACAGGAGTAGGCCATTCGGCCCTTCGAGCCTGCACCGCCATTCAATATGATCATGGCTGATCATCCAACTCAGTATCCTGTACCTGCTTTCTCTCCATACCCCCTGATCCCTTTAGCCACAAGGGCCACATCTAACTCCCTCTTAAATATAGCCAATGAACTGGCCACAACTACATTCTGTGGCAGATAATTCCAGAGATTCACCACTCTCTGTGTAAAAAATGTTTTTCTCATCTCAGTCCTAAACGATTTGCCCTTTATCCTTAAACTGTGACCCCTTCTTCTGGACTTCCCCAACTGGTTCTCCCCTATCCACTCTACTAGTTACATCCTCGAAAAATTCTATAAGATTCGTCAGACATGATTTACCTTTCGTAAATCCATGCTGACTTTGTCCAATGATTTCACCACTTTCCAAATATGCTGCTATCCCATCTTTAATAACTGACTCTAGCAGTTTCCCCACTACTGATGTTAGACTAACTGGTCTGTAATTCCCCTTTTTCTCTCGCCCTCCCTTCTTAAAAAGTGGGGTTACATTTGCTACCCTCCAATCCCCAGGAACTACTCCAGAATCTAAAGAGTTTTGAAAAATTATCACTAAAGCATCCACTATTTCTGGAGCTACTTCCTTTAGTACTCTGGGATGCAGCCTATCTGGCCCTGATGATTTATCGGCCTTTAATCCATTCAATTTACCCAACACCACTTCCCGACTAACCTGGATTTCACTCAGTTCCTCCATCTCCTTTGACCCGCGGTCCCCTGCTATTTCCGGCAGATTATTTATGTCTTCCTTAGTGAAGACGGAACCAAAGTAGTTAGTCAATTGGTCCGCCATATCCTTGTTCCCCATGATCAATTCACCTGTTTCTGACTGCAAGGGACCTACATTTGTTTTAACTAATCTCTTTCTCTTCACATATCTATAAAAACCTTTGCAGTCAGTTTTTATGTTCCCTGCCAGTTTTCTTTCATAATCTATTTTCCCTTTCCTAATTAAGCCCTTTGTCCTCCTCTGCTGGTCTCTGAATTTCTCCCAGTCCTCTGGTATGCTGTTTTTTCTGGCTAATTTGTACGCATCATCTTTTGCTTTGATACTATCCCTGATTTCCCTTGTTATCCACGGATGCACTACCTTCCCTGATTTATTCTTTTGCCAAACTGGGATGAACAATTTTTGTAGTTCATCCATGCAGTCTGTGATAATTTTCTCAATCTACCTGCATCTAGCCTGTCCAACCCCTTAAAAATTTTGTAAGTTTCTATAAGATCCCCCCTCAATCTTCTAAATTCTAGCGAGTACTAGCCGAGTCTATCCAGTCTTTCTTCATATGAAAGTCCTGACATCCCAGTAATCAGTCTGGTGAACCTTCTCCGTACTCCCTCTATGGCAAGAATGTCCTTCCTCAGATTAGGAGACCAAAACTATACGCAATACTCCAGGTGTGGTCTCACCAGGACCATGTACAACTGCAGTAGAACCTACCTGCTCCTATACTCAAATCCTTTTGCTATGAATGCTAACATACCATTCGCTTTCTTCACTGCCTGCTGCACCTGCATGCCTACTTTCAATGACTGATGTACCATGACACCCAGGTCTCGTTGCATCTCCCTTTTCCTAATCGGCCACCATTCAGGTAATAGTCTACTTTCCTGTTTTTGCCACCAAAGTGGATACCCTCACATTTATCCACATTATACTGCATCTGCCATGCATTTGCCCACTCACCCAGCCTATCCAAGTCATCTTGCAGCCTCCTAGCATCCTCCTCACAGCTAACACTGCCCCCCAGCTTCGTGTCATCCGCAAACTTGGAGATGTTGCATTCAATTCCCTCGTCCAAATCATTAATATATATTGTAAATAGCTGGGGTACCAGCACTGAGCCTTGCGGTACCCCACTAGACACTGCCTGCCATTCTGAAAAGGACCCTTTTACTTCTTCTCTTTGCTTCCTGTCTGCCAGCCAGTTCTCTATCCACATCAATACTGAACCCCCAATACCGTGTGCTTTAAGTTTGTATATTAATCTCTTATGTGGGACCTTGTCGAAAGCCTTCTGAAAGTCCAGATATAACACATCCACTGGTTCTCCCTTATCCACTCTACTAGTTACATCCTCGAAAAATTCTATAAGATTCGTCAGACATGATTTACCTTTCATAAATCCATGCTGACTTTGTCCAATGATTTCACCATTTTCCAAATGTGCTGCTATCCTATCTTAAATAACGGACTCTAGCAGTTTCCCCACTACCGATGTTAGACTAACTGGTCTGTAATTCCTCGTTTTCTCTCTCCCTCCCTTTTTAAAAAGTGGGGTTTCATTAGCTACCCTGCAATCCTACCAGAATCTAAAGAGTTTTGAAAAATTATCACTAATGCATCCACTATTTCTGGGGCTACTTCCTTAAATGCTCTGGGATGCAGCCTATCTGGCCCTGGGGATTTATCAGCCTTTAATCCATTCAATTTACCTAACACTACTTCCTGGCTAACCTGGATTTCACTCAGTTCCTCCATCTCATTTGACCCCCGGTCCCCTGCTATTTCCGGCAGATTAATTAAGTCTTCCTTAGTGAAGACAGAACCAAAGTAGTTATTCAAATGGTCTGCCATGTCCTTGTTCCCCATGATCAATTCACCTGTTTCTGACTGCATGGGACCTACATTTGTTTTAACTAATCTCTTCCTCTTCACATATCTATACACACTTTTGCAGTCAGTTTTTATGTTCCCTGCCAGTTTTCTTTCATAATCTATTTTCCCTTTCCTAATTAAGCCCTTTGTCCTCCTCTGCTGGTCTCTGAATTTCTCCCAGTCCTCTGGTATGCTGCTTTTTCTGGCTAATTTGTACGCATCATCTTTTGCTTTGATACTATCCCTGATTTCCCTTGTTATCCACGGATTTATTCTTTTGCCAAACTGGGATGAACAATTTTTGTAGTTCATCCATGCAGTCTGTGATAATTTTCTCATTCTGCGTGTGCAAAACATCAGAAGATGTCTGGGCGAGGAAAAACCAGCGGCAAAGCTCGGGCCAAGGCCAAGTCTCGCTCGTCCCGGTCGGTCATGTTCATAGGCACTTGAGGAAGGGCAACTATGCTCAGCGGGTGGGTGCAGGGGCCCCTGTCTATCTGGCTGCTGTGCTCGAGTATCTGACGGCTGAAATCCTCGAGCTGGCAGGCAACGCAGCCCAGGACAACAAGAAGAGCCGCATCATCCCCAGACATCTGCTTTTTCTGGCTAATTTGTACGCTTCATCTTTTGTTTTGATACTATCCCTGATTTCCCCTGTTATCCACGGATGTACTACCTTCCCTGATTTATTCTTTTGCCAAACTGGGATGAACAATTGTTGTAGTTCATCCATGCAGCCTTTAAATGCCTTCCATTGTGTATCCACCGTCAACCCTTTAAGAACCAATTCACATCTCATACCCTCAAAGTTACCTTTCTTTAAGTTCAGAACCCTTGTTTCTTGTTTCTGAATTAATTATGTCACTCTCCATCCTAATGAAGAACTCAACCATATTATGGTCTGAAGAAGGGTTTCGGCCCAAAACGTTGCATATTTCCTTCGCTCCATAGATGCTGCTGCACCTGCTGAGTTTCTCCGGCATTTTCGTGTACCTTCAACCATATTATGGTCACTCTAGCCCAAGGGGCCACGTACAACAAGACTGCTAACTAACCCTTCCTCATTACTCAATACCCAGTCTAGAATAGCCTGCTCTCTCGTTTGTTCCTCTACATGTTGATTTAGAAAACTATCCCGCATGCATTCCAAGAAATCCTCTTCCTCAGCACCCCTGCCAATTTGATTCACCCAATCTATATGTAGATTGAAGTCACCCATTATAACCGTTTTACCTTTGTTGCACGCATTTCTAATTTCTTGTTTGATGCCATCCCCAACTCCACTACTACTGTTAGGTGGCCTGTACACAACTCTCACTAGCGTTTTCTGCCCCTTAGTGTTTCACAGATCTACCCATATCGATTCCACATCCTCCAAGCTAATGTCCTTCCTTTCTATTGCGTTAATCTCCTCTCTAACCAGCAACGCTACCCCACTTCCTTTTCCTTTCTGTACCCTCCTGAATATTGAATATCCCTGGATGTTCAGCTCCCAGCCGTGGTCACCCTGGAGCCATGTCTCCGTGATCCCAACTATATCATAGTCATTAATAGCTATCTACACATTCAACTCATCCACATTATTATGAATGCTCCTTGCATTGAGACACAAAGCCTTCAGGCTTGTTTTTACAACACTCTTACCCCTTATACGATTATGGTGAAAAATAGCCCTTTTTCATTTTTGCCCTGGATTTGTCTGCCTACCACTTTTACTTTTCACCTTGCTACCTATTGCTTCTACCCACATTTTACACCCCTCTGTCTCTCTGCTTACACATTTAAGAAACCCACCGCCTCTTATTCTCTGTTTATTATCTTTTTCTTCTTTCCCCCCTACATGTTGGGTCTGAGTGCATCCCTTCTCTGCCTCCTGCCTCACACACTGTCTACTAGCATTCTCTATTTGAGTCCCTCCCCCCAACCGTTCTAGTTTAAAGTCTCCTCATTAGCCTTTGCAAATCTCCCCGCCAGGTTATTGGTCCCCCTCGGGTTCAAGTGCAACCCGTCCTTTTTGTACAGGTCACTTCTTCCCCAAAAGAGGTTCCAGTGATCCAGAAACTTGAATCCCTGCCCACTGCACCAGTCCTTCAGCCACGCATTTATCCTCCACCTCGCTCCATTCCTACTGTCACTGTCGCGTGGCACAGGCAGTAATCCTGAGATTGTTACCTTTGCGGTCCTTTCCTAACTCTCTTCCTAACTCCCTAAATTCTCCTTTCAGGACCTCTTCCCTTTTTCTACCTATGTCATTGGTACCTATATGTACCACGACGTCGGGCTCCTCTCCCTCCCATTTCAGGATATCTTGGACACGTTCAGATTTAGATGACCTATACACAAGAAGATTTTGAAAGAGCGCCAAAGGCCCAGGTTTAAGTAATTTACTAATTAGCCCTAAATTAGTTAATTTGGCAACAGATAAAGAAGTGCAGCTGGGCGGAGCGGCCTTGTTGAGGTGAAGTGCCTTGGGAGGTGAAGTGTGAGTCGATGGCTCAAGAGTCCTTAGCGAGGAGGCTGAGGCAAGGAGGCTACACGATTGAAGTTTGTGATTTTTGTCTACTGAAGAAATGGCAGGCATGTTTGTGCTGTGTGTTTCCTGCAGGATGTGGGAAGGCAGGGGCACCGCTGGAGATTCTGGAAACTACACCTGCAGAAATTGTGTCCAGGTGCAGCTCCTGAATGAATGTGTTGGGGAACTGGAGAAACAGCTGGATGACCTCGGGGGCCAATCTGGGAAAACGAGATGCCCCTCTTGGGAGATGTTGGGGCAAACGACGCTTCCAGACCGAGCGCTGGCTCCAATCCCAGCTATGCGACTCGACCGGCGAGACCGACGTCGGGCAGAACCAGGGTCCAAGATGTCACAGACCAACCTCAGAACAAAGATAATAGAGGAGCTCCTCTAGTATCATTGCTCAGAACATCCTCGAGAGGGCAGGTGAGCAGCTGGAAGTTGTTGTGCAAGTGGGCACAAACGACGTCAGGAAGAAGAGGAAGGAGGCTCTGCAACACGAGTTTAGTGAGTTAGGAAGAAGTCCAAAAAGCAGGACTTCTAGGGTGATTATCTCTGGATTGTTTCCTGTACCTCGTGCTGGTGAGGGCAGGAACAGGGAGATAGTGAATCTGAATATGTGGTTGGGGGGCTGGTACAGGGAGCAAGGATTTATTTAGATTTATAGACCACTGGGATCATTTCTGGGGTAGGGTTGACCTATACAAAAGGGACAGGCTACACCTTAACTGGAGAAGTACCGATGTTCTGGCAGGCAGGTATGCTAGTGCTACACTTGTGGGCTTAAACTAAATAGCGGGGGGGGGGGGGGGGGGAGGGGTTCACAAATTGGGAGTATAAAGATGGTTAAAGAGGAAGTGAGTACAGGAAAAGTTTAAAAAGACTCAAATTAATGGGAAGGAAAGTTCGAAAAGGGATAGAGTAAGGTCGGGGCCAATAGTGTGAGAGGGGAGGTGAATACCAAAGTTAAATTGTTGAATATGAATGCGCAAATTATAAGAAATAAAGTGGATGAGTTTGAGGCTCAATTAGAAATTGGCAAGTATGATGTTGTGGGAATTACAGAGGCATAGCTGCAGGAGGTACAGGGCAGGGAACTGAATATTCAGGGGCATACATCCTATCGAAAAGACAGACAGGTGGGCAGAGGGGGTGGGGCAGCTCTGTTGGTGAGGAATCAAATTCAGTCGCTTGTGAGGGGTGACATTAGAATAAGCAATGTAGAATCAGTATGGATATAACTGAGGAATTGTAAGGGTAAAAAGTCCCTAATGGGAGTCATCTACAGGCCCCCAAACAGTAAGCTGGATATAGGGTGCAAGTTGAATCAAGAGTTAAAATTGGCATGTAGCAAAGGTAATGCTATGGTGGTTATGGGTGATTTCAACATGCAGGTAGACTGGGAAAATCAGGTTCGTACTGGACTCCAAGAAAGGGAGTTTGTGGAGTACCTCCAAGATGGATTCTTAGAGCAGCTTGTACTAGAGCCTACTTGGGAGAAGGCAATTCTGGATTTGTGTTGTGTAATGAACCGGATTTGATTAGGGAACACAAGGTAAAGGAGCCATTAGGAGGTAGTCACCGTAATATGATACGTTTTAATCTACAATTAAGAGGTAGAACGGAAAATCAGAAGTGTCAGTATTACAGTTGAGCAAAGGGAACCATGGAGGCATAAGGGCCAAAGTTGACTGACACTGCACCGCCATCGGACCCCAACCTCCACACCAGGGTGATTTCCCTCCCCACCCCACCGACCGCAGTCAGTGACTGTGGGACGCTCCCGTGGGTGGAGATGGACGGGAGAGAGAGAGGGGGGGAGAGAGGAGAAGAGTGGAGAGAGAGAAGAGGGGAGAGAGAGAGAGAGAGAAGGGAGAGAAGAGGGGAGAGTGAAGGGGGAGACGGGAGCGTGGGGTTCATTTTACCACACAAGCCATAGGTGACTGGGCAATCTGAACCAAAGCACCAAGTTGAAAGCGGCCTGACGGTGTGCATCGCTCGGGACAGCCCCCACTCTCACACGGCTGCGGGTCGGGTGGAGCGGAGGTTTGGGACAACGTTCATGCCTTCACAGTGATGTGATGGACGCGGGGGTCTGGACCAATCGCTGACAAGTCCTGCCCCCCAGCAACGTCAAGTTCAAAAAATGGTGCAAGGGGGAAGGATTCAAATTTCTAGGGCATTGGAACCAGTTCTGGGGGAGGACGGTCTGCACCTGGGCTGGAATGGAACCAATGTCCTTGGGGGAGTGTTTGCTAGTGCTGTTGGGGAGGATATAAACTAATGTGGCAGGGGGATGGGTGCAAGAGCAGAGAGGCAGAGGGGTGTAAAATGAGGGTAGAAGCAATAGGTAGCAAGGTGAAAAGTAAAAGTGGCAGGCCGACAAATCCAGGGCAAAAATCAAAAAGGGCCACTTTTCAACATAATTGTATAAGGGGTAAGAGTGTTGTAAAAACACGCCTGAAGGCTTTGTATCTTAATGCAAGGAGCATTCGTAATAAGGTGGATGAGTTGAATGTGCAGTTAGGACGACAGATGGCGCAATGCGCTAAGTTTTCGGCTGGCAACCGGAAGGTAGCCGGTTCGAATCCCGCTTGGAGTGCATACTGTCGTTGTGTCCTTGGGCAAGACACTTCACCCACCTTTGCCTGCGTGTGCATGTGTGTGAATGTGTGTGAGTGATTGGTGGTGGTCGGAGGGGCCGTAGGCACAGATTAGCAGCCACGCTTCCGTCAGTCTGCCCCAGGGCAGCTGTGGCTACAGAAGTAGCTCACCACCACCGAGTGTGACTGAGGAGTGAATGAATAATGCGATGTAAAGCGCCTTGGGTGTTAGAAAGGCGCTATATAAATCCAATCCATTATTATTATTATTATAGTTATTAATGAATATTATATAGTTGGGATCACGGAGACATGGCTCCAGGGTGACCAAGGCTGGGAGCTGAACATCCAGCGATATTCAATATTCAGGAGAGATAGACAGAAAGGAAAAGGAGGCGGGGTAGCGTTGATTGTTAGAGAGGAGATTAACGCAATAGAAAGGAAGGATATTAGCTTGGAGAATGTGGAATCGATATGGGTAGAGCTGCGAAATACTAAGGGACAGAAAACGCTAGTGGGAGTTGTGTACACGCCACCTAACAGTAGTAGTGGAGTTGGGAATGGCATCAAACAGGAAATTAGAAATGTGTGCAACAAAGCTAAAACAGTTATAATGGGTGACTTCAATCTACATATAGATTGGGTGAAACAAATTGGCAGGGGTGCTGAGGAAGAGGATTTCTTGGAATGTATGCGGGATAGTTTTCTAAACCAACATGTAGAGGAACCAATGAGTAATGAGGAAGGGTTAGTTAGCAGTCTTGTTGTGCATGGTCCTTTGGGCAAGAACGACCATAATATGGTTGAGTTCTTCATTAGGATGGAGAGTGACATTGTTAATTGAGAAACAAGGGTCCTGAACTTAAAGAAAGGTGACTTTCAGGGTATGAGACGTGAATTGGCCAAGATAGACTGGCAAATGATTCTTAAAGGGTTGACGGAGGATATGCAATGGAAGGCATTTAAAAACTGCATGGGTGAACTACAAGAATTGTTCATCCCAGTTTGGCAAAAGAATAAATCAGGGAAGGTAGTACATCTGTGGATAACAAGGGAAATCAGGGATAGTATCAAAACAAAAGATGAAGCGTACAAATTAGCCAGAAAAAGCAGCCTACCAGAGGACTGGGAGAAATTCAGAGTCCAGCAGAGGAGGACAAAAGCCTTAATTAGGAAAGGGAAAATAGATTATGAAAGAAAACTGGCAGGGAACATAAAAATTGATTGCAAAAGTTTTTATAGATATGTGAAGAGGAAAAGATTAGTTAAAACAAATGTAGGTCCCTTGCAGTCAGAAACAGGCGAATTGATCATGGGGAACAAGGAAATGGCAGACCAATTGAATAACTACTTTGGTTCTGTCTTCACTAAGGAAGACAATTTGCCAGAAATAGCAAGGGACCGGGGGTTAAATGAGATTGAGGAACTGAGTAAAATCCAGGTTAGCTGGGAAGTGGTGTTAGGTAAATTGAATGGATTGAAGGCCGGTAAATCCCCAGGGCCAGATAAGTTGCATCCCAGAGTACTTAAGGAAGTAGCCGCAGAAATAGTGGATGCATTAGTGATAATTTTTCAAACTCTTTAGATTCTGGAGTGGTTCCTGAGGACTGGAGGGTAGCTAATGTAACCCCACTTTTTAAAAAGGGAGGGAGAGAGAAAACAGGGAATTACAGACCAGTTATTCTAACATCGGTGGTGGGGAAAATTCTGGAGTCAGTTATTAAAGATGGGATAGCAGCACATTTGGAAAGTGGTGAATTCATTTGACAAAGTTAGCATGGATTTATGAAAGGTAAATCATGTCTGACGAATCTTATAGAATTTTTCGAGGATGTAACTAGTAGAGTGGATAAGGGAGAACCAGTGGATGTGTTATATCTGGACTTTCAGAAGGCTTTCGACAAGGTCCCACATAAGAGATTGGTATGCAAACACGGTATTGGGGGTTCAGTATCGATGTGGATAGAGAACTGGCTGGTAGACAGGAAGCAAAGAGTAGGAGTAAACGGGTCCTTTTCAGAATGGCAGGCAGTGACTAGTGGGGTACCGCAAGGCTCAGTGCTGGGACCCCAGCTATTTACAATATATATTAATGATTTGGACGAGGGAATTGAATGCAACATCTCCAGGTTTGTGGATGACACGAAGCTGGGGGGCTGTGTTAGCTGCGAAGAGGATGCTAGGAGGCTGCAAGGTGACTTGGATAGGTTGGGTGAGTGGGCAAATGCATGGCAGATGCAGTATAATGTGGATAAATGTGAGGTTATCCACTTTGGTGGCAAAAACAGGAAAGTAGACTTATCTGAATGGTGGCCGATTAGGAAAAGGGGAGATGCAACGAGACCTGGGTGTCATGGTACACCAGTCATTGAAAGTAGGCATGCAGGTGCAGCAGGCAGTGAAGAAAGCAAATGGTACGTTAACATTCATAGCAAAAGGATTTGAGTATAAGAGCAGGGAGGTTCTACTGCAGTTGTACAGGGTCTTGGTGAGACCACACCTGGAATATTGCGTACAGTTTTGGTCTCCTAATCTGAGGAAAGACATTCTTGCCATAGAGGGAGTACAGAGAAGGTTCACCAGACTGATTCCTGGGATGGCAGGACTTTCATTTAAAGAAAGACTGGATAGACTTGGCTTGTACACGCTAGAATTTAGAAGATTGAGGGGGGATCTTATAGAAACTTACAAAATTCTTAAGGGGTTGGACAGGCTAGATTAAGGAAGATTGATCCCGATGTTGGGGAAGTCCAGAACTAGGGGTCACAGTTTAAGGATAAGAGGGAAGTCTTTTAGGACCGAGATGAGAAAATCATTTTTTACACAGAGAGTGATGAATCTGTGGAATTCTCTGCCACAGAAGGTAGTTGAGGCCAGTTCATTGGCTATATTTAAGAGGGAATTAGATGTGGCGCTTGTGGCTAAAGGGATCAGGGGGTATGGAGAGAAGGCAGGGATGGGATACTGAGTTGGATGATCAGCCATGATCATATTGAAGGGCCGAATGGCCTACTCCTGCACCTATTTTCTATGTTTCTAAGTCCGTTATTGGACTTTTCTGTTGAGCAGCAGTCAGTCCTTTGGCCTGTAGGCGACGCCGCCTTTCGGATAGGTTTCGACAGGGCGGCCATTCGGTAAGTTTGCTTTTAGGCGACGCAACTTTCCGGTTCCTTGTGATTTAGGTGTCCCGCCCTTTTGGTTAGTTTGCATTTAGGCGTCCCATCCTTTCGGTTAGTAGGCGTTTCGTCTTCGGACTCTTTCGGTTTATTGACGTTTCGGCCTCGATTCCATTCCGTTCTTTGGCTTCGACTTGTTTGCTTCGGCGTCTTGTCTGTCGGCGCCATGTCCGGGTACAGATATTACAGCCCTATATACTTTCATGTGGTAAATAATCAATCTCCTTCGCTGCAGGGAAAAGAAAACAAGAATCTGTAATGTTTTCTCACAACTGAATGTCTCCAGTCCAGGCAAGATGCTGGTGAATCACCTCTGCACTCACTCCAACACAACCACATTCCTCCCATAGTGTGGTGACTAGAATGGTACACAATACCGCAGATGTGGATGAACCAGTGTTATGTAAAGTTGCAATATGACGTACCATTACTTGTATTCCTGCCCTAACCTTGGAAGGCATGCATGCCTTAGACCTTCTTCACCAGCCTATCTACTCAATGCAACTTTCAGGGAAATGTTCAGGGAACATTTCATCAGTACAACAAACAATAAACTCGATTCATATCAATTTGCCAGAGTACAGATTGTAAAGGTGAATAAAACCCTTTCATCTGCCATCACAACCAATGTCGGGGGGGCCCCAGGGTTGTGTGAGTTCAGCTATGCTTTTTACCTTTTACATTGATGATTGTCGTACAGATACACCGAATCAATATATTCATAAGTACTCAAATGATACAGTTCTATTATCTCTGTTAAGTAACTCAGACAACCCTGGGCTGCACCAACTCGGCATGAACAAACTGGTCGAGTGGACTGATAATAATGCTCTTGAGATTAACACAAAGAAAATGGAAGATATTGTATTTGGCTCACCATCTGACTCTCATAAAGTTTCTCTTGTTATCCATTATGAAAACGTCAAGCAGGTATTTTCATTTAAATACTTGGGGGTAACGATAGACCATCAGATATCATGGAATGGCCACACTGATAAGATTTGCAATAAGACAAAACAAAGAATCTGGTTACTCTGCCGACTTAGATCTTTCGGAGCAAGTAGACAGATCCTTTTATTATTTGTTATCGCTGTGATAATGAGTGTTTTACAGTAATGTCACACTACATGGTACAAGAGTTTGTCTGCTACTTCAAAATCAAAACTGCTCCAACATTTAAAAAATCTGCTCAAAGATTGTAGGTCAACCTCTTCAGAAATTGTATGATTCATCCTACCATAAAAACATACTAAGGATGGCCAACAACATTTCTTCTGACCCCAACCACATTCTGAACAGTGAGTACAATTTGTTACCATCAAACCGGAGATATAGGGTTCCAAAATTTAATAAGGTTAGACTGAAACACTCTTTTGTGCACCAGTCAATCCTCGAACTAAATACGGCGCTTAATCCCAGATCAAATGCAAGCTGATGGGCCTTGTATGTGGTCTTCTGTTATTGTAATGTTATGTTGAATGTATGTATTTTTGGGTCCTGTCTTAATGCTTGTCTTCTCTCGTCTCTTTTGTCTTTTCTGTGGCTGTAAATGGAGCTGATGCGATGCAAAACAAATTTCAGACTTGCTCTGACAAGAAAGTAATATCGTATCGTCTGTACTTTACTCCATAGGTATGTCGACGCATCGAGGATAAAATATGCCAGATCTCTGCCAACTTACCTAACCTAGACATACTCCATTGTTTCTTAAGTCCCCTTCACAATGTACTTTCCAACTTCTCTTTGCATCATCAATGTTCAGTAATTCATTCTTCAGAGGAGTCAGTGACATTACTTGTAAGAAGTTTGGGCCCAGACCCATTGCTGTGACACACCACTAATGTCAGTGGCCAACTAGAGAAGGATCAACTTGCTGTATGTTCATTCTCTATCAGACAATCTTTGGTTCACACCAGCTTGTCATCTCCTAAACTCTGAACTTTAATTTTCCACAAAACTTTTGATCTGAATCTAACCTAATGCCTAATGCATATCTGTGTGCTTTCTCCTGTGCTGCAATACATGTTACATTAAAATAAAGTGAATTTTGTGAGGGGTGGATTCCCTTTCAGAAAAGTAGGTATGTTACAATACTTACCTTCAGCGGCGCTGCAATTCCGCCACTGGCCGTGTGCGCTATTTTTGCGCCTTTGAGGGGGGGGGTGGGGTTAAATCGCGGGTTTCTCCTACCTCGTCCTGTATTATATTTCGTTGGAGTGCCAGCGTTTGCTGAAAAATCGTTCCGACAGGCGTTTTGTGTATTTTTTATTTTTATTCGATCGATAATGTGGAGTTATTTTAAAATCAACTTCGAAAGCCATCAACGCCGACAACGGGGACGGATTTCATGCACGGGACAGGTAAACGAAAGCAGTTTATTTTTTTGTATAAAAGTGCTTCTTAAAAGGCCTTTAATTCACATTTTTTAATGCGAAACGGTGATTCTTTTCCCCGAACTAACCCCGATACGGGGTTAAATTCACCTCAAATCAACGTTCCAAATGATCGTGTTCCAGAAATCCCCACTCGCAAGATGATTTAAATTCCCATTAATTTACAGGTGTTAAACATTAAATTCCTTCCATTTGGCCTGTAAATCCTTGACAATGAGATTTTAAAATTATGTTATATTGTGAATTCTTGTGTGAATGTTATTTGGACACTTAGGCTATTTAAAAAAGTTAATCTATTCTTAAGAAATTGATAGATGTTTAGATCTAGTAATTGAATTTTGTAATTAGCTACAATTAGGTAACTAACTAATTATATGCTTTAATTTCATGTAATCTAAGTAAGATTGTTTCATATTTGTTTCAGAATGCTTCAATCTATAATAACTGAAAATTTCTTTCAGTTCTCTTAATTTTTAAGAAAGTTATGGGCTTTTGACTGTCCTCGATCACGGCTTTTGTGTTAAGTCAATGGAAAAGCAATAGGGAACAAGATGCTAATTTCCGAGTATGAAAATGGCCATAACTTTCTAATACTGAAGATATGAAAGTGAATTAGGTGTCAAATTAAACTTCTTTTTATGCTTTATCTGATGGGATAAATTACAGACTTTATTTTTAAAATCTCAAAATTTTGTAACATTGCTAAGAAAAGCCAGTAGATCTTTTACTTTCTTACCCTCATCATGAGGATCCTGTCCATAATCTGGGGATTTTTGGTAATTAAAAAAAATACCCTACCCACCTCCTCACCAGCCACTTCTCATAGAACACTGGGATGAAGAGAGGATGAACAAAGACTTGTCTGCACACAGCCCCAAAATATGGCTTGGAAACAATTCTCCAGTAATTGTAAATTTTCCTGAGTTCCCACTCACTTCCAAGTAAAGTCAATGGTGTTTTATTGTCATAAGTCTCAAAATGGAACAATTAAATTGTTACTTGCAGCAGCACAACAGATATGTAAAACTTTGGAAAACTGTAGATTAGTGTGTTGATACTATATATATGTTACCACACCGATTATGTTTGCTGCACATTCCTTATGTCACTCATACTACTGGTCCGCCCACAGACTTATCAGTGAGCTCTCTCTCTCTCTCTCTCTCTCTCTCTCTCTCTCCAGTTAGACTAGCTGAATGCATGGAGACAAAAGCACCCTGTGTTTCTACCGCAGAGTTGCTAATAAAAGACTATGGATTCTAATCACTATGTGTGAGTCTGATCATATCCTACATTACGACAGCGATTTTCAGCAGTCTTCAGAGTGAGATCAGCATCACGTAGAAGTTCATCACGTGCCTTATCATGGAGAATTCCATGAACCAGTCTGTCTCGTATCAGACTATCGCACAAATTGTCAAACTTGCACCGGCTGGCGATGTGCTTCAAAGAACTGATGTACGCTTCGACACCTTTGGCTGCGCGAAAACATTTATGGCGCTCCATCACAAGATTAACTCACGCAGGTATCTGAACTTGTTAAGTAGGCACTCAGGGTCTTCAATAGATTCAGCCGGATAAATTTGAACACTCACAGCATTGAACTGTGCCGGGGCATAATGAAATCTTCTAGTACATCGAGTAGCCTCCGTACCGGCCAGGTTGTGGGAATAGAGGGACTGACACCTCGAGCGGCGGCAGCGTGTGCCGCACGCACAGCCACTGCGAAATCCTATTCAAAGATGTGCCAATGCTCAGCGAGGTCATCATCTATACAATTAAAACTCTGATCTTGACCACTTCCTGTTGCACTTATTGATTTTAGAAAAAACACTCCCACTTACAGCTGTGATTTTTGGCCATCTTATTCAGAGTCCTCCTCTGCTGCGCAGGACAAGACGATTTTTCCCATCGATGAAAAATAAAAGACATTAACATTAAAAAAATGTTGAGATTCTCTCTCCTGTCAATCACGCCATGAAGGCCACGTCCCTTCTGGTGGGAGTGGGCGGGACTATAAAACCCGGAAGTGTGGAGGTGCCTCAGTTCTCTGCAAGATGGCAGAGGGAAATAATACTGAACACATGTCTACTAAACTGAGTGGTTTTACTGACCTGCCAGTGCCCTTAATGTGGTTTGAAAATGTAGTTTGAAAATGCAAAATTCTTTTTTGGTTTGAAAATGCAAAAGCGTTTTTTGGTTCGAAAATGCAAAAGCTGTCTTTGGTTTGAAATTGCAAAAGCTGGTGTTGCCTTATTGAAAAGCGGTCTTGAATTTGGTGGCCTTGCACCCTGCCCGAAGTGGCAGGAAACTGCACTTGAGTTTGGTGGCCATGCACCCTGCCCTAAGTGGCATTTCAAGGAATAGCCGTGAGTCAACTGCCAGCCCATCAGCCGTGAGTGAGTGAGCTGCCAGCACACCAGGCTTGAGTGACTGAGCTGCCAGCCCAAGAATCCATTGGGCCCACAATGTCCATACTAGCCCTCTGGAAACCAGTCCCTTCATACCACAACACCCATACTAGCACTCCAGAAAGCTCCCCCCCCCCCAACCTCCACCGATATGTGAAGCTGGGACCAACGGGTCCCACTTAGTCTAGTCATACACTAAAGGCTCAGGCTTGTGAAGAGAAGTAGCCAGTGTAAAACCACAAACTGGACAAAAAAACAAACTAAAATAAACGTAAACCAACTAGGCGAGGAGAGGGTCCAAAATATCTGACACCATGTAGGAAATGATCAGACTCACACATGACTAGAATCCATAACGTGAGATCCATAACAAGCAGACCGCTTCCACCACTAGCCGAGGGACAAGTGGTGCATCTGGAAACCGACAAAGGTCACGACCGCCTCGGTGTAATTTCTGGAACTGCCCTCGAGCCACGTTCATACTTGGTCAATGCTGATGGCGGCACCTACAGACATAATCAGCAACATATCCTGCCTGTGAATGAGCTAGCACCACCTCCGTACTATCCTGACCGCACAAGTGTACTTCCATCCACATCCAGCGGCATTGGCCCGACTGCACCTGCACGACAACCTGTTTCTGTTCCGGTTTCTTTGCCCACGGCCACGCCGCCTCCACCTGTTTTGTCCCTGGGAGTGCAGTTTCAATCTCCAACAACTATTTCACCATCGAGCGCGTCGCCGGTGACGGGAGGGGATGTAGGACTGTACTGTATGCGTGCTGGTCATGTTTGTATGCCCTCTGTAAAGTACCGGGCTATGTTTGAACTTCCTCCAGTTTATTGCCAAATACCAGGTGTGTTTTATATATTCAGCAGTATACATTTGCATTTAATTTTTTGTAGTACTCAATAGTTTTGCATTTGCATTGAATTCTTTAAGAGGGAAGATGTAGATTAGTGTGTCGATACTATATATCTGTTACCACACAGATTATGCTTGCTGCACTTTCCCAATGTCGCTCATACTACTGGTCCGCCCACAGAATTATTAGTGAGCTCTCTCTCTCTCTCTCTCCAGTTAGACTAGCTGAATGGATGGAGACAAAAGCACCTTGTGTTTCCACCGCAGAGTTGCTAATAAAAGACTATGGATTCTAATCACTATGTGTGAGTGATCATTTCCATAATAAAAAAAAACAATATAGGTTCAGTATATATATAGATAGACACAAAATGCTGGAGAAACTCAGCGGGTGAGGCAGCATCTATGGAGAGAAGGTATTGGGGACGTTTTGGGTTGAGATCGTTCTTCAGAGTGATGGCAGGGGAGGGAGTAGGATAAAGAAAGAATGTAGGCAGAGATTGTGGGACTAGTGGGAGAACTGAGAAGGGGGAAGGAATGGAGAGAGAGAGTAAGGGCTACCTGATGTTAGAGAACCCAAGCGAAATATAAGGTGCTGTTCCTCCAATTTGCGCTGGGCCTCACTCTGGCAATGTAGGAGGCCCAGAACTGAATGGTCAGATTTGGAATGGGAGGGGTGTTGAAGTGCTGGGCCACCGGGAGATCAGATTGGTTAAGACAGACTGAGCGGAGGTGTTCAGCGAAAAGATCGCCGAGCCTGCTCTTGGTCTCGCCGATGTAGAGAAGTTGACACCTGGAACAGCGGATGCAGTTGATGAAGTTGGAGGAGGTGCAACTAAACCCCTGCCTCACCTGGAAAGACTGTTTGGGTCCTTGGATGGAGCCGAGGGGGGAGGGGAAAGTACCTTGGGAGGGGGTAGTTTGGGTGGGAAGGGACGAGTTGACCAGGGAGTTACGGAGGGATCGGTCTCTGCGGAAAGACATCTCCAATACCTTGGTCTGGAAAACCTCGTCCTGGGCGCAGATGCAGCATAGATAGAGGAATTGGGAGTATGGTATAGTCTTTACAAGAAGAAGGGTGGGAGGAAGTGTAGTCAAGATCTCGGGACATGTCGGAGATGGTCCAAGTGAATTTGAGTGCAGGATGGAAATTAGTGGTGAAGTTGATGAAGTTAGTCAGTTCTGCCCGGGTACAGGAGGTAGTACCAATGCAGTCGTCAATGTAGCGGAGGTAGAGTTCGAGGATAGGGCCAGTGTACGCCTGGAACAGAGATTGTTCGACGTACCCTACAAAGAGGCAGGCATAGCAAGGGCCCATGCGAGTGCCTATAGCTACACCTTGGATCTGGAGGAAGTGGGAAGAATCGAGGGAAAAGTTGTTGAGGGTAAGGACCAGCTCTTCTAGGCGGAGAATAGTATTGGTGGATGGAAATTGGCTGGTTCTATGGTCAGTAAGAAATGGAGGACTTAAAGACCCTCCTGGTGGGGGATGGAGGTGTAGAGTGACTGGACATCCATAGTAAAGATGAGGGAGTGGGAGCCTGGAAAACGGAAGTCATTAAAGAGAAGAAGAGCGTGTGAGGGGAAGACCCAGTGGAACCTCCACCGAGGTTCCCTGTAAGGGGGGGGGGGGGCGAGGGGGGGGGGAAGCCGTGGGATCCAGCACAGTCCAACCACGTGGTGTGAGAGTCTACATCGTGGAGACTGTGGGCCTGGTACTGGGCCTGGGATGTCCTCCCCAGCCATCCGTTGACCGGGACGTCCGACACTTCGTCCGCTGACCCGAACTCCACCCGGCCTCCACCAGCGACTCTGTGAACCCTCTGCACTCCACTACCCACCAGTGGGCCACATCCGCCACCTTACCTGTTTCCCAGGCTCAGCACAGTCTCCACGATGCAGATTCTTACACCACGTGGTTTGACTGTGCTGGGTCCTACTGCTCCCCCCACTCTACAGGGAACCTCAGTGGGGGTTCCACTGGGTCTTCCCCTTCCTCTTTTAGCCAGTTTACTGCCATATATATGGTGTGTGTGTGTGTGTGTGTGTCTGTGTATATGTGTGTGTATGTGTTTCTGAGTGTATGTGCGTGTGTATGTGTTTCTGAGTGTATGTGTGTGTGAGAGTGTGTGTGTGTGTGTGTGTGTGTGAGTGAGTGTGTGTGTGTGTGTGTGTGTGTGGTCTCAGTGACTGAGGTACCAGCCCAATAATCCATTCGACCCACAATGTACATACTAGCCCTCTGGAAACCAGTCCCTTTGGCCCACAACACCATGCTGGCCAGCAATATTGGAATTGGTGCAGAGGTGGAATATTCGGTTTGTGGACCAGCCCTCCCGTGTGAAGCTGGGACCCAACGGGTACCACTTAGTCTAGTATATATATATAAATATATAGATATTTATATATACATGCATATGTGTAGATATAACCATAAACAGGCAAATAAATTGATATTTACTGTGCAAATATAATGTCCCTAAGTCTATATAGTTCAGGGCCTATTTGGAGGTTGTTGTGCACGGAAGGGTATTGTCTGGTTTTCGGGATGTAGCAGCTCCTGAACCTGAATGTTTCAGTTTTCAGTGTCCTGTACCTGCTTCTCAATTGCAGGTGTGAAATAAGGGCATAGCCAGGGTGGTGTGGGTCTTTGATGCAAGCTGCCTTTTTGAGGTAGCAACTGTTGTAGATCCCTTTGATAATGGGAAGGTCAGTTCCCGTGATTGACTGGGTTTACCAGTTTTTGCAATCTTCTTCATTCCTGGGTGTTCGATTTGCCAAATCAGGCAGTGATGCAACCAGTGAGAGAGATATGCCCTCTACTGTACACCTGTCGAAGTTCAAGAGTATTTGTTGACATACAGAATCTCCTCAATCTTCTATGGAAGTAGAGAAGTTGATCAGCTTTACATGATTGCATCTGAGTGCTGGATCTAGGTCAGATCGACAAAGATGTGCAGGCCAAGGAATTTCCTGCTTTGACTCTCTCCACCACTGTCCTGCGATGAAGGCAAGTTTGTGGATCCTCTTTTTACCTCTTCCAAAGTCCACAATCAGTTCCATGGTCTTATTGACGTTGAATGTAAAGTTGTTGTTCTGGCACCATTTGATCAGTCGTTCGATCTTCCTCCTATTCTCCAACTCATCGTCATCAATAATTCATGCAACAACAGTGGTGCCATTGGCAAACGTGAAGATGGAGTTTGAACTGTGTCCAGCTACGCAGTCGTGAGTAGAGCAGCGGGCTGAGCATACAGCCTTGAGGTCCTCAAATGCTGGTGATTATCAAAGAGGGAGTGTAGCTGCCAATTCGTATAGATCATTGTCTGCTGAGAAGGAAGTCTTTATCCACGTTACCAGGTGGCGCCAGCAATGGCTGCCTCGCCAACAATCTGTTTTTTTGTTTTCCTTTTGCCTTGTTAGATGTATATGTTAGTCTATTTTTTGTTGTGTATATGTGGGGGGTGGGGGAAACTTTTTAAAATCTCTTCCTTCAACAGGGATGCAACATTTTCCTTGTCTCTGTCTCCATCTGCGCTGAGGTCTAATATCGAGGAGCTGGCGGCCTCCAACTGGAATTGACCTTGGGGGCTCCGGCGGCAGAGCCTGTGGACTTCGGAGGCTGTGGTGGCGCTGTGGCTGAGACTCGACTTCGGAGCTTCGGAGGCTTCGGCCGCGGGCACTGTAGACGGTAACATCAGGAGCTCGCAGGTCCATGGTTGGTCACCGATTTTCGGGAGCTGCCACAACAGCACCTTCGTCCGCTGGACTGGAAGGTAGCGGCTTTGTCCGCCCCGACTCGCGGAGTTTGTATCGGCCCGTTCGCGGAGCTTAAAATCGGCCGCGGGATGTACCATCACCCGGCAAGGGCTTCAACTAGGTATGTTACAATACTTGCCTTCAGCGGCGCTGTAATTCTGTCACTGGCCGTGTGCGTGATTTTGGCGCCTTTAAGGGGGGGGCGGGGTTAAAGCGCGGGTTTCTCCTCCCTTGTCCTGAATTATACTTTGTTGGAGTTCCAGCTTCTCTGGAAGAAGCGTTCCGAGTGCCGTTTTGCGTAGTTTGTTTTAAAAATCTCCCAACAAGTTCAGCGTTGGAATCATTTTAAAATCATCTTCTGAAGCGTCAACGCCAACAACGGGGACGGATTTCACACAAGGGAAAGGTAAACGAAAGTGCTTTATTTTAATGTATAAACGTTCTCCTTAAGAGGCCTTAAATTCACATTTTTACATGCGACACGGTGATTTTATTCCCCGAATTAACGGCAGTATTTTTCATGCTGATACGGGGTTAAATTCACCGCAAATGAACGTTCCAAAAGATCGCGTTCCAGAAATCCTCACTCGCAAGATGAATTAAATCCCCATTAATTTACAGGTATTAAACATTCAATTCCTTCCATTTGGCCTGTAAATTCATGAAAATTAGATTTAAAAATTATGTTATATTGTGAATTATTGTGTGAATGTTATTTGGACACTTAGGCTATTTAAAAATGTTAATCTATTCTTAAGAAATTGATAGATGTTTAGATCCAGTAATTGAATTTTGTAATTAGCTACAATTAGGTAACTAACTAATTATATGCTTTACTTTCATGTCTTCGAAGTAAGATTGTTTCATATTTGTTTCAGAATGCTTCAATCTTTAATAACTGAAAATTTCTTTCAGTTATCATAATTTTTAAGAACGTTATGGGCTTTTAACTGTCCTTGATCACAGCTTTTGTGTTAAGTCAATGGAAAAGCAATAGGGAACTAGATGCTAATTTCTGAGTATGATAATGGCCATAACTTCTTTAATACTGAAGATATGAAAGTGAATTAAGTGTCAAATTAAACTTCTTTTTATGCTTTATCTGATGGGATAAATTGCAGACTTTATTTTTAAAATCTCAAAATTTTGTAACATTGCTACTTCAACATTGAGAGCCTCGATTGCCTTGATGCAGCGGCAGAACAAGCAAGGAAGAGATGAGACTTTTTGCCTTCCATCACAGTGGGGAGATTCACTGTGATGGATGTTTGTGTTTAAATTGTGTTCATTGTGTGCTTAGTTGCTTTTTTCTGTCATGACTGCAAGGTACGCAATTTCCTTCAAACATAATGTTTGAATGACAATAAAGGAAATTCAATTCAATCAATTCAATTCAATTCAATTGTATGTGTAAAAGGCCTGTCTCACGGGTATGCGGTTACTGGCGGTGAAGCAGGAAGTTGGGACCACTCACATAAAAACGACAAAGTTCAAAAATGTTGTCCTACCGCCACAGCCGCCGCCAGTGCGGCACGAGCACCGCCACAGCCGGTGCCTGAGCGCCGTGAGCACCGCCACAGCCGCCGCCTGAGCGCCTTGAGCACCGCCACAGCCGGTGCCTGAGCGCCGTGAGCACCGCCACAGCCGCTGCCACAGCGCCGCGATCAGCACTAGCACCACCACAGCCGCTGCCAGTGCAGCACGAGCACCGCCACAGCCGCCGCCACAGCGCCGCAATCAGCACTAGCATTGCCAAAGCCCCGCGATCCGAAATGACGTCATCGTGTAGCGCGTCGCGTTGCGCGATGTCGTCATCACCCGACGCCGCGCGACGTCCTTTCGACGTTTTTTTTACATACCGCAAGCTCGTGGGACCGGCCGAACGGAGATCACTTGGCCCCCGCGCGGCATCCGTGTGGCGCTCTCGCGAATGCTGTGCGGTCCCCTCTTCCGGCGACGTGGGGTCCCCTCTTCACCGCCAGTAACCGCCTGCCCGTGGGACAGAGCCTTTAAATGTACGTTTTTAATGTTCTTTAACTTGTTTTATGTGGGTGGTGGGGGAGTCGGGGGAAACTCTTTCTAATCTCTTACCTCGATGGAGATGCAATTTTTCCCCCCCATATCGTACCTCTGACTGCACTGCGGGCTAACAGCGATGAGTTGGCGGCCTTTGTTGGAGACAGATTTTGAGAGCTCCACCAGGGGTCGACCTCGGAGCACCAACCGTGGGTGCTTGCGGACTTAACATCACAGAGCCCGCGGTCTCTCTTCAGAGACCGACTTCGGGAACTTCAAGCCATGTGCGTTTCGACGGATGGTTTGACTGTGCCGACCTAGGAGAATAAGGAGGAAGAAGATGGACTTTTTTGCCTTCCATCACAGCGAGGAATGAGGCAAATCCGCTGTGGTGGATGTTTATTTTAACTTGTGTGGAGTTGTGTGTCTTGTTGCTTTTTTTTTCATATGGCTGTATGGTAATTTGCATATCACTGTACCTTAATTGGTACGTGACAATAATAGACCTTTGAAACCTTTGACTTCTACCCACATAACCCACAGCTCGCCCTGACCAGATTCTCCTCATATGTGAAACACCTTGTCCCAGGGAACAGCCTGGTCAATCTCCTTTGCACATCTGAAGTGCATTCCCACACCTGCTATGGTGTGGTGACCAGAACTGCACACAGCACTCCAGCTGTGGCCTCAGCAACGTTTTGAGGTGGGAGATTGCAACCTTCATGTGGCCCACCCTGTTTTTTGACGAATGCAATTAACCTGGCGTGCACAAACAGAAGATCAAACAGAACAAATTGTCTTACAACTTTAGGCTGTGCACACCATACGCAAGAAGGAGAAGAAGCAACGTTTTACAGTTCACTCAAAATACCTCCCACTCACTCTGCTGTCTCCTAATTCTCCATCATTAGGCTCAACTGGCTAATTGCGCACTGCAACTTCACAGAGCGGTCCGTGAAGTGGAGGCAGCGGGGAAATGAAGAGGCGGTGGAATATGCTTCTACACCAACCAGGAGTGGTGCAGCAACATCACAGTACTGTCAAACTTCTGCTCTCCCAAACTAGAATCATTATTTATAAACTGCAAATCCTTCTACTCTCCAAGGAAATTTAACTACTTTATTCTCACTGGAGTTTGCATCCTCCCCCATGCCGGCGTACGTGAGGCACAAACGTAACTTGCTGACCAGGTAATGAGGGTAGAGAGTGACTTTCCGGACTCTATGGTCATTGTTTTGGGGGACTTTTACAAAGTTAACCTCAGCCGTGACCTTCCAAAGTACAGACTTCAGGTTACCTGCCCCACCAGAGGGGAGAGAACACTTGACCACTCTTACACGTCAATTGAGAACGCATATCGCTCTGTTCCCCGGGTGGGTCTGGGTCTCACTGATCATTGTCTAGTTAACTTTATTCCGACCTACAGGCAGAAACTAAAATCTGCTAAGCCTGTGGTCAGAACAACAAAAAGGTGGACAAGCGAGGGCATTGAGATCCTACAATCCTGCTTTGACTGCATGGATTTGGATGTGTTCAAGGAAGCAATCACAAGCCTCAATGACACTGTATCATCATATGTCAGCTTTTGTGAGGACAGTTGCATTCCAACTAGGACCCGGACCTGGTTCAACAATGACAAGCCCTGGTTTACTGCAGAACTCAGACAGCTCCGACAGTCTAAAGAGGAAGCCAACAGCAACGGGGATGCAGACCTCTACAGGCAGGCAAAGTACAAGCTGAGAAGAGGAATCGGACCTGCCAAGGAAAGGTACTCTGAGAAGTTGAGGAGCAAGTTCTCAACTAGTGACTCTTCTTCAGTTTGGAAGGGCTTGCAAGAAATCACCAGCTATAAGAGGAAAGCCCCCCGCTCTTTGGACAATCATCAGCTGACCAACGTCCTGAATGAGTTCTACTGCAGGTTTGACAAGGAGAAACGTAACCCTGGTACCCCTCCCCAACCAACACAGCCAGACCCCAGTCTGCAAAGACTGGACCCTTCTACACTCACTCCTCCCCAATCACCATCTCGCACCTACTTAAAGCAAGACTCCAGTCTGAAAAGACTGGACCCTTTCCCACCCCAACCAACAATTCACACCCACTCACAGCCTGACCCCAGTCTGAAAAGACTGGACCCTTTCCCACCCACCCCTCTCCAATCACCACTTAACACCAAATTACAGCCTGACTCCAAAGGACTGTGGCCTCGTCCACTACCCACGCCCTCCATGCTGCACAACATCACTTCTGCATAATCTACAATAAAAATAGAGGAGGTTGAGAGGCTGTTCGGAAGACAGAAAAGCCAGAAATCTCCAGGACCCCATTGTTTCCTCCTCTACTCCCAAGCCCTGTGCACAGACATTGTCAACAAGTCCCTGCAAACCTGTACTGTTCCTGCCTGCTTCAAAGTCTCCACTATTGTCGCCTTACTCAAAAGGCCAGGATTACTGGTCTTAATGACTACAGGTCTGTCGCACTGACCTCTGTAGTCACGAAGACCCTTGAAAGGCTTGCGCTGGCCATGCTGAAAAATATCACAAACCCCCTGCTGGACCCTCTGCAGTTTGTATATCGGGCCATTAGATTTGTGGATGACACAGACAACCTGGGCCTGCACTTCATCCTCCAGCACCTAGACCGCCAGTGGACCTATGCAAGGATTTTGTCTGTTGATTTTAGCACTGCATTCAACTCCATTCTGCCAGAGCTACTGCACTACAAACATTCCAAGTTGACTGTGCCTGAACCTCTCTGTCGGTGGATCACCAGCTTCCTGACAGACAGGAAGCAGCATGTGAGGCTGGGAAAGCCCATCTCGGACCCACAGACCCTCAGCATAGGAGCACTGCAAGGCTGCGTGCTCTCCCCTCTCCTCTACTCTCTCTACACCAATTACTGCACCTCCACTGACTCCTCTGTCAAGCTTCTCAAGTTTGCAGACAACACAACCCTGATTGGACTGATCCAGGATGAGGAGGAATCTGCCTACAGCAGGAAGTGACACAGCTGGCGTCCTGGTGCCATCGCAACAACCTGGAGCTCAATGCTTTTAAGAAAGTGGAATTGATTGTAGACTTTAGGAGAGCTCCCCCTCCCCTCACCCCACACCATCAACAACGCCACACATCTGTGGAGTCTTTTAAGTTCCTGGGAACCATCATCTCCAAGGACCTTAAATGGGGGGGGGGGGGGGGTGGGGAATCATTGGACAAAGTCAAAAAGTCACAGTCAAAAAGTCACAACAGAGAATGTACTTCCTGCGGCAGCTGAGGAAGCACATTCTGCCACAGGCAATTATGGTCCAATTCTATACGGCCATCGTAGAGTCTCTAGAGGCCGAAGGGAAAATAGATTATGAAAGGAAACTGGCAGGGAACATAAAAACTGACTGCAAAAGTTTTTAAAGATATGTGAAGAGAAAGAGATTAGTTAAAACAAATGTAGGTCCCTTGCAGTCAGAAACAGGTGAATTGATCATGGGGAACAAGGATATGGCGGACCGATTGAATAACTACTTCACTAAGGAAGACATAAATAATCTGCCGGAAATAGCAGGGGGCCGCAGGTCAAAGGAGATGGAGGAACTGAGTGAAATCCAGGTTAGTCGGGAAGTGGTTGGGTAAATTGAATGGATTAAAGGCCGATAAATCACCAGGGCCAGATAGGCTGCATCCCAGAGTACTTAAGGAAGTAGCTCCAGAAATAGTGGATGCATTAGTGATAATTTTTCAAAACTCTTTAGATTCTGGAGTAGTTCCTGAGGATTGGAGGGTAGCAAACGTAACCCCACTTTTTAAGAGGGAGGGAGAGAGAAAACGGGGAATTACTAGTCTAACATCGGTAGTGGGGAAACTGCTAGAGTCCGTTATTAAAGATGGGATAGCAGCACATTTGGAAAGTGGTGAAATCATTGGACAAAGTCAGCATGGATTTACGAAAAGTAAATCATGTCTGACGAATCTTATAGAATTTTTCGAGGATGTAACTAGTAGAGTGGATAGGGGAGAACCAGTGGATGAGTTGTATCTGGACTTTCAGAAGGCTTTCGACAAGGTACCACATAAGAGATTAGTATACAAACTTAAAGCACACGGTATTGGGGGTTCAGTATTGATGTGGATAGAGAACTGGCTGGCAAACGGGAAGCAAAGAGTAGGAGTAAACGGGTCATTTTCACAATGGCAGGCAGCGACTAGTGGGGTACCGCAAGGCTCAGTGCTGGGACCCCAGCTATTTACAATTTATATTAATGAACTGGATGAGGGAATTGAAGGCAACATCTCCAAGTTTGTGGATGACACTAAGCTGGGGGGCAGTGTTAGCTGTGAGGAGGATGCTAGGAGACTGCAAGGTGACTTGGATAGGCTGGGTGAGTGGGCAAATGTTTGGCAGATGCAGTATAATGTGGATAAATGTGAGGTTATCCACTTTGGTGGCAAAAACAGGAAAGCAGACTATTATCTAAATGGTGGCCGATTAGGAAATGGGGAGATGCAGCGAGACCTGGGTGTCATGGTACACCAGTCATTGAAAGTAGGCATGCAGGTGCAGCAGGCAGTGAAGAAAGTGAATGGTATGTTAGCTTTCATAGCAAAGGGATTTGAGTATAGGAGCAGGGAGGTTCTACTGCAGTTGTACAGGGTCTTGGTGAGACCACACCTGGAGTATTGCGTACAGTTTTGGTCTCCAAATCTGAGGCAGGACATTATAGCCATAGAGGGAGTGCAGAGAAGGTTCACCAGACTGATTCCTGGGATGTCAGGATTTTCATATGAAGAAAGACTGGTTAGACTTGGCGTATACTCGCTAGAATTTAGGAGATTGAGTGGGGATCTTATAGAAACGTACAAAATTCTTATGGGGTTGGACAGGCTAGATGCAGGAAGATTGTTCCCGGTTGGGGAAGTCCAGGACAAGGGGTCACAGCTTAAGGATAAGGGGGAAATCCTTTAAGACCGAGATGAGGAAAAACTTTTTCACACAGAGAGTGGTGAATCTCTGGAACTCTCTGCCACAGAGGGTAGTTGAGGCCAGTTCATTGGCTATATTTAAGAGGGAGTTAGTTGTGGCCCTTGTGGCTAAAGGGATCAGGGGATATGGAGAGAAGGCAGGTATGGGATACTGAGTTGGATGATCAGCCATGATCATATTGAATGGCGGTGCAGGCTCGAAGGGCCGAATGGCCTACTCCTGCACCTATTTTCTATGTATCTATGTATCTATGTCCTTACCTTCTCGATCATGGTCTGGTTTGGCTCAGCCACCAAGCACGACATCCAGGGGCTGCAGCAAATCGTCCGATCAGCTGAGAAGTTTATTGAGTGCCACCTTCCCTCCATTGAAGAACTGTACACAGCAAGGGGCAGGAAGCGAGCGGGTAAGATCATCTCTGACCCGTCTCACCCTGGCTGCTAACTCTTTGAATCACGACTCTGGAAGGCGACTCTGGACTGTCAAAGCTGCCACAGCTAGACATAAAAACAGCTTTTTTCCACGAGTGGTAGCTCTACTCAATAACCAAAAATCTGTTGCTCCTTTTGCTCTGGTATTTTATTTAATTCACATGTTTAATCGATAAATGTTTTATTATTAATGTTTAATGTTTTATGTGTCATTCTTAACTGTCACTGTGTGTCATGTTGTCACTTGTGGGCAGAGCACCAAGGCAAATTCCTTGTATGTGAATACTTGGCCAATAAACTTATTCATTAATTAGTTCATTCATTCACTTTGCACAGTATCAGCACTCACTTTCTTTACATGTTTCTGCTGTTTAAACTCAGCAGAACCGCTTACTGTCAGCAAAATTCTAATGTATTTAGAGGAGATGGCAGCCCTGCCGGCAGTCTGTTTGTCTTTTCACTCTTTTTGTTATTTTTCAGTTTGTTAAAAGTTTTGTTTTAATGTTCTTCGGTTTGTTTTATGTGGGGGTAGGGGATCGGGGGAAACATCAAGGGCTCGCTGTCTCGGGTGAGGCTGAGTCGGGAGCTCCAACGTCGCGGAAGGTTCACCAGCCCCGACGTGAGGTTCGATCGTCCAGCGCGGGGGAGCTGATATCCCCCCGATGCGGGAGCAGATCGCCTCGACGTGGAGGGCCCGAACGCTGCCGGCTACGGGAGTTAATATCGTCCCGTCGACGGGGGCTCGAGACCCACGACCAAGGAAGAACTAAGGGAAGGACTCGAACTTTATTTTGCCTTCAATCACAGTGAGGAATGTGTAGGAGTCACTGTGGTGGATGTTCATGTTAAAATGTGTTTTTGAAGTGATCTGTTACTTTTAATTGTGTGACTGACCTGGCCAATGAAATTCATCGTATGTTGCAAAACATACTTGGCGAATAAAGTGTGATTCTGATTCTGATGTATTTCTTTGTGAATTATTTTATGAATTCCTTGTACATTTTAGGTGTCAATGAATTATTTCGCTTCCTCACTTGCAGACGAGGTCACGCAGTGACGTCACGGAGGTCGCGCAGTGTCGCGGACGTCGTTCCCTCGGCAACCGACGGCTAGGCCCACAGAGGAGGAGCGGCCTGGGCCCGGGGGTGGACATGAGAGATTCCCCGGGCGGGAGGTGTTGGAGCGACCAGGGGCCCGTGGCCTCGGTGCCCGATCGCGGTTCCAGCTCGTCCCAGTCCCGATCCCGGGGCCACACTGAAGGGAGTCAAGGTGAGAAGAGGCGGATGGAGCCTCGCCTTCATTAGCGCGGCGGAGAAGAGAAGAGCATCAGTGTGGGCCGTGGTCCTGGTCTCCGGCCAGAGGATGCAGGACCATGGGGTTTATCCACGTCCTGGGACCAGTGGTCGTGGGCTGGGAAGGGGAAGCATTGATTCGATTGAACTGAAGCGGTCGATGCAGAGAAACTGTTCCCTGCAGTAGGCAAGTCTGAGAGCGGTCGACAGGCGCTCCCACTGAGAAATAAAGGTAGAACATTTTGGAAACACTCAGTATCTCTTGGAGAAAAGCAGGGTTTCGGTTCCAGGTCTTAGCTCTGTTTCTCTCACCATAGTCACTGCTTGGGCTGCTGAGAATTCCCAGCAGGTGTTCTGTTTATCTCGGACTTCCAGCATCTGCAGATTTTATTTCCTCCCATCTAAAGTTTGGAAGCTGAGGTTAAGGACTGAACGGAACTAGGGTTGGTCTATACTTGCTAGAGTTTAGAACAGTGGTTCTTAACCTGGGGGTCGGGACCCCCATGGGGGGGGGGGGGTCGTTTGGGGCTTTACTGGGGGACATGAAGGTGTCATAAATAACATCCATTTGTTGAACCCATTTTCAGGAACCTAACAAACTTACATACCACTTACAGTATTTTGTTTGCGTATGCGCGTACGTACGCCAAAAAGGTTAACCACTGGAGAAGAATGAGAGATGATCTCACGGATTCTCTTGTGGTTTGTAGACTGACCTGGAGGGTTGAACAAGATGGCGATTGCATCAAACGTGCCATTCCCATGTGGATCTGGGACCTGACTAATGGAATCTTGTGGACATGAGCGCTCCTCCACCATAGACATCAGGGTCTTCTCTTGATTGTCAGTAGGAAAGATATTGCCAAGCTTTAAAAGGTTCAGAAAAGATTTACGAGGATGTTGCCAGGACTAGAGGGTGTGAGGTATAGGGAGAGGTTGAGGTGGCTGGGTCTCTATTCCATAGAGCGTAGGAGGATGAGGGGAGATCTTATTGAGGCATACAAAATCATGAGGAATAGATAGGGTAGATGCACAGAGTAGGGGAATCGAGGACCAGAGGACATAGTTTCAAGGTGAAGGGGAAAAGATTTATTAGGAATCTGAGGGGTAACTTTTTCCACACAGAGGGTGGTGGGTGTATGGAACAAGTTGCCAGAGGTGGTGGTTGAGGCTGGGTCTATCCCATCGTTTAAGAAACAGTCGGACAGGTACATGGATAGGACAGGTTTGGAGGGTTTTGGACCAAGCGCAGGCAAGTGGGACTCGCCGGTGTGGGCGGGTTGGGCTGAAGGACCTGTTTCCACACTGTATTAATCCATGACTCTATGACTAACAGTGAGTTTGGGTTAGTACCTTACTCCACCAGTTCCTGTCTCAGTTTTAACAATGCCATCATTGTGTTTAAATCCCTTCTTTGCCCTTACCTCCTCCACTCTTCTGGCCCTCAGAAATCTATGCTCTCCTCCACCTGTGGTATGGTCATGTCCCTTCCCTTTTCAGATTGGATGCCTCTGACCAGTGGTGTGCTGCAGGAATTATTACTTGGTCCTTTCTTATGTATAAATAACTTAATTCCCCTGCTCCAATCCTGACCTGAAACTTTCCCAGCACAAATGCAGCATATACCTGTTGAGTTCCTCCAGCACAGGGCAGAAGTTGGTAAGGGTAGAAGTGTTGGTCTGTAAGTTCGTAAACAACACCAAAATTGGTGAACTTACAGTCAATGAAGAGGGATGTAAAAGTATACAGCAGGATACAGATCAGCTACTGAAATGGATGGAGAAATGGCAGATGGTGTTTGATTGGAGCAAATGAAAGGGGTTGCACTTTGGAAGGTCTAATGTAAGGGGAAAGTATATAGTTAATGTCTGGACCCTCAATGTAGAGGGATTTTGGGGTCAACTACAACAACCTAAAAGTGGGATCACAAGTAGATAGTGTGGTAAAGACGGCACACGATATACTTTGTCAGTCGGTGTATTGCTTAAAATGGTCAGGAAGCCAAGTTGCAGCCTTGGAGTATTGTTTGGTCACCCCATTCCAGGAATGTTGGAGAGAGCAGAAGAAGTTTACCAGAATGTTGCCTGGATTACAAGGCATTAGCTATAAGGCAAGGTTGCATAAAATTGGATTATTTTCTCTGGAGCATCGGAGGCTGAGGACTAGATAAAATTAAGAAAAGCATATATAGTGTGGATAGACTGATCCTTTTTCCCTGGCTGAAATTGTCAAAAACTAGATTGCTTTGCTTTAAGGTTTGAGACACAAAGTTTAAAGGAGATGTGTGTGACCGCTGTTTTACACAGGGTGGCATGGGTGCCTGGAATGTGCTGTCTGGAATGTGCTGCCTGGGAGATGGTGCAGGCAGATAGAATAGTGGCATTTGAGGCTTTTGGATAGACACATGGACATAGAGGCATATGAATCACATGCAGGCAGAGGGGATTAATTAAACTTGGCATCATGTTTGTTTAGTTAATTTAGAGATACAGCGCTGAAACAAGCCCTTCGGTCCAACAAGTCCGCATCGACCAACGATCCCTCCACATTAACAGTATCTTATACACACTAGGGACAATTTACACATACACCAAGACAAGCCAATTAACCTACATAGCTGTACATCTTTGGAGTGTGGGAGGAAACCAAAGGTCTCGGAGAAAATCCACACGGTCATGGGGAGAACGTACAAACTCCGTACAGACAGTACACGTAGTCTGAATCATTTGGGCCTGTTCCTGCGCTGTTCTATGTTCTTCTCTTTTTAGATGCTGCAGGGATCAATTTTGGTTGCTGTTGTGCGTCATGTATATTTACATAAATAAGTGGCATAATTATAGTTTACAGATCACTCCACAGTTAGTGGAAGAGTGGGGAGTGAAGAGGGGTTTACAACTGAATACTGATCAATTGGGAAAGTGGGCATGGGAATGGCAATGTAATTTAATTTCGACAAGTGTGTAGTGATGCATTTTGAAAGTTAAATCAGGTAGGAGTACACAATGATCACAAATAATCTTATACATCTTCACCTGGTCAGTCTCCACTGCTCCAAGGAAATCAAGCCCAGCCTGTCCACACTCTCCTTATAACTAAATTATTCCACCCCAGGATACATGTAGGTTGATCTCCTCTCCGGTGTAATCTCGGCCTTCTGACAATACGGCACCAGAAAAGTGCACACTATTCCAGCTGTGGCCTCACCTAAATTTTAAAAGATTCCAGTAAGACGTGTGTTCTGACTAATGAAATCAAATATCCCACAGGCCTTCTTCACCACCCATCCTAACTCTGCTGCCACCTTCAGGATGATTTTGCATGACCATCAAGATCTCTCTATTCCACAATATCTCCTCAGCCCATGGTACATCTGACTCTTGTTTAACCCTGCCAAATACTTCACCTCACATGTATCAGGATTATGTTCCATTTGTTAATTTACCAGCTGATCCATATCATTCTATAGTCCAAGACTGCACTCCTCACTATAAACGAAACCAGCAGTTCTTATGTTATCTGCAAACCTGTCAACCATACCTCCTGTATTCGCATCTGAATTGTTAAATAAGATGGCAAACAGCAAGGGGCCAAGCAATGATGCCTGTGGTACACCACTGCTGACAGGATCTCAATAGACAATAGGTGCAGGAGTAGGCCATTCGGCCCTTCGAGCCAGCACCGCCATTCACTGTGATGATGGCTGATCATCCACAATCAGTACCCCATTCCTGCCATCTCCCCATATTGCTTGACTCCACTATCTAACTATTGAGAGCTCTATCTAACTCTCTCTTGAAATGGCCTCCACTGCTGAGGCAGAGAATTCCACAGATTCACAACTCTCTGGGTGAAAAAGTTTTTCCTCATCTCCGTTCTAAATGGCCTACCCCTTATTCGTAAACTGTGGCCCCAGGTTCTGGACTCCCCCAACATCGGGAACATGTTCCTTGCCTCTAGCATGTCCAATCCCTTAATATTCATATATGTTTCAATAAGATTCCCGCTCATCCTTCTAAATTCCAGTGTATACGAGCCCAGTCGCTCCATTCTTTCAACATAAGACAGTCCCGCCGTCCCGGGAATTAACGTCGTGAACCTACGCTGCACTCCCTCAATAGCAAGAATGTCCTTCCTCAAATTTGGAGACCAAAACTGCACACAATACTCCAGGTGTGGTCTCACTCGGCCCCTGTTCAACTGCAGAAGGACCTCTTTGTATGGACCTAGAGTATTGCAGCCAATTTACTTTAACACTGAGTTCCCAGTACCGTTTGAGACTGGAACCCACACAGGCACGGCCTCAAACCCCCTAGGCCTCAAACCGTTCTACCCACTAAATACTGGTCATCAGCTCCTACGGCTTCATGCTGGCTCCTGATGCCGATCTTTAAAGTGTCGTCTTTCCAATCACACCCTCAGCACCGATGCAGTACTTGCCCCTGTTAGTACTAACCTACTCAGTCTTGTCTTTGAAGATATCTCGCCAATCGATACCCCAACACTGAGTGGGGCCTCAAACCCCAGGGATTACCAACCCTCAAACCCTCAGGTACCATTCCAATGGTCCTGATTGCAACAGCTGTTGACCTCCCTGGGTGGGGACTTTAACCCGATAGGAACGGACCTTGTGAGCCCGACCCTCACCCGCTGGGACTCGAACCTACCTAGGCAGGGACTTTAACCGTCTAGGGCCTCAAACCTTCACCCCCAGTGCTCACCAGACTATTAACCTTTGATCGATCTCGTCGGGAATCCAGGCACAAGCAAGCGAATTACTGATTCATCGTCAGATAGCGGAACGGGGAAAACCGATGCGAAAAGTCACACCATGGCGCCGATTTCACCTTCTATGATCCGACATGGCTCGATTTCTTTGACGCGAACTTATGTTGGCAATCCGTTGAGATCCCGGATGAGACCCAAATGTTAATTCTGGATCTAAACGTACCTCCCTAGTCTGGTTCAGTCAAACACCGAATATGAGCACTGGAATTCCAACTATTTTATTGTATACAATACTGTGGGACCGATCCTCGTTACCACTTACTCAAGCCCAACACAGCCTCGCGCAAATAGAACAGACTTAAGACGATCGGCACACCCCAATGTGCTCCCCACCCCTTTTACCCCTCCAAACTAAAGGCGCAAAACTACCTGGGGAATTATTCACACACTTTGGCTAGCTCCTCCCTCATGGCTCCATAGTCCCCTTTGCTCAACTGTAATACTGACACTTCCAATTTTCTCTTCTCCCTCACAATTTATAGATTAAAACATCATATTGAAAGTTAGGATGGTCACTACCTCCTAATAGCTCCTTTACCTCAAGTTCATAGCAAAAGGATTTTAGTATAGGATTCATAGCAAAAGGATTTGCATATAGGATTCATAGCAAAAGGATTTGAGTATAGGAGCAGGGAGGTTCTACTGCAGTTGTACAGGGTCTTGGTGAGACCACACCTGGAGTATTGCGTACAGTTTTGGTCTCCAAATCTGAGGAAGGACATTATAGCCATAGAGGGAGTGCAGAGAAGGTTCACCAGACTGATTCCTGGGATATCAGGAATTTCATATGAAGAAAGACTGGATAGACTTGGCTTATACTCGCTAGAATTTAGGAGATTGAGAGGGGATCTTATAGAAACGTACAAAATTCTTATGGGGTTGGACAGGCTAGATGCAGGAAGATTGTTCCCGATGTTGGGGAAGTCCAGGACAAGGGGTCACAGCTTAACGATAAGGGGGAAATCCTTTAAGACCGAGATGAGGAAAAACTTTTTCACACAGAGAGTGGTGAATCTCTGGAATTCTCTGCCACAGAAGGTAGTTGAGGCCAGTTCATTGGCTATATTTAAGAGATGTGGCCCTTGTGGCTAAAGGGATCAGGGGGTATGGAGAGAAAGCAGGTACAGGATACTGAGTTGGATGATCAGCCATGATCATATTGAATGGCGGTGCAGGCTCGAAGGGCCGAATGGCCTACTCCTGCACCTATTTTCTATGTTTCTATGTTTCTATGCTAGTAGATCAATGTCATCGGCAAAATCTCGGTCTGTGAGGCGTCTTCCTGTTGCAAAATGGGTGGTTGCAAAAAACCGTGGGCGGAGCTGGAAGATGAGAGGCGTCCCTCCTTCTGTCTGTCACTCTGGTTCTGCCTTTTCCCCACCTTCCTCTTTCTCTGCATTTCCCCGGCAGGTCGGGGCGCTGCGTATAAAAAAAGACAGTTACAGTTAGCTTGTCACTGAGCAGCGACTCGAGTAAAGCAGCATCATGTCTGGCAGAGGAAAAGGAGGCAAAGGATTAGGCAAAGGCGGAGCAAAGCGGCACCGCAAAGTGCTTCGCGATAACATCCAGGGCATCACCAAGCCAGCTATCCGCCGCCTGGCTCGGCGTGGCGGGGTAAAGCGGATCTCGGGTCTGATCTACGAGGAGACCCGCGGGGTGCTGAAGGTTTTCCTGGAGAATGTGATCCGGGACGCGGTCACCTACACCGAGCACGCCAAGCGCAAGACGGTCACTGCCATGGATGTGGTGTACGCTCTGAAACGACAGGGCCGCACTCTCTACGGGTTCGGCGGCTAAATAACTACCCCCTTTATTCGAACACAAAACAGGCTCTTCCAAGAGCCGCGCACCGCCTCACAGAGGGAGCAGTGGCTACGAGATCTGATTAATTATAATTTAGTTATAGATTAACTGGGGCCGATGAGATTTTCAATTAAATATATTGCACCCTGCAGCAGTCAATGTGTTCCCGTAAATGAACATATGTTGATTGGTTGTTCTGTTGTGGAGTGGTGTCAAAACACGGGTCTGGTGTCGAACAGTCTGGGTGGCATGAAGAGAGGCGTTGCTACATGGAGACACACAGATTCGTGTCGGCAAAATGTCGTATATTTCTTCCCTCCACAAATGCTGTTTGACCGGTTGTTATTTCCAGTAATTGGAGTCGTCACACAAATTAAAGTAGATTAAATGTTCCCTCTGCGGATTGATACATTTTCCCTCTTTCGGCCTTTCTGAAATTCCCCAGCTCCCCACTCGCTCCCGTTGGGAGAGAGCTCCGTGTATCTGACGGAGAGAATGCGGACTGCGTCGAAACCCGGATAGAAGCGGCGCGCTATGTGTGGGGAAGATGTTGGCTTTATTCATGGGAACGGGAGGGACATAACGTGGAATGTGAGTTAGTCCGGGCGTTTCATACGACAGCGGATAGACTGAACGGCTAATTTGGCTCAAACTAAACAGAATGAGAACTATCGCCTGCGAATGAAATATCGAACCAGTTGCATCAATGTGGTGTCCAAATATCAGCGCAACACTTTCAGTGAGACCGTGCGTGAGCAGAGCCGTTAGGATTTCCGTTAGCAGCGTCAGCGCTGTGTGGGTCGTTACTTGGAGTTGGTGTATCTGGTCGCCGCCTTTGTCCCTCCAACCGGCCTCATCACTATGGAGATGGTGTAACTGTGTCTGTGGAAGGACTGATCAGCGACTGAGGTGCGCGCGTGGAAAGTGCGTAATAAAGGCATTTGTTGTCCCGGAGCGCGTGAGAAACGGGGGCGCAGAGCGAACAGGGGCTGGTCGTGTACACACCATTATGAGCCGCGTTGGCATTTACATCGAAACCAGTTACACTTGAATCACTGAAGTCAGACTCCATTCAGCAGCAGTCTCTGCTGAATGGAGTCTGCAGATAAAATTCCGCAGAAAGAACAGAACATTGATGTAAAAGGACATTAGAAAGGCACAGCTCTTCTGCCGGATTAGTGGCTCTTAAAAAAGCCGTTTGTTCTTGGTGCAGAGGTGGAGTTTAGGCGCGCTCCCCGCCGATACGGCGAGCCAGCTGGATGTCTTTGGGCATGATGGTGACTCGCTTGGCGTGGATTGCGCACAGGTTGGTGTCCTCAAAGAGCCCCACCAGGTAAGCCTCGCTGGCCTCCTGCAGGGCCATGACGGCCGAGCTCTGGAAGCGCAAGTCTGTCTTGAAGTCCTGAGCGATCTCCCGCACCAGGCGCTGGAAGGGCAGTTTGCGGATGAGCAGCTCGGTGGATTTCTGGTAGCGCCGGATCTCCCTCAGAGCCACGGTGCCGGGCCTGTAGCGATGAGGCTTCTTCACTCCGCCCGTGGCTGGAGCGCTCTTCCGCGCCGCTTTGGTCGCCAGCAACTCTCGTATCTTTGGGCAAAATCTTGGTCTGAGGGTCGTCTTCCTGTTGCAAAATGGGCGATTGCAAAAAACCGAGGGCGGAGCTTGAAGATGAGAGGCGTCCCTCTTTCTGTCTGTCACTCTGATTCTGCCTTTTCCCCTCCTTCCTCTTTCTCTGCATTTCCCCGGCAGGTCGGGGCGCTGCGTATAAAAGAAGACAGCAATAGTTGGCTTGTCACTGAGCAGCGACTCGAGTAAAGCAGCATCATGTCTGGCAGAGGGAAAGGAGGCAAAGGATTAGGCAAAGGCGGAGCAAAGCGGCACCGCAAAGTGCTTCGCGATAACATCCAGGGCATCACCAAGCCAGCTATCCGCCGCCTGGCTCGGCGTGGCGGGGTAAAGCGGATCTCGGGTCTGATCTACGAGGAGACCCGCGGGGTGCTGAAGGTTTTCCTGGAGAATGTGATCAGGGACGCGGTCACCTACACCGAGCACGCCAAGCGCAAGACGGTCACTGCCATGGATGTGGTGTACGCTCTGAAACGACAGGGCCGCACTCTCTACGGGTTCGGCGGCTAAATAACTACCCCCTTTATTCGAACACAAAACAAAGGCTCTTCTAAGAGCCGCCCACCGCCTCACAGAGGGAGCTGTGACCACGAGATCTGATTAATTGTAATTTTATCGTTTAAGTGGGGCCGATGAGATTTTCAATTAATGATATTGCATCCTGCAGCAGCCAATGTTCGTATAAATGAACATTTTGTTACATTTGTGGTCGGTTGTGCTGTTGTGTAGTGGTGTCAAAATACCGGTCTGGTGTCGAATAGTCTGGGTGGCATTAGGTCATGAAGAGAAGCGTTGCTACAAGGAGACACAGATTCGTGTCCGCGAAATGTCCCTTATTCCTTCCCTCCACAAATGCTGTTTGATTTGACCGGTTAAGTTATTTCACGTAATTGGAGTCGTCACACAAATTAAAATAGATTATATTTTCCTTCTGCGGATTGATAAATTTTCCCTCTTTCTAAAAATCCCCAGCTCCCCACTCACTGCACCCCGTTGGTATCTGTTCAGTGAAGCACAATTTCTAGGTGTATGATATTTTGCAGTTGTTTCCACCATCACATGTTCCTGCAGCTGGTGCGATGTGAGGTAATTTATGCTTGCAACTAGTTCCTCTTGCAGTGGCTCCCCTGTTTGCGAGGGTATCACAAATGTTGATGCCATGGCAGGTAATTCTTGTGCCTCACGTATGTCGTGCTTTCTGGTATGCTCCCCAGACATACCTCCAAATTCAGAGTCAGGCCAGAACTGACCCCGTACGCTCCCCTCCTCAGAGTGGGAGACATTATGCAGCCCTGGACCAGGCGCTGCCGCGGGCCCCCGAGGAGACCCGCGCTGATATAAGAGTAAGAGCAGAGTAAGTCATCCTTCTCGGCCCCTCGGACTCAATCAAAATGATAGCAGGCAGCCTTGGAAGCCTTACCCCACTACTCAAACCTCACTTCAAAAACCTTGGCGTGATATTTGATTCAGCATTGAAATTTGACAAACAAGTCAATGCCGTGGTAAAAGCTAGCTTCTTTCAGCTTCGGACGATAGCTAAAATCAAACAATTCCTCCACTTTGATGACCTCGGAAAGATCATCCACACATTTATCTCCTCCCGCCTAGATTACTGCAACTCCCTTTACACTGGCTTCAGCCAATCTTCCCTGTCCCGCCTGCAACTGGTCCAAAACGCCGCAGACTCCTGACGGGCACCTGAAAAAGGGACCACATCACCCCGATCCTGGCCTCTCTCCACTGGCTCCCTGTGCGGTTCCGTATAAACTTCAAGATCCTCCTCCATGTCTACAAAGCCCTCAATGGGCTTGCCCCCACCTACATCAAACGTCTTCTTACCCACCACTCCACCTCCAGGTCCTTCAGATCGGCCGACTTGGGGTTGCTGAATATCGTGAGGTCTAGGCATAAGCTCAGGGGCGACCGCGCCTTTGCGGTTGCAGCTCCTAGACTGTGGAACAGCATCCCCCTTCCCATCAGAACTGCCCCCTCCATCGACTCCTTTAAGTCAAGACTAAAAACGTATCTATACTCCCAAGCCTTTTCTTGACGTCCTCTGAGCGAGGGCTATATGTATAATATGTATGTAGTTTGTTTGGTTATACTATACTTATAACAAATGTAAAGCACTTTGGCCAACGGGAGTTGTTTTTTAAATGTGCTATATAAATAAATGTGACTTGACTTGACATAACTCCGTTTCACGAAGCATATCATGATGGAGCATCCTTTCCATAAGGTGCTCCATCCGGGATAGACGCCCGGAGACGCTATCCATTATAGGACAGAAAGGGAACGGGTGGCCATTAGCCAGCGTAGTAGTAGGCAGGTAGTGCAGGAGTCCCCTGCTGACATATCCCTCCTAAACAGATATACCATTTTGGATACTGTTGGGGGATATGGCTCATCAGGGGAAGGCAGCAGCAGCCAAGTTCATGGCACCACGGCTGGCTCTGTGGCACAGGAGGGGAGGAAAAAGAGTAGAAGGGACATAGTAATAGGGGATTCAATTGTAAGGGGAATATATTGGAGTTTCTGCGGCTTCAAACGAGACTCCAGGATGGTATGTTGCCTTCCTGGTGCAAGGGTCAGGATGCTATCAAGGGTATTAATAGCAAAAGGATAACAAGGAATAAAATTGGTCCATTAGAGAGTCAGAGTGGACAGCTATCTGCAGAGCCAAAAGAGATGGGGGAGATATTCAACAATTTCTTTTCTTCGGTATTCACGAAGGAGAAGAATATGGAATTATGTGGGGTAAGGGAAACAAGCAGAGTAGCAATGGAAACTGTGAGATTCAAAGAAGACGAGGTGCGGACACTTTTAAAAAATATGAAAACGGATAAGTCTCCAGGTCCTGACAGGATATTCCCTAGGACATTGAGGGAAGTTAGTGTAGAAATAGCAGGGGCTATGACAGAAATATTTCAAATGTCATTAGAAATGGAAATAGTGCCGGAGGATTGGCGTACTGCGCATGTTGTTCCGTTGTTTAAAAAGGGTTCGAAGAGTAAACCTAGCAATTATAGACCTGTTAGTTTGACGTCAGTGGTGGGCAAATTAATGGAAAGGATACTTAAAGATAATATATATAAGCATCTGGATAAGCAGGGTCTGATTAGGAACAGTCAACATGGATTTGTGCCTGGAAGGTCATGCTTGACTAATCTTCTTGAATTTTTCGAAGAGGTTACTAGGGAAATTGATGAGGGTAAAGCAGTGGATGTTGTCTATATGGACTTCAGTAAGGCCTTTGACAAGGTTCCTCATGGAAGGTTGGTTAAGAAGATTCAATTGTTGGGTATTAATGGTGGAGTAGCAAGATGGATTCAACAGTGGCTGAATGGGAGATGCCAGAGAGTAATGGTGGATGGCTGTTTGTCAGGTTGGAGGCCGGTGACTAGTGGGGTGTCTCAGGGGTCTGTGTTGGGTCAACTGTTGTTTGTCAAGTACATCAATGATCTGGATGATGGTGTGGAAAATTGGATTAGTATGTATGCAGATGATACTAAGATATGTGGTGTTGTGGATAATGAAGTAGATTTTCAAAGTCTACAGAGAGATTTAGGCCATTTGGAAGAGTGGGCTGAAAGATGGCAGATGGAGTTTAATGCTGACAAATGTGAGGTGCTACATCTCGGCAGGACAAATCAAAATAGGACGTACACGGTAAATGGTAGCGAATTGAGGAATGCAGTTGAACAGAGGGATCTAGGAATAACTGTGCATAGTTCCCTGAAGGTGGAATCTCATGTAGATAGGGTGGTAAAGAAAGCTTTTGGTGTGCTGGCCTTTATAAATCAGAGCATTGAATATAGAAGTTGGGATGTAATGTTAAAATTGTACAAGGCATTGGTGAGGCCAATTCTGGAGTATGGAGTACAATTTTGGTCGCCTAATTATAGGAAGGATGTCAACAAAATAGAGAGAGTACAGAGGAGATTTACTAGAATGTTGCCTGGGTTTCAGCAACTAAGTTACAGAGAAAGGTTGAACAAGTTAGGTCTTTATTCTTTGGAGCGTAGAAGGTTAAGAGGGGACTTGATAGAGGTCTTTAAATTTATGAGCGGGTTAGACAGAGTGGACGTGGATAAGCTTTTCCCATTGAGAGTAGGGAAGATTCAAACAAGGGGACATGACTTGAGAATTAAGGGACAGAAGTTTAGGGGGAACATTAGGGGGAACTTCTTTACTCAGAGAGTGGTAGCTGTGTGGAATGAGCTTCCAGTGCAAGTGGTGGAGGCAGGTTCGATGTTATCCTTTAAAAATAGATTGGATGGGTATATGGACGGGAAAGGAATGGAGGGTTATGGTCTGAGTGCAGGTAGATGGGACTAGGGGGAAGTATTTATTTTTAATTTTAAAAAAAAATTAAAAAAAATGTTCGGCACGAACTTGAAGGGCTGAGATGGCCTGTTTCCGTGCTGTTATGGTTATATGATTATATGGTTATATGTCACTGAACGGCTGCAGAACATTCTGGAGGGGGAGGGTGAACAGCCAGCTGTCGTGGTGCTAATTGGCACCAACGATATAGGTAAAAAACGGGATGAGGACCTACAAGGGGAATTTAGGGAGCTAGGAGATAAACTTAAAAGTAGGACCTCAAAGGTAATAATCTCTGGATTATTGCCAGTGCCACGTGCTAGTCAGAGTAGAAATAGGAGGATATTACAGATGAACACGTGGGTTGAAAAATGGTGCAAGGGGGAGGGATTCAAATTTCTAGGGCATTGGAACCAGTTCTGGGGGAGGTGGGACCAGTACAAACGGGACGGTCTGCACCTGGGCTGGAATGGAACCAATGTCCTTGGGGGAGTGTTTGCTAGTGCTGTCGGGGAGGATTTAAACTAATGTGGCAGGGGAATGGGAGCATGAGTAGAGAGACAGGGGGGTGTAAAATGAGGGTAGAAGCAACAGGTAGCAAGGTGAAAAGTAAAAGTGGCAGGCAGACAAATCCAGGGCAAAAATCAAAAAGGGCCACTTTTCAACATAATTGTATAAGGGGTAAGAGTGTTGTAAAAGCAATCCTGAAGGCTTTGTGTCTCAATGCAAGGAACATTCGTAATAAGGTGGATGAGTTGAATGTGCATAGTTATTAATGAATATGATATAGTTGGGATCACGGAGACATGGCTCCAAGGTGACCAAGGCTGGGAGATGAACATCCAGGGATATTCAATATTCAGGAGGGATAGACAGAAAGGAAAAGGAGGTGGCGTAGCGTTGCTGGTTAGAGAGGAGATTAACGCAATAGAAAGGAAGGACATTAGCTTGGAGGATGTGGAATCGATATGGGTAGAGCTGCGAAACACTAAGGGGCAGAAAACGCTAGTGGGAGTTGTGTACAGGCCACCTAACAGTAGTAGTGGAGTTGGGGATGGCATCAAACAGGAAATTAGAAATGCGTGCAACAAAGGTGAAACAGTTATAATGGGTGACTTCAATCTACATATAGATTGGGTGAATCAGATTGGCAGGGGTGCTGAGGAAGAGGATTTCTTGGAATGTATGCAGGATAGTTTTCTAAACCAACATGTAGAGGAACCAATGAGAGAACAGGCTATTCTAGACTGCGTATTGAGTAATGAGGAAGGGTTGGTTAGCAGTCTTGTTGTGCGTGGCCCCTTGTGCAAGAGTGACCATAATATGGTTGAGTTCTTCATTAGGATGGAGAGTGACATTGGTAATTCAGAAACAAGGGTAACTTTTAGGGTATGAGACGTGAATTGGCCAAGATAGACTGGCAAGTGATTCTTAAAGGGTTGACGGTGGATATGCAATGGAAGGCATTTAAAGACTGCATGGATGAACTACAACAATTGTTCATCCCAGTTTGGCAAAAGAATAAATCAGGGAAGGTAGCGCATCCGTGGATAACAAGGGAAATCAGGGATAGTATCAAAACAAAAGATGAAGCATGCAAATTAGCCAGAAAAAGCAGCCTACCAGAGGACTGAGAGAAATTCAGTCCAGCAGAGGAGGACAAAGGGCTTAATTAGGAAAGGGAAAATAGATTATGAAAAAAAACTGGAGTGTTATGGTCTGAGCGCAGGTATATGGGACTAGGGGAGAATATGTGTTCGGCACGGACTAGAAGGGTCGAGATGGCCTGTTTCCGTGCTGTAATTGTTATATGGTTATATGGTTATATAGAACATAAAAACTGACTGCAAAAGTTTTTATAGATAGGTGAAGAGAAAAGGATTAGTTAAAACAAAAGTAATAATAATAATAATAATACATTTTATTTATGGGCGCCTTTGAAAAGTCTCAAGGACACCTTACAAAGTCTAACAAAGTGTAGAAACATGTAAGCGGAATAAAATAAATAGTAAAGACATCACGAGTACAGAAATTAAAGCCAGAATTCAATCCAAAATAAAAATCAAAAAACACAATATGGAAGAGAGAGCAGCGGCTGCTAAAGCGCGCCAGCGTCCACTCTCCCCTCCGGCAGCCATCTTGGACACAAACTAAAATATCATTTACAGACAAAAATCATCCCACCACAATGATTACCACTGTGGGGGAAGGCACAATGTCCAGTCCCCAACACCAGTTCACCCAATGTCAGGCCTATTGAGGCCTCCACAGTTCTCTCTACGGAGGCCCGAGGTTCCTCGCCGTTCTCACTGGGTGTTGTTGCCCCGGCGTCGGGAGAGTCCTCGCAGCGGCAGGGCCACCTGGAACGGCCGATTTCCTACCGGAGTCAACAAGGCCGCGCCGATTTGGAGCTCCGAGGCTCCCGATGTTAGGGTCGGTGCCGCCGCTCGCGGCTGGCCGCTCCGCAGTCCTGCAGCCCAGAGGTGTTGAGCTCGGCGGCCACAGCTCACCGGAGCTCCAGCGCTTCGATCCAGCATGGCGACCCAGGCAAGGCATCGCCCGCTCCGCGATAGCGCTCCAGCGCTGTGCCGCCACCGAAGCTGAAGGTGCTGGGCAGTCCCCGCCAGGAAACGCCGCTCCACGCCGCTCCACGCCCGCTGGTAGGCCGCAAGGATGGGTCGACGGGGCAGCCCGGAGAAAAAGCTGCCTCACCGACCAGGTAGGGACCTAGAAAATAATTTCCCCTTACCCCCCCACATTAAAAGTCAAAATTCCCCACGAGACAAAGACAAGAAAAACTAATAAACTAAGTAAAAAAAAGTGAATTTAACGGACTGCTGCTGGTTAGCAGCCGTTCCCCAAGATAGCTCCTCCTCCGGAGAATGGGAAGGAGGAGGTCCCTTGCAGTCAGAAACAGGTGAATTGATCGTGGGGAACAAGGATATGGCAGACCAATTGAATAACTACTTTGGTTCTGTCTTCACTAAGGAAGACATAAATAATCTGCCGGAAATAGCATTCATAGCAAAAGGATTTGAGTATAAGAGCAGGGAGGTTCTACTGCAGTTGTACAGGGTCTTGGTGAGGCCACACCTGGAGTATTGCGTACAGTTTTGGTCATCAAATCTGAGGAAAGACATTCTTGCCATAGAGGGAGTACAGAGAAGGTTCACCAGATGGCAGGACTTTCATATGAAGAAAGACTGGATAGACTCGGCTTGTACTCGCTAGAATTTAGAAGATTGACGGGGGATTTTATAGAAACTTACAAGATTCTTAAGGGGTTGATGCAGGAAGATTGTTCGCGATGTTGGGGAAGTCCAGAACAAGGGGTCACAGTTTAAGGATAAGGGGGAAGTCTTTTAGGACTGAGATGAGAAAATCATTTTTCACACAGAGATTGGTGAATCTGTGGAATTCTCTGCCACAGAAGGTAGTTGAGGCCAGTTCATTTGGCTATATTTAAGAGGGAGTTAGATGTGGCCCTTGTGGCTAAAGGGATCAGGGGGTATGTGGAGAAGGCAGGTACAGGATACTGAGTTGGATGATCAGCCATGATCATATTGAATGGCGGTGCAGGCTCGAAGGGCCAAATGACCTACTCCTGCACCTATTTTCTATATTTCTATAGGAGGCGAATCCTCCTGGCCTGACTCGTCTGAGTCAACAGGCCTATCAGACTTCTTGGCTTTCCTCCCTTTCGGGGTTGCCAAGGCGCATTCGGCAAGCACCAAGTCTGAAGTGGCTGACGGCACGGTTAGCGACTCAGATGGCGAAATCGACGGCCGCCGGCTACCCGCACTACCGCGGTCCTCCGCAGCTGGTTTCCCCCGCGGCCCGTCTGGACTTCGCCCTGGATTTCTCCATGATTAGTTAGATCTTGAACGCTGTAACAAGATTTTTAACGAACAAAAAGGACCTCAGAATAAGTTTAAAATTTACCTTTTAAACTTACCGCTGGAGGAGCGGCGCGCCTCCCAGCCAGTCGTGCGCAATGCATTAGACGTATTGACGTGCATGCGGGCTGGCGGGCTTCTTCACGTAGTCACTCATGTGACTCCGAAGTAAAATAGATGAACACTGCCCAGTCCATAGACACAAAAAGCTGGAGTAACTCAGTGGCACAGGCAGCATCTCTGGAGAGAAGAAATGGGTGACGTTTCGAGTCAAGACCCTTCTTCAGGCTGGTTAGGGAGAAGGGAAACAAGAGATATAGAAAGTGATATGGAAAGGTAAAGAACAATGCATGAAAGATATGCAAAAAAGAAACAATGATAAAAGAAACAGGCCATTGTTAGCTGTTTGTCGGGTGAAAATGAGAAGTTAGTGCGACTTAGGTGGGGGAGGGATAGAGAGAGAGAGAATGCAGGGGTTACATCAAGTGAGAAACATCAAAACATAGAAAAATGTGCAGGACTAGGCCATTCGGCCCTTCGAGCCACCACCACCATTCATTATGATCACGGCTGATCATCTAAAATCAGTACCCCGTTCCCCATACCCCTTGATTCCTTCAGTCCTAAGAGCTAAATCTAACTCTCTTGAAAACATCCAGTGAATTGGCCTCCACTGTCTTCTGTGGCAGAGAATTCCACAGATTCAGGCTTTTTGAAAGTCCAGTTACACCTCACCCACTGGCTGTCCCTTATCCATTCTACTTGTTACATCCTTAAAAAAACTCCAGAAGATTAGTGAAGCATGATTTCCCCTTCATAAATCCATGCTGAATTTGACCAATCCTATCACTGCTTTGCAAATGCGCAACTATAAAATCTTTAATAATCGACTCAAGCATCTTCCCCACCACCGATGTAAGGCTAACTGTTCTATAATTCCCTGTTTTCTCCCTCCCTCCTTTGTTACAGTGGCTACCCTCCAGTACACAGGAACTGATCCAGAGTCGAGTGAAAATTAGAAAATGATCACAAATGCATCCATGATTTCTGGGGTACACGTCCTTGAGTACACTGGGATGTAGACCATCAGGCCCTGGGGATTTATTTGCCTCCAGTCCCAACAGTTTACCTAACACCATTTCCTGACTAATGTGAATTCCGTTCAGTTCCTCCCTACTTCTAGATCCTCGGTCCCCTATTATTTCTGGGAGATTGTTTGTGTCTTCCTTAGTGATGACAGAACCAAAGTACTCATTTAACTGTTCTGTAATTTCCTTGTTTCTCCATTATAAATTCATCTGTCTCTGATTGTAAGGGAACTACAATTGTGCTCACCAAGCTGTTCCTTTTTACATATCTAAAGAAGCTTTTACAGTCAGTTTTTATATTCCCAGCAAGCTTTCATTCATGCTCATTTTCTCCCCTCTTATTTAACCACTTTGTCCTCCTCCATTGAGTTCTAAATTTTGCGGTTCTTCTCACAGTCCAGGTGTCGCTGTTACGTTCCCGTCCTCTGCACTGACACGGAAATGCTATCTTCTTATTCCCTCTCAGCTTGTCTCTGTCTCCAAATATTTCACCCAAAACGTTACATATAGAGCAGATTAATATGAACAAGGTACTGTATTTGCATTTTGCTGCTGTTGATGTGGTTTAATTGCTGTGGTGAACGTGGTGTATTAACTGCAACCCCCTGTGTTGTAAGTGCCCTGAAATCTCACTTCTTATCAAAATCACAAGAAGTTCTCGGTCCTTTCATTGAACCAAATTTTACACCAAAGTCTAGGATTTGACACCGGTATATGAATAGTAACCTGTCCATAACCTAATCCCCTTTGCACAAAAATCCAACCACAGTTATGTTCCATGAATCGTATTTGTTTCGAATGGTTACCAGTTGAAATTAATGGGAGGTTACATTCCCAGAATCTCCTATCAGATAATTAAGTCTCTCGCAGTCTGTATTGTAAATGGATCGGGATCAAGTGAAGGGTGCAGTGGCTAAACCACATTCATACATTTTTTATGTACCTGTTTTAGAGATTATTGTTCAAAAATGTTTTCTTCATGACCCTTAACAACGCTGAACTACAAAGGGATTTTGGGGTCCAAGTCCATAATTCTCTGAAAGTGGCAACACATTGAGAAAGAGCAGTAAGGAAGGCATATGGTATGTATACCTTCATTATTTGTGGCATTAAGAGTCAGGAGGTCATGATGCAGCATTATAGGACTTTATTGAGGCCACATTTGGAGTATTGCGTGCAGTTCTGGTTGCCCCATTACAGGAAGGATTTGGAAAGGGTGCAGAGGAGGCTTACCCGAATGATACCCCCAGACAACGCCACCCTTCCTGACGAACTAAACCATTTCTATGCTCGCTTTGACCGGGATAACAAAACCCCAGCCATCAAAGTTGCTCCACCCCCAAATGAACAACCCCTCAGTCTCTCCACCTCTGCTGTACAAGATGCACTGAGCAAGGTGAATGAGCGCAAAGCTGCCGGCCACGATGGCATCCCTGGCCGGGTGCTTAGGGCATGTGCTGGACAACTATCCCCAGTCTTTACCGACATTTTCAATCTCTCACTGGCCCAGGGTGTTGTCCCCACTTGCCTCAAGACATCAACCATCGTGCCAGTGCCCAAACAGTCAGCCACAGGGAGCCTCAATGATTTCCACCCAGTGGCACTCACCCCTGTCATTGCTAAGTGCTTTGAGCGGCTGATCTTGGCTCACCTCAAAGCCAGCCTCCCCCCCACACTGGACCCCCATCAGTTTGCCTACCGGGCCAACAGGTCTACAGAGGACGCCATATCGGCGGCCCTACACTCTGCCCTGACCCACCTGGACAACAACTCCTGCATCAGGTTGCTGTTCATTGATTTCAGCTCCGCTTTTAACACTGTCATCCCCGCCAGCTTGATCACCAAACTCAGCGGGCTTGGCATCTCCACCTCCCTCTGCAACTGGACACTGGATTTCCTCACCAACAGACCACAGTCTGTTAGGGTCAACAACCTCACCTCCTCCACTATAACACTGAACACCGGCGTGCCACAGGGCTGTGTGCTCAGCCCTCTCCTCTACTCCCGCTTCACCCACGACTGCATCCCTAAGTACGGATCCAACGCCATCATTAAGTTTGCTGACGACACCACGGTGGTAGGACTGATCAGTGACAACGATGAGTCAGCCTACAGAGAGGAGGTCCAGCACCTGACAACCTGGTGTGCCAACAATAACCTTGTCCTCAACTCCAAGAAGATGAAGGAAATTATTGTCGACTTCAGGAAGGTCAGAGGGGGCAAACATACCCCCATCCATATAAACGGGACTGAGGTGGAGCGCGTCTCCAGCTACAAATTCCTCGGGGTACACATCTCGGAGGATTTGTCCTGGTCCCTCAACACCTCCAAGCTGATCAAAAAGGCACAGCAGCGCCTTTACTTCCTGAGGAGGCTCAAGAAAGCCCACCTGTCCCCCCAGATCCTGACCAACTTCTACCGGTGTACCATCGAGAGCATCCTGACCACCTGCTTCACGGTATGGTACAGCAGCTGCACTGTTGCGGACAGGAAGGCACTACAACGGGTGGTGAAAACCGCGCAGCACATCATCGGTGCCCCGCTCCCTGCCATGGATGCCCTCCACCGAAAACGGTGTCTGAAACGGGCTGGGAAGATCATTAAAGACCCCTCCCACCCCAACCATGGACTGTTTGCCCTCCTCCCATCAGGGAGGCGGTACAGGAGCCTCAGGTCTCGTACCAGTAGGATGAGGAACAGCTTCTACAATTGTACCGTCGCATTGCTGAACTCGGAGTCCCGCCGATAGATTCCTCCGGTCCCTCCGTCCCCATTGTTAATTATTCTGTATTTTTGATTATTCTGTATCCTCTTTTTTTTTAAATTTCTATAATGCACTACTACTACGGACTGACGCAAAACTGCATTTCGTTGTACCCATACTCAGTATTTGTGCAATGACATTAAAGTTGAATTGAATTGAATTGAATTGAATTGAATACCTGGATTAGGAGGTATTAGATATAAGGAGCAGTTGGTCAAACATGGATTGTTTTCTATAGAATGCCAGAGTTTGAGGGGGCACCTGATAATAGTAGATACAATTATGAGAGGCAAAGATGGGATAGACAGTAAGATCCCTTATCCCCAGGACGAAAATAGGAAATACTAGAGGTCAAAGCTTAAAGGGGAGAGATGGAAAGTTTAAGAGAGATGTATAGGGAAAGTGTTTTATTTGCACAGAGTGTAGAGTGTACTGGGAATGCACTGTTGGGGCTGGCAGTGAAGGCAGATGGGATAGTGGCAATTGAGAGACGTCTGGACAGGCACGTGGAAGTGCAGGGGGTGGAGTGATGTAGATTATGTGCAAGCAGATAAAAAATGGTCTTGGTATCATGTCTGTCACAGACATAGTGGACCGAAGGGCCTGTTCCTGTGCGGTGCTGTGCTCTGTATATTCTACATGGGCGAACCCTTCAAATTGCAGCTCATTTTGGGGACTGACGGTTATATTTTGGTGTTGTTCTTTTTGCCGCCCGTTCATCGGTGAATGACATAGTTCTCTGATGGCGTGAAATGGCGGGAGCTGAAAACAAGGGGAACAGTATGAATCCCATGAGTCCGGATGGGGCTGCCGTTGAAGGCGGTCAGGGTGGGACCTCGCTTATCGGAACGGGTACCGGACGGGGGCAGTATGCTGATCTCTGCCCCCGTGTCAACGAGGAATCGGAGTCCGGAACAATGGTCCCAGATGTAGAGGCGATGTTTCTGGCCGACCGCGATAGCCTCTACTGGCCGAAGCTTTTCCCGGATGTGAGCAGGGAGGACGGCATCGGCGGGCCGCCACACCCCAGCATTGGTGGTAGTAACACCACAGGCGCTTACTGGAATCTGCAGCAACCGGTTGTGGTGTGGTGTTGAAGGTAGAAGGTGGAACGGACCGTCGATAATTTGTAGCAATGTTACAAAATTTTGAGATTTTAATAATAAAGTCTGCAATTTATCCCATCAGATAAAGCATAAAAAGAAGTTTAATTTGACACTTAATTCACTTTCATATCTTCAGTATTAAAAAAGTTATGGGCATTATCATACTCAGAAATAAGCATCTAGTTCCCTATTGCTTTTCCATTGACTTAACACAAAAGCTGTGATCGAGGACAGTTAAAAGCCCATAACTTTCTTAAAAGTTATGATAACTGAAAGAAATTTTCAGTTATTATAGATTGAAGCATTCTGAAACAAAAGTGAAACAATCTTACTTCGAAGACATGAAAGTAAAGCATATAATTAGTTAGTTACCTAATTGTAGCTAATTACAAAATTCAATTACTAGATCTAAACATCTATCAATTTCTTAAGAATAGATTAACATTTTTAAATAGCCTAAGTGTCCAAATAACATTCACACAATAATTCACAATATGACATAATTTTTAAATCTAATTTTCATGAATTTACAGGCCAAATGGAAGGATTTGAATGTTTAATACCTGTAAATTAATGCGGATTTAATTCATCTTGCGAGTGAGGATTTCTGGAACGCGATCTTTTGGAACGTTCATTTGCGGTGAATTTAACCCCGTATTGGCATGAAAAATACTGCCGTTAATTCGGGGAATAAAATCACCGTGTCGCATGTAAAAATGTGAATTAAAGGCTTCTTAAGGAGAACGTTTATACATTAAAATAAAGCACTTTCGTTTACCTTTCCCTTGTGTGAAATCCGTCCCCGTTGTTGGCGTTAATGCTTCAGAAGATGATTTTAAAATGATTCCAACGCTGAACTTGTTGGGAGATTTTTAAAACAAACTACGTAAAACGGCACTCGGAACGCTTCTTCCAGAGAAGCTGGTACTCCAACAAAGTATAATTCAGGACAAGGGAGGAGAAACCCGCGCTTTAACCCTGCCCCCCCTTAAAGGCGCCAAAATAGCGCTCACGGCCAGTGACAGAATTACAGCGCCGCTGAAGGCAAGTATTGTAACATACCTATAATTTGCCGAATCGGAAATTGGGCCTCAATGTGCTGGAACCACACATGAGGTTGTACTGCCCAGAAAACGGGGAGTTTTAGAGACACTGCATTTTGCTGGGCCTGGTTGGCGTCGAGGTTCTCGGCGGTGTTCATAATTACTAGCTACTGAACATACTGAAAAGCAAAGATCTTAGAGCGGAGCTGAAAAGCCCACGAAGGAACCGCCGGTCATGTGACAGTCCCGACCAATGACGAGGGTTCTGAATACACAGCTTCACCACTAGGTGCCGCTACAAAGTCATGGAAACTGGGAAATTCAGGGAAGAGAACAATGAAGATAGACACAAAATGCCAAACTAACTCAGTGGGACAGGCAGCATTTCTGGATAGAGGAATGGGTGACGTTTCAGGTCGAGATCCTTCTTCAGACTGAGAGTCAGGAGAGAGGGAGCCACATAGATAAGGAAGGGTAAGATGTGAGATGTAGTTCAAGAAAAGGAAGTGCATGCAGTTGTAGTATAGATCATTGTTAGTTAGGAAGAGGTGACAACGAAGCAAACAGAGATTTTAGATCATGTACCTGCAGATGAGATCAGTTTAGCTAGGCATCATGTTCGGCACAATGGTTGTGGACCGAAGGGGCCATTCCTGTGCTGTACTGTTCTATGTTCTCCCTCGAAAAAGGTGCAGACGATCTTAAGAAGAATAAATCCCTGCGGCCTGATCATGGGTATCCCAGGATATTGTGGGAAATAAGAGAAGGAAATGCAGGGCCTCTGCAAAGATATTACATCACTGTTAGGCATGGGTGAGATACAGGAAGACTGTGTGCCTTGATTAAAAAGGACTGCAAGGGATAGGCAGGGAACTACAGGCCAGTGAGCCTAAAGTCAGTTGTGGGAAAATGACTGGAGGGGATTCTGAGAGACAGGATCCACGCATTTAGAAAGGCAAGGAATGAGTTGGGAACAGTCACAATGGTTCTGTGCATGAGAAAGCATGCCTCACGAAATTGATTTGAGTTTTTGGAAAAAGGGACCATGAAAATTGGCGAAGGAAGGACGGTAAATGTTGCTTCATGGACTTCAGCAAGGCCTTGACTTGGTCCTGTATGGTATGCAGGTCCAGAATTAATCTCATAAGGGATCTAGGGTGAGCTACCCAATTGATACAAAACTGGCATGGTGGAGGTGGTTGTGTCGGATTGTTTTACATTTTAGAGGCCTATGACCAGTGGTGTGCTGCAGGGATCACTGCTGGGTCCACGTTTGTTTATCATCTATGTCCATGATTTGGATTAGTATGTGATTTGGTTAGTAGGTTTACGGATAGCAAATTAGCGGTATAGTGGACAGTGAATGTTATCTAAGATTTCCACTGGATCTAGATCAGCTGGTTCAGGCAACCAAGGAATTTAACAGGCAGATGGAATTTAACTCAGACAAATGCATGGTGTTACATTTTGGCTGGACTTACACAGTAAATGTCACCAGATGGTAAGAAGGATGTGGTTTTGCTGCAGAAAGTGTAAAGGAGATTCAGCAGAATGTTACCTGGACTGGAGGACATTAGCCATGGGGAGACATTGGAGAGGCGGGTCTTGCTTTCCTTGCAGTGAAGGAGACTGGGGAATTATCTGTTGGAAGTATATGAGGTTATGAAACCCATGAAAGGGTAAATAGTCAAGATTGTTTTGCCATGGTCAGTGTTTCAAAAACATGACGGAATAGGTTTGAGGTGCAGTACAAGGAGTTCAAAAGGAAATCTGAGGGATTTTTTTACACAGGGATTTGTTGATACCTGAATCATATCACAGTGAAGATGCTGGAATTGGCATTGATGTGGTGGGCCAAATCCTCTGTTTATTGGCTGTACGACCGTCCATCTGAATGTAACATTTTCAAATTTGGGGATAAAAAGAGGCATGTTCAAAAAGGATATCACCAACTATTTGTCCTTGTTCAACCACATCGATTCTGCAGCTAGGGCACCAAGCCAACTTCTTCAGAAGACCAAAGAGATTTGGCAGCCCTCCAATTTCTGCTGTTGCACCACCAGAGAAAGCATTTTATCTGGAAGTATGTTTAAGAAGGAACTGCGGATACTGAAAAAATCAAAGGTAACCAAAAATGCTGGAGAAACTCAGTGGGTGAGGCAGCATATATGGACCGAAGGAATAGGTGACGTTTTGGGTCGAGACACTTCTTCAGACTGATGTGGGGTTGGTGGGGGGGCGGGAAAAAGAAAGGAAGAGGCGGAGACAGTGGGCTGTGGGAGAGCTGGGAAGGGGAGGGGAAAGAGGGAGAAAGCAAGGACTACCTGAAATAGGAGGTCAATGTTCATACCGCTGGGGTGTAAACTACCCAAGCGAAATATGAGGTGCTGCTCCAATTTACGGAGGGACGCAGTCTGGCCATGCAGGAGGACCAGGACAGAAAGGTCAGATTCGGAATGGGAGGGGGAGTTGAATGCTGAGCCACCGGGAGATCAGGTTGGTTATTGCGAATTGAGCTAAGGTGTTGGGCGAAGTGATCGCCAAGCCTACGCTTGGTCTCACCGATGTGGAGCACCTGATGCCTAGACCAGCGGATGCAATAGATGAGGTTGGAGGAGGTGCAGGTGAATCTCTGCCGCACCTGGAAAGACTGCTTAGGTCCTTGGATGGAGTCAAGGGGGGGAGGTAAAGCGACAAGTGTAACATTTCCTGTGGTTGTAAAGGGAAAGTACCAAGGGAGGGGGTGGTTTGGGTGGGAAGGGACGAATTGACCAGGGAGTTACGGAGGTAGCGGTCTTTGCGGAAAGCCAAAAGGGGAGGAGATGGGAAGATATGGCCAGTGGTGTGATCCCGTTGGAGGTGGCAAAAATGTCAGAGGATTATCTGTTGTATAAGAAGGCTGCTAGGGTAGAAGGTGAGGACAAGGGGGACCCTGCCCTTGTTACGAGTGGGGGGATGGGGAGTGAGAGCAGAGTTACTGGGTATAGAAGAGACCCTGGTGGGAGCCTCATCTACAGTCGAAGAGGGGAACCCCATTCCCTAAAGAATGAGGACATCTCCAATGCCCTGGTTTGGAACACCTCATCCTGGCTGCAGATGTGGCATAGATGGAGGAATTGGTAGTAGGGGATAGAGTCCTTACAGGAAGCAGGGTGGGGAAAAGTGTAGTCCAGATAGCCTTGGGAGTCAGTGGGTTTGTAGTAGATGTCGGTCTGTAGTCTGTTACCTGCGGTGGAGATAGTGAGGTCTAGAAACAGTAGGGAGATGTCGGAAATGGTCCAGATGAATTTGAGTGCCGGATGGAAGTTAGTGGTGAAATGGATGAAGTCAGTGAGTTCTGCATGGGTGCAGGAGGTAGCACCAATGCAGTCGTCGATGTAGCGTAGGTAAAGTTCGGGGATAGGACCATGGTACGCCTCGATCAAGGATTGTTCAATGTACCCAACAAAGAGGCAGGCTTAGCTGGGGCCCATGCGCGTGCCCATAGCTACGCCTTGGATTTGGAGGAAATGGTAGGAGTCGAACGAAAAGTTGTTGAGGGTAAGGACCAGCTCCGCTAGGTGGAGGAGAATATCGGTAGACGGGGTTTGGTTGGTTCTATGGTCGAGGAAGAAATGGAAGGCTTTAAGACCTTCCTGGTGGGGGATGGAGGTGTAGAATGACTGGACATCCATGATAAAGATGAGGGAGTGGGGGCCTGGAAAACAGAAGTCATGGAGGAGACGAAGAGCATGTGATGTTTCTTGGACATAGGTAGAGAGTGATTTTACCAGGGGGGATAGGATAGAGTCGAGGTTTGTGGAAATAAGGTGGGACATGAACAAGCGGAAACAATTGGTCTGCCAGGACAATCATGTTTGTGGATTTTGGGGAGAAGGTAATATCGGGCCATGCAGAGCTGGGGAATGATGAGGTTGGAGGCTTGGGAGGGCATGGAGCCGGAAGTGATGAAACAAGTGATAGTGTTTGAGATAATGGCCTGATGCTCATCTGTGGGGTCATGGTCCAAGCATAAGTAGGAGGAGTTGTCTGAGAGTTGGCACCTGCCCTCAGACTTGTAGAGATCAGCGCGCCAGACTACCACAGCACCTCCCTTTTCGGCAGGTTTGATCACCCAGTCTGAGTTGTTTCAGAGTGAGTGGAGGGCAGTACGTTCAGAGGGTAGAGGTTAGAGTGAGAAAGGGGAGTGGAGAAGTTGAGGTGGTTGATGTCCCGCAGGCATTTTGTGAAGTATCACCGCTGCAATGGCAACTGCTCTGTACAGGATCTCAATAAATTGCAGAGTTGTGAACACAGTCGTCCATCACACAAACCAGCCTGCTTCATCAACTTCATCTACACTTTATGCTGCCTCAGGCAAGCAACCAACATAATCCATGGACCACTCACAACCTGGTCATTTTATCTCATGTCCTCTGCTGTCAGGAGGAATATACAACAGTTTGATAGCATGTACCACCAGATTCAAGAACAGCTATTTGCCCGCTGTTATCAGACTCTCAAACAGACCTTTCATATGTTTCCAATCTTCCAATCCACACTTGCACTTTGTTTCCTTTCTGCACTCATGTATTGTATTTGCCTTCATTGCATGCAAAATAAACATTGTCACTGTATTTTGCAACATGTTACCATAATAATCCAACTCCCAAATGATGACGAGGTCTGAGGATCACAGAGATCTTAGGGTCCTGGTGCCTGATTTGTAACAACCTGCATGCAGCCACTGAAACAATTAGTGGACAACAGGTTACCTGATTTTGGGGGGAGGGGGGTGGATTGAAGAAAGCTGTAAGTATAACATGGTGTACTGGCAGGTGATTTCAACTTCCGTCATATTGACTGGGACTGCCATAGATTCAAGGCATTTGTTAAATGCGTCCAGGGAAGTTTTCTCAAACAATATGTGCAAGGCCCAAGCTGAGAGGAGGCAACTCTGGAGGGGGGAGGGTGAGGGGATGGTGGTGGGTGTGGGGGGGGGGGGGGGGCGGGGAGCCTCCTGTTGGAAAATCAGGCAGAGCAAGTGACTGAACTGTCAGTAGGCAGCAGTGACCATAATTCCATCAGTTTTAAATAAACAAGTAAAAATATATACTTCAGACAGGCAGTGGGTTGTTGATGCCACAACTAGTGTCTGTATCAGGTGTTTGGCAGTTTGGAAAAGGCAGAGTCGCTCAGGTAAGAAAGATAAGACGAATCCAAATCCAAGTCAAGTCAAGTCAAGTCACATTTATTTATAAAGCACATTTAAAAAACAACTCTTGTTGGCCAAAGTGCTTTACATTTGTTATAAGAATAGCACAAACAAAACAAACTACATACATATATACATATAGCCCTCAATAGGACGTCAGGAAAGGCTTGGGAGTATAGATAAGTCTTTAGTCTTGACTTAAAAGAGTCGATGGAGGGGGCAGTTCTGATGGGAAAGGGGATGCTGTTCCACAGTCTAGGGGCTGCAACCGCAAAGGCGCGGTCGCCCCTGAGCTTATGCCAAGACCGTGGGATATTCAGCAACCCCAAGTTGGCCAATCTGAGGGGCCTGGAGGTGGAGTGGTGGGTGAGAAGACTTTTTATGTAGGTGGGGGCAAGCCCATTGAGGGCTTTGTAGACATGGAGGAGGATCTTGAAGTTTATACGGAACCGCACAGGGAGCCAGTGGAGAGAGGCCAGGATCGGGGTGATATGGTCCCTTTTTCGGGTGCCTTCAGGAGTCTCGCTGCGGCGTTTTGGACCAGTTGCAGGCGGGACAGGGAAGATTGGCTGATGCCAGTGTAAAGGGAGTTGCAGTAATCTAGGCGGGAGGAGATGAATGTGTGGATGATCTTTTTGAGGTCATCAAAGTGGAGGAATTGTTTTATTTTAGCTATCGTCCGAAGCTGAAAGAAGCCACGGCATTGACTTGTTTGTCAAATTTCAGTGCTGAGTGAAATATCACGCCACGGTTTTTGACGTGAGGTTTGAGTAGTGGGGTAAGGCTTCCAAGGCAGCCTGCTATCATGTTGATTGAGTCCGAGGGGCCGAGAAGGATGACCTCAGACTTGCTCTCGTTTAGTTGGAGGAAATTCTGGGCCATCCAACACTTTATATCCTCGAGGCAGTGGATAAGGTTATCCAGATTTGATTGTTTTTTGGGCTTCAGCGGGAGATAGTTGTGTATCGTCTGCGTAGCAATGGAAGGAAATGCCGTGCCTTTCAATGACTTGGCCTAAGGGGAGCATATACAGGGAGAAGAGAATGGGGCCAAGGATGGAACCTTGTGGAACTCCACAGCAGAGATTAGCTGGGGAGGAGAAAGAGTTGCCTATGTTAGTCGAGAAACTCCTACCTTTGAGGTAGGAGAGGAAGCAGCTCAGGGCAGTGCCATCAATACCAACCCCATACCGGAGACAGTCAAATAGGATGGTGTGGTCGAGAGTATCAAATGCTGCGCTGAGGTCAAGAAGGAGCAGAATTGCACAGTCGCCAGAGTCAACGGTGAGCAGTAGGTCATTGTGTACCTTCAACAATGCAGACTCTGTGCTATGGTGAGCCCTGAAACCTGTTTGGAAAGTTTCCAAAATAGTGTTTTGGTGAAGGTAAGGTATAAGTTGACTTAAAATTACCTTTTCAATGGCTTTTGAGAGGAAAGGCAGTTTAGAAATGGGTCTGTAGTTGCTTGGCAATGTGGGGTCGAGGTTAGGTTTTTTCAGGAGTGGTTGGACCACCGCATGCTTGAAGCAGGTAGGTACAGTGCCAGTGGCCAGAGAGCTGTTGAAGATGGCGAGGATGCTGGGACCAGCTGTTGTAATGACCTCCTTTAGGAACGCAGAGGGGACAGTGTCGAGGGGGCAGGTAGTAGGTTTCATGGTGGTGATCAGTTTTATAAGGGAGGGTAGGGTAATGGGTTGGAAACAGTCTAATTTTGAAGAGCAGACCAATGAGACAGCCAGGTCACGGGTGGTAGAGGAAATATTCATACTTATGTTCTTTACCAGGGATCAGAGACTCTGGGGAGCGGCGGCCTCTTGAGTTTAACAATTGTTAAGCTGGGAAAATACACGTAAACCCCGAGAATCCGCAGCAAGGATCGAGCGGAGAGGAAAACCAACCATAGGAATTGTGCATCGGGGCCAACAGTTTGAGTTGTGAATGTGCAAATGTGATCATTGTGTCAGAGCGTGTTAAAGGGGCGGGGGGCTCAGACCGATGTCACTGTGTTTGTGGGTCCACACATATCGCCAAATTTCCCAGACCCGCCGGTGTAAAATATGAAAAAGTATCAGCGTCACGGAATCGCCCCACTCCCCAGCTCAATCCCGAAGTGGGGATTAACCGCAAAGTCTATATTAGTCAACTCTTTTTGTTGAAAAGCAGCGAGCATGTCAGCGATCGGGACAGAGAACGTGCTCAGTGCAGTAATTAAATGGGTTTAAATAGAAAGCGCAGCCTTTAATTCGCACCAAACTTTATGGTCAACAAACATGCCGACTCAGTGACGGACCGAGGCCAACCTGGGACTTCGAGATGTCGGATATTAATTGGAATTGGAGAGTTTTGAGGAGAGAGAAACTCAGAAACGCGGTGGGGCCGGGAGCTGACAGCAGGATGTGTCAGGGAAATGTTGAGGAAGGACATTCTTGCTATTGAGGGAGTGCAGCGTAAGTTTACAAGGTTAATTCCCTGGATGGCGGGACTGTCATATGCTGAGAGAATGGAGCGGCTGGGCTTGTATACTCTGGAGTTTAGAAGGCAGGAAACATGTTCCCGATGTTGGGGGAGTCCAGATCTAGCGGGCCACAGTTTAAGAATAAGGGGTAAGCCATTTAGAACGGAGACGAGAAACTTTTTCTCACAGTTGTGAATCTGTGGAACTATGTGCCTCAGAGGGCGGTGGAGGCGGGTTCACTGGATACTTTCAAGAGAGAGCTAGAGCTCTTAAATATAGCGGAGTCAGGGGATATGAGAAGGCAAGAACGGGGTACTGATTGAGGATGATCAGCCATGAATGGCGGTGCTGGCTCGAAGGCCTGAATGGCGTACTCCTGCACATATTGTCTATTGTCAGGATGTGTCCGCCCGCTGCCTATAAGTTGCTCTGTGCCGCCACCTCTCGCTTAATTTCTCACTCACTCCTGAGTATCAGAGAGAGCTTGTGCACGGTCGCCGACATGACCGAGACAGCAACCGCCGATGCGGCTCCTCCAGCCGCCTCCGCCGCTCAAACCAAGGCTCCCAAGAAGAAGGCGCCCGTCCGGACCAAGGCAGCCGGTCCCAAGCTGGGCGACTAGATCGACAACATTGTGTAGATTGCCACGATCGCCGAGGGATGTCTTTCTTTGTGACAAAGAAGGGTCTGGCCGCCAAGGGCGTCGATGTGGAGAAGTCCCGCCACATGATCAAAATGGGCATCAAGAGGAAATTAACAAACGGTTCCCTGGTTCAGACCATTGGCGCGTATGCTTCGGGATCATTCAAGACCGGTAAGGGAGAAGGTGCCGTTTAAGACTCTTCTCAGAAAGATCCAGTGCCAGGGGGGAATCATTTAAATTACCGGGGCTCCCTCGTAACTCGCTCACATTCACTGCACCCCCAACCCTCCTCCCGGTATCCAGTGTCTGGAATAAAACACAATGGTATGACCGGGCCAAGCCTCAATCGGACTGGGCATGCGTTTGGCTTCAGGCTCCATTCAAAGCCATGAGACACAAAATGACATGGACAGAATCCCCCCCTCAGAGCCCAAGCTTCAACTCAGTATGTTACCCAAATCATCCGTGTTAAAGTGACTGTAAACTGCTACACCATGTGGGGTGGGCATTGTGGGCAGAGGGAACGGGCTCTGGGATGAACTGGAAGGAGACAAATTAATTTGACATAATGATAATAACACTGACGTAACTTTTACTGTGGAATGGTACCCCCCCCCCCCATTCTCACACTTTCTCTCCCTCTCTCTCTCTTTTTCTCTCTATATCCCGCTTCCTCTCCCCATCTCTCTTTCACCCCTCTCTATCCCCCGTCTCCCTCTCTCTATCTCTCACCACCCCCCCCCCCTCTCACGTCGGGTGCTGTGTAAAAAAGGAGACAGCAGCAGTTTGATTCGTGAAATAGAATCATGTCTGGCAGAGGGAAAGGAGGCAAAGGGGCACCGGAAGTGCTTCACGATAACATTCAGGGCATCACCAAACCAGCTATCCGCCGCTTGGCTCGGCGTGGCGGGGTCAAGCGGATCTCGTGTCTAATCTAAGAGGAGACCCGCGGGTTGCTGAATGTTTTCCCGGAGAATGTGATCAGAGACGCGGTCACCTACACGGAGCTTGCCAAGCGCAAGACGGTCACTGCCATGGATGTGGTGTACGCTGTTAAACGCCGGGGCCGCACTCTACGCGCAAAATAACTGCTCCCTTTCTTCGAACACAAAACAAAGGCTCTCTAGTTCTAACAGCCTCACAGTGAGAGCAGTGACCCGGGAGTGGGAGTAGATGCAGACTGTAATGTGCTTTATGAAACTTGTTATTGTTCGACCACTGAACACAAAAGCGTTTAGCTTGATCCCCGCATTTATTAGAAATGCAAGGAATATCGCCAGCCGACAGTAAAAGATCATACACAAGGCGATGTCAGCTTCCCTTTTCCCAGTGTACCTCGTGATTAATGCAGCAACAGGAGGGTCGATTCCAAACCGTTCCCTGGGTAACAGTCGTTTATTTCCAGTCACGGACAGAGCCAAATTCCCTCTGCACCGGGATCCGGTCTGTAAATCCGCGCCGCATATTCGGTCAATGATTTAAGGGAGAAGTTAAAGTGAATTTGATATTAATTTGACAGAAACTGAATTCAATCAGAATTATAAGAAAAAATACTGGCCTCGTTTACCGGCTGCTACGAAATTGGAGGGCAATTTGAAAATGTATCCTCAACCAATGACACTGCATGCATCAATGAAAAACAAAGAGTGTGTGGCTGAGCTTCCCACACCCCACCCGCAGGTCACAAATCTCTGTATCTCTCCCCCCCCCCCCCCCCGCCCGCCCCGCCCCCGGCATCAGATCTTCTGAAACTGGTGCTGACAGACCTGCAGCCAGTCGCAGGGATGGGACACCGTGAGTGACATCTCTGCTCCATCCATTCAGAGGCTGTGGGCCGGCCCTTCACCAACGCTACAAAAGCGGGTCCCAGAGCCGGCTCCGACATTCAGTCCCTGTATTTCACACTGTGCTTCGACTGTTGAAGGAGAATGGCCCGACCAAGCAGACAGCGCGCAAATCGACCGGAGGGAAAGCTCCTCGCAAACAGCTGGCGACCAAAGCGGCGCGGAAGAGCGCTCCAGCCACGGGCGGAGTGAAGAAGCCTCATCGCTACAGGCCCGGCACCGTGGCTCTGAGGGAGATCCGGCGCTACCAGAAATCCACCGAGCTGCTCATCCGCAAACTGCCCTTCCAGCGCCTGGTGCGGGAGATCGCTCAGGACTTCAAGACAGACCTGCGCTTCCAGAGCTCGGCCGTCATGGCCCTGCAGGAGGCCAGCGAGGCTTACCTGGTGGGGCTCTTTGAGGACACCAACCTGTGCGCAATCCACGCAAAGCGAGTCACCATCATGCCCAAAGACATCCAGCTGGCCCGCCGTATCCGTGGGGAGCGCGCCTAAACTCCACCTCTCCACCAAGAACAAAAGGCTCTTTTAAGAGCCACTAATCCGACAGAAGAAAGAGCTGTGGCTTTCTGTTTGATGTCCTGTTACATTAATGTTCTGTTTTGTTTGAAATTATGCCGCATAGTCGGCTGCAGAGTGGAGTCTGACTCCAGTGATTCAAGTGTAAATGCCAAAACGGCTCATAATCATATACTTGCCTTCAGCGGCGCTGTAATTTCTGTCACTGGCCGTGTGCGCGATTTTGGCGCCTTTAAGGGGGGGCGGGGTTAAAGCGCGGGTTTCTCCTCCCTTGTCCTGAATTATACTTTGTTGGAGTACCAGCTTCTCTGAAAGAAGCGTTCCGAGTGCCGTTTTGCGTAGTTTGTTTTAAAAATCTCCCAACAAGTTCAGCGTTGGAATCATTTTAAAATCATCTTCTGAAGCGTCAACGCCAACAACGGGGACGGATTTCACACAAGGGAAAGGCAAACGAAAGTGCTTTATTTTAATGTATAAACGTTCTCCTTAAGAGGCCTTTAATTCACATTTTTACATGCGACGCGGTGATTTTATTCCCCGAATTAACGGCAGTATTTTTCATGCCAATACGGGGTTAAATTCACCGCAAATGAACGTTCCAAAAGATCGCGTTCCAGAAAACCTCACTCGCAAGATGAATTAAATCCCCATTAATTTACAGGTATTAAACATTCAATTCCTTCCATTTGGCCTGTAAATTCATGAAAATTAGATTTAAAAATTATGTTATATTGTGAATTATTGTGTGAATGTTATTTGGACACTTAGGCTATTAAAACATGTTAATCTATTCTTAAGAAATTGATAGATGTTTAGATCTAGTAATTGAATTTTGTAATTAGCTACAATTAGGTAACTAACTAATTATATGCTTTACTTTCATGTCTTCGAAGTAGGATTGTTTCATATTTGTTTCAGAATGCTTCAATCTATAATAACTGAAAATTTCTTTCAGTTATCATAATTTTTAAGAAAATTATGGGCTTTTAACTGTCCTCGATCACAGCTTTTGTGTTAATCAATGGAAAAGCAATAGGGAACTAGATGCTAATTTCTGAGTATGATAATGGCCATAACTTTTTTTAATACTGAAGATATGAAAGTGAATTAAGTGTCAAATTATACTTCTTTTTATGCTTTATCTGATGGGATAAATTGCAGACTTTATTTTTTTAAATCTCAAAATTTTGTAACATTGCTACATACTGCTGTGTACACGACCAGCACAGACAATGGGCCTGTTCGCTCTGCGCCCCCTTTTCTCACGCGCTCTAAGTCGAAGGACAACGAAACCTTGATTAGGCACTTTCCCCGCACGTACCTCAGTCGCTGATCAGCCCTTCCACAGACACCGAGTTTCTACATCTACATCTACAAAGTAAAGTTCCACACAGCGCTAACACAGCAAACGGAAATCTAAACGGCTCTGTTCCGACCCACGCACGGTCTGGTTGAAAGTGTGTTGATATTTCGACACCGCATTGCTGCAACTGGTTGGATATTTCCGCCTCAGGAGATAATTTGATCAAATTAACCGTCCAAACCTAGGTATAGTGTACCCCTTTGGAGGAGTCCAAAACTGAGATGAGGAAAAACGTTTTCACCCGGAATTGTGAATCTGCGGAATTCACTGCCACAGAAGGCAGTGGAGGCCAATTCACTGGATGTATTCTAGAGTGAGTTAGGGCAAACTGAATCAAAGGATATGGGGGAAAAAGAAGGTGCGGGTACTGATTTTGCATGATCATGTTGAATGGCGGTGATGACTCGAAGGGACAAATGGCCTATTTTCTATGTTTTTATAATCCAGGTGTCGCTCTAAAACGGAAACTTCACCCTCTCCTTCCCCGTTAGTTTGTTTCTATCTGCATACTTTTCTCTGTGTGATATATCCCTTCAGAGGGGATTAACGTGAACAAGATGTTTGTGTTTGTTGCTGCTGTTTTGATTGTGAAGTGACTGACTTTTAGTGACTGCAGTCTGTTGTTTTGAAAGCATGCATCCCATTATCTATCCTAGAAAACAACATATTAAGTTTCCGCTCTCGGACACATCTTCCTACGGACATTTCAGATTTCATCATTTCCGGGTGTCTGCCTTTCACAACCTCCATCCTCATCGTTTCCCATCCACTCTCAGCCTGGTTTTACCATCGAGACAACTGCCCTGGCAGACCCATTGTTTCTGCCTGCTCCTGTCCAACTGAAATGATTTCCATGTACATCAACTCCAACCTATATCCCCAGATCCAATCTCTCCTGACCTATGTCGTCGGGATGTGTTCAACTAGCAATGCAGTGAAATCGGCTGGACATTTTACCCCTGGGAACAGCTGCTTATCAACAGGATCGCTGCTAATTAGTGGAGAAGCGCTCAATGTGCTTATTGAGAATACCTCAGATAACTGCTGTATCTCCCAATCAAGGAGCTCAACAAGAAGCCCTGAAAATAAATGCCAGTCCCGCCATTACCAGAAATATGAAAACGCCTGCCCAACTGTATTTTGTTCCAATATAATCCGTATTTAATTATGAATATGTGGATTCAAATTCCAGAACCACATATGTATAGATATTTGTTTATTGATTGATATTCTGTTTAGAGGCTTATTATACTCCTGTTCCGGCTGTCAGTACATGACAATTAAAGTCTTGATTTTTGACGCGCTTGATTCTCTACTTGGTAATACAAGACCCTTAATTTAGGATTATTTCGACCGGCAATCGATCAGAAAAAAACCGAATCGCGGCCGGTAACTAAACGGTTTCGGGTTAAGGACGGGTCGATTTTCACAAACTGCAATTGGAGCACGGGCTGCAGTGTGAAAAGTTTTACCATCGAGGGGGGGGGGGGACGCCCCATAGAAATGTGATTCGGAAGTTAAAGAAATGAGGACAGAAGTTAATAAACCGCAATACCTTCAGCAAATAAAACAGCAACAATAGCACTAATCGGCTCCCCATGGGCACAACTTATGTTGACTGGCACAAGCTGATTCGAAGGGGATGAAGTTTCATGTCTGGTTGATGTCCGGGAATGTAACCCAGACACCAGGAATGTCCGGGGTACTGAAACCACATTTAATCAGTAAACAGCATCTGAATTCAATGTCGAAATATCAGTGTAGCAATTTTAAGCGAAAATGCGAGTGGCTCTTAAAAGAGCCTTTGGTTTTTCGGTGTTTCGTCAGCATTGAGTGGATGTTTACTTCGAGCTGGTGTACTTGGTTACAGCCTTTGTTCCTTCCGACACGACGTGCTTAGCCAGTTCCCCGGGCAGCAGCAGGCTGCCCGGGGGCCCGAAAGAGGGGGGGAGAAAGAGGAGGAGGGGGGGGAGTAAGAGGAGGAGGGGGGGAGTAAGAGGAGGGGGGGGGGAGTAAGAGGAGGGGGGAGAGAAAGAGGAGGGGGGAGAGAAAGAGGGAGGGGGGAGAGAAAGAGGAGGGGGAGAGAAAGAGGAGGGGGAGAGAAAGAGGAGGGGGGAGAGAAAGAGGAGGGGGAAAGAAGAGGAGGGGGAGGAGGCAGGGGAGGGGAGGGGAGAGAGAGAGAGACCGCTGAGATACTGCAGACTTTGTGTCTGTCAGGTTTAAAAACAGCACCTGCTGCTCGGTTGGTTTACAAAAAAACACGACGTGCTGTAGCCAGGTTTTTCGGTGTTTCGTCAGCATTGAGTGGATGTTTACTTCGAGCTGGTGTACTTGGTTACAGCCTTTGTTCCTTCCGACACGACGTGCTTAGCCAGTTCCCCGGGCAGCAGCAGGCTGCCCGGGGGCCCGAAAGAGGGGGGGGGAAAGAGGAGGAGGGGGGGAGTAAGAGGAGGAGGGGGGGAGTAAGAGGAGGGGGGGGGAGTAAGAGGAGGGGGGAGAGAAAGAGGAGGGGGGAGAGAAAGAGGAGGGGGGAGAGAAAGAGGAGGGGGAGAGAAAGAGGAGGGGGAGAGAAAGAGGAGGGGGGAGAAAAAGAGGAGGGGGGAGAGAAAGAGGGAGGGGGGAGAGAAAGAGGGAGGGGAGGGGGGAGAGAAAAGGACCGCTGAGATACTGCAGACTTTTGTGTCTGTCAGGTTTAAAACAGCACCTGCTGCTCGGTTGGTTTACAAAAAAACACGACGTGCTGTAGTTACACAGCCTGTCAGGCAGCGTTTCTGGAAGCCAGGCCGAACTGATGTTTCCAGTCTGAATTATGTCAAAGGAGGGAACTGCAGATGCTGGTTTGAACCAAATATAGATACAAAATGCTGGCGTAACTCAGCGGGTCAGGCAGGATCTCTGGTTAGAAGGAATGGGTGATATTTCGCCTCGAGACGATTCTTCAGAATGATGCCAAGATCCCAACTCTGGGTGAGAGTTGGGAGTGAGAAATTGCGAGAGACCAAGCCCAAGGGAGCGTAGCGACGGGAGGGGGGGGGGGGGGGTGGGAGGAGGGTGTCCACCCTTCCCGTTGGTATGGAGCCTTTGCATTTTTCAGCTTGAAATTGTGCAAGCTGAAGCGAGTCTTTTAACTTACACTTGAATGCAATATATATGCTTTAAATTGGATCACCTATGAATAAGATTAGACTAAATTACATTCCTAATTACATTCCACAGTGGAGCCCAGGCTCTGACCAACACGTGCCTGGGCTCTACTGTGCAACTGGGATCATGAATGGTCTTGGTATATTCATGTATGGAAATCAGATTATAATCAAGCACTTGGCCCATGTTGACCAACCTGGGTCTCACCGCACACCTGGTACTACTCCTGACCCTGACTCCAGTTGCATACATTCTCTCATTCCTGACCCTGAGTCCAGCCTTACACCTGGCCCCCTAATCTACCCTAATCATAGCTGCTTACTTGCTTAGGTTCCCAGTGCTGAACATTCCCCTGGTCCCAGCTTTGACTGCACACCTAGTACTATAACAGACCTTGACTCTGGACGCACATTTGGTCTAACATGCTAGTTACTTTGTCAAAGAAATCATCAATTGGTTCAACACAATTTCTCATCCATAAAATTATACTCACTCAGCTGTATAAGTATTCTGTTACCATTTCTTTCATTTTCCTAACAAACTGTCCTGAAGTCATTTTCACCCCCAATGTTTTCAGTATTTTGCTGTCTTCCTCTCAGCTGGAACTTTTCCGAAATGCAAAGTCCAATAACTATATATTTAAGCAATATTATTATATTAAATGTGATCTTGAGAGTACATAATATTTTCTGTGGTATTCATAACATAACAATGATAAACAGATCTTTGTTTTGATTGCACCTACCAACATGCATACATTATTACATTACAGTTAATATGTACCGAGGGCAAATTTTTGTTCCAATGCTCCCCATTCCCAATTACTTTTACATTGAAGTGATTGAAATCCAAGTGAAGTTTAAATGGCATCAACAAAGTAAAACCTCCGGAATGGATGATATTCATTACGTGTTTGGTTGGGGTCAGTATCAGCACAATTACTATATTAAACTTTGAATCTTCAGATGTCCTGGTTCAAGCTAAAACTAAAGACAAATAATAATCTCCTCACACATTCCCCTGCAAGTATCTCTGTCACTCCTTTAAAACATGCCCCTTCTTTGAACAAGCTCTTAAATTTCGCATCTGAATCAGTTTCCATCTGATTACACTCCTTGAGGATGTTCATCTACGTGTTTCATTAATAAAACAACGAGATTGTGGACATCTCTAATCAACCTGTCAAAGGAATTTGGGGGGGGGAGGAGGGGGGTTAGAAATTGTCAGTGAGGTAAACAAACATAATAGTTGAGTGACAAATGACAATAGTGCTACCTTCCCAATATTTAACTGAAGGAAATAATGGGTTATGGGGGCTGTATGTTGTGACAGATCGCCTGACACCTTGCATGTCATTTTTAATATTACACGTATCCCATCCCCCTGGATATTCTGGATTAGTAAATTAAGGTTTTGTCAACTAATTACAAATCAGGCTAATTACAAATCAATAACATTAGCCTACTCCAAAACACGAAGCGCGGAGCAATGGGATCCAGACATCACGGACAACTGGCCTCAGTTCCCCGCTCACATCTGGCAGCGTTCTCCGTCTGAACCGGGGCCGCGGAGCATTTTTAAAAGTGGGAGGGGCTGCGCGATCACTGATCACTGGCCTTGGGGGTACCCGGTAAGGGAGTGGAGCAACCGAGTGGAGAGATGGTGTGGAAGGGGGTGTCCCCCCCCCCCCAGGGTAGGGACTTTTTGAAATTTGATGTATTAAAATCATGTTTTAGTGCTTTGTAGAAGTATGATTTCAATGTTTTTTGTGTGAAGTATTTTTAAGAGGTACCTTTTTGGGGGTAACTTTTTCCACACAAAGGGTGTATGGAACAAGCTGCCAGAGGAGGTATTTGAGGCAGGGACCATCCCAACATTTAAGAAACAGTTAGACTGATATATGGATAGGACAGGTTTGGAGGTATGGACCAAAAGCAGGTTGCGTAGCTGGGACATGTTGGCGGGTGTGGGCTAGTTGTGCCGAAGGGCCTGTTTTCACACTGTATCACTCTATGACTACATTATACCTCCACCATGCATGAATGCTTCAAAATCAAGTGATCGAGTTTTATTGCCATCTATTCAAGCATAGAAACATAGAAACATAGAAAATAGGTGCAGGAATAGGCCATTTGGCCCTTCGAGCCAGCACTGCCTTCAATATGATCATGGCTGTTCATCTAAAATCAGTACCTCTTTCCTGGTTTTTTCCCCATATCCCTTGATTTCGTTAGCCCCAAGAACTAAATGTAACTCTCTCTTGAAAACATCCAGTGAACTGGCCTGCACTGCCTTCTGTGGCAGAGAATTCCACAGATTCACAATTCTCTGCGTGAAGAAAGTTTGTCCTCATCTCAGTCCTAACTGGCCTGCCCTTTATTCTTAAACTGTGACCCCTGGTTCTGAACTCCCCCAACATCGGGAACATTTTTCCTGCAGTTACAGTAAGTGAAAATCTCGCAGGCAAGCAGGATGCTTTCTCCAACCACTCCCACTATCTTCCACCGTTTCTACCCAGTGCTTGGTGCTTACTTCCAGCAGCCACTGGTTGTCCTCCAGGTGCACCGAGCCACAGCCTGATCCATCCAATTTGGCACGAAGACTCTCACGGCAGCGGCACAACACTTCCGACGCCTCCGACAGCCTCCGACTCTTGCACTCTCCCCTCTCTCTCTCTCGCCCCCTCTTTCTCCCCCCTTCTCTCCCCTCTCTTTCTTCTCTCCCCCTCTCCTCTCTCCTCCTCTCTCTTTCTCCCTCCCTCTCTATCCCCACCTCTCTCTCTCTCTCTCCACAACACTCTCTCCCCCTCTCTCTCTCTTACCTCTCTCTCAACTCTCTCTGTCCCCTCTCTCCCCCCCCCCCCCATCTCTCGCTCCCATCTCTCCCTCCCACCTGACTCTCCCCTACTCTCTCTGCCCTCTCTCTCCCTCTCTCTCTCTCTCTGTCTCTATCTCCTCTTTCTCTTTGCCTCCCCCTCTCTCTCTCTTTCCCACGTTTCTCTTCCCCCCCCCCTTCTCTCCCCCTTCCCCCTCTCTCCCTCTTGCCCCACTTTCCCTCTTCCCCCTCTCTCTTTTACCACCCCTCTCTCTCCCCCTCCCTCTCCGCTTCTCTCATACCCTCTCTTCCCTCTCTCTCCTCTGTCTCTTCCTCTCTCCCCCTCTCACTCTCTCCATCCCCTCCCTCTCACCCAATCTCTCTATTCCCCCTCTCACCCACCTCACTCTCCCCCTCTCCTCTCTCCCTCCCCCTCTCTCATCGCTCTCCCCTACGCCTCTCTCCCCCCCTCTCTCTCTCCCTCCCCTCTCTCCCCATTCTGTCTCTACCCCTCTCTCTCCTCTCACCCCCCTCTCTCTCCCCCTGTCTTCCTTTGAGAGTCTCTGTCCCTTCCGCACAGCAGTGGCGCAACGCTTCCGACGCCTACTACGGCCCGGACTCTTGCACTGAGGCTGCTCGATGGCCGGAGCTGCAGCAAGCGACTTGCCAGTCCCGCAAACACTCGCCAGCCCCGGCTTCCCGCACCTGTCCCCGCCGCTGCTTCAGCCCAGCTCTCCAACACCCGCGGCCCATGCAGTTTATATGAGTTTTGAAATTTTCGTTGATCACAGAAGTTCTCATGACAGGGCGTGAGAAATTTGTGATCAGCGTGAGAATTTGTCCAAATGTGTGATTCTCATGCTCAAAATGTGAATCATCAATGTCTTCCAGAGATGCTGCCTGGCCTGCTGAGTTACTCCAGTGCCTTGTCAAGGCCAATGGGAGACAGAGGGAGAGAGCTGTCCTGTGAGGTCCATTTCTGTTCTTAAGCAGACCGTGTGGGTGAGCGTGCTCTCAAATCACCAGCTGTTTTCACAGAAGAGAGGCCAAGACTGGTAACATAAGTACAGTGTGGATTGTTGGATCACATTAAAAAATGGCAAGTAGGTGAATGTTGGTGCATTTAGTTTTGCAACGATGGATCAAT